>OY747709.1:10014899-10464899 GCA_963556495.2 Valencia hispanica | reverse complement strand
GTTCCAGTGCTATAGTTTTAACATTTATGATGGTTTAAGCTGCTCTGTTATTAAAATTTTATTGAATATGATTAGAAATAAAAGTGCTAAAGCAGTTTAAGTCTAAATTAAATGTGCAGGTGGAGATGCCACATATAAAATATTGTATCTTGCCAACGTTTTTTAAAGTATCAACTAGAAATGCAAAGATACATCCAGCTCACAAGACAAGATAAAAGCGATACTGGGTCCTCAGAAGCAAGACAAAATGAGAATTTAAAAGTGTTTATGGAAAACAAATAATCCAAATATGGCCCAATTATCCTTTGTAGAAACCAGGGTAGATTATTGTATAAAATGTGCTGTCTGGCCAAACATAAAGACACCACCAGAAAAACAGGTCAAATACTAATATTTTGTTGGACCACCTCTAGCTTTGACCATAGCACACATTCACTGTGGCATTGTTTTGATAAGCTTCTGTAATGTCATAAGATTTATTTCCATTTTTCACCAAGTATTGGTGATGAAAGAGTCTCACCATTGCACCAAACCTTTCTGCAGCACATTCCAGAGGTTCTCAATGGGGGTTCTCCACAAGAGGTTTGGACTCTGAAGGATGATCCATGTGTGAAAATGATTTCTACCAGTCCCTTAACCACTCTTTCACAATCTGAGCACAATCCTGGCTTTGTCATCTAGATAGATAAGAAAAACACTATTGATGAAAAAACCTGGTCATTTCAGTATATTCGGGTAGTCAGCTGGCCTCATTCATTGGGTTCATAATGTTACTGAACCTGGACTTGACCAACTGTAGCAACCCCAGATCATAGCACTGCCCTTATTTGTACAGTAGTCACTAGGCATGATATGTGCATCAATTCATCTGCCTCTCTTTTTACCCTGAATGGCTTATCATTCTGGAACAGGGTCAATCTGGACTCATCATAGCACACGATCATTTTCCATTGCTCCGGAGTCCAATCTCTATGTTCCCTTGCAAATCGAAGCCTTTTACTCCAGTTAACCTGGCTGATTAGTGGTTTTCTTATGGCTCCACAGCTATTATTTTATTAAGTCCCAATACCTTGGGTTCCCTTTACATTGCCTGTGGGGAAATGTTTCTACTTTCACTATTAATAGTGAAATAGTAGTTTCTACAATGTTGTCTCTGCTTGATACGAATGACCTGATCCTTCATATACAGACTAACATCTTTACCACAACCCGGGATAAGTCTTTCCACACGGTCGTTTAAGAAACAAGAAGCTACTCATTGCACTAGTTGGGGTTAAATACCTTGTCACCAATGCAGTAATTGGCCAATTCTATCAGCACAATAAGGAGACTCAGGAAACATTTCCATTCATACTTCTAAATAAGAGTCTCAGTCACAGATCCAGCAGGTTTTCAGTCACCTTCATATTCACGCTCTATAGTAAAACACTTCTCAAGACAGTCACATGCTGACAGCAACTGAATAAAATTTTGTAAGACATATTTCAATTTGGGGAGAAATATTTTGGCCTGTTAATGTTAAAATCTATAGGGTAATACAAAGGGTAAACTGGATATCATGAAAAGATTTACTTTCCATTCTTTGCTGATGTAAGAGAATTAACATTTCCTGATTTATCGGATAATAAAAGAACTTGATTTGTTTTGCTTGGCATGTCCATGGCTCCAACACACCCAACATCTGTCTTTGTCTCCTGCACCAAGAAGCAGCCAAATGAAGCATATGTCGTCCAAGCAGTCCACAAGATGGAGCAAAGTTAAATAACTCATGAGAAGAAAACCAGTGTGTATAAGAAAAGAGTGTATATACTAATCTATGTTTATTATCTTGGTTGGTTGGTCCGCCTGATCGAATAATCATTTATTTGAGAGTTAAGTCGAAAACTGTCCCTATCAGAAAAATCAGTTGTAGTTTTCCAAAATTTGTCTGTATCCCATAAAGGTCATCGGCATTTCTTCAATTCAATTTACATTTTTTGACAAGAGTGAGTTTGACACCATAACAAAAGAGGATCTACAGCAGATCTGAACCTTGAGCATTTCAGAAACCAACTTTAATCTGGAAGAGCTAACGCTACTTTGACACTAAAAAAACTCATTATTAAGAAATATATAAACATCCTCAATATTTTCCTTCATACCATTCTGTTCTTTTAGTTATTATTCTATGAGACATTTTCCACAACTACCATTTAGCCAGTCTTCTTTAGCAAGGCCCAGGGGCTAAAACAGTTTAGAATGAGATAATATTCCTCCTCATTTGTCCCTCGGCAGGATAATTCATATTGCCGCTGCTCAGGGATACACAGAAGTACTAAACAACAAAAAGCCTTTTAGCAGCCTGATTATAATAAAGGCCTTGCTGATGTTATGATTGTTATGTTCTGATTTCGGCATTCTTGGGAATTCTCAATAATAAAATCTATTTGTCATATTTGGGTTTTTTTGGGTTATGCAGAACAGTTGACCAGTCTTCTTTAGCCATGCAAACCTGTGATCAGAACGCTTTGGAATACTTTTTCCAGAACTGATGCATGTTGATGGACTTTGTACATCAGTTCCTTAGTTTTTCACTGCTTTTATCAATGGATTTACTAAAGAAACGACTGACCCAGCAGTGTTGTAACTGAACAATGCCATTCAACAGCGATAGAATTTTATGAGGTTAACTTTGCAACTTGCCTATTTTTTTTTGGTCATTGTTTTTTTGTGAGGGTTTCCATGGTGGCATACAAACCAGGACAAGCGGCCGAGGGTACAGTATACATTTTAGGATATCCTCAGACATCAGACCAAAAGGCCTCTGAAGTCAGACCATAGAAAAAAAGCATTGCTTTTGATTCAAATAGTTGTCATACTTCTGACTAAAAGGAATCAGACTAATGGTCAGAGCAGGGGTCGCGGTAACCCAATATTTTCTGTATTTGACCATTTTTTTAAATGGTGACAGAAAAATCTGAAGCTTGTCAGTCATTTTGCCAGATTAGTATTCACACCTCTGATCACTTGGTGCAGATGCGCAGCGAACTTTAGGCACGTAGTACAGGTAACTAAATCAATTAAAAAAAAGATTCCAATGAGAGTATCTGAGCATCATCTCAGACCCAGACTCAATGCATATGTGACAGCACCGTACACAGACCGGGGGTGACAGATCACTGGATCTTAACCAACAATCCAAAAACTGTGCACGTGGTGGGATTTACTCCCACTGAAGCGATCAGAAAAGCTGACCTTCAGAGATTCTTGCCGAATTCTGATCACTTCAATTGGAAAAATGTTCCCTGATTTTAAAATTTTGGCTAAACTGGCCTTCGTAATTCTAGTCTCCAGTGTGACAATAGAGCACAGCAGGCCCGGCGCCATGGGTGGGCCTGGGCGGAGTGGGCCCGCCCATTCACACATTGGGCCCACCCATGACAGATTGCAATGCCTCATGCAAATGTATTGGCCCAAGACAACCAACAGAGGGTGCAATAGGTTATTAATCAGGAGTTTTGGATGCGGTAAAAGAAGACACTTGTGATGTAGAAGTAAATAAAATATGATTACCTCTCAGCCGGAGATGTAAAGCATGCCAGCGATGGTAAAGCTGCTGTAGGTCCTCTAGAATCAAAAGAAATCATAAGAAAACTCTGGAAGATTTCTAGCTCCATTTTTACCAGCTTGTGTTTAGCGTTGTCACGGTTGCTAGGCAACAGGGTATAAGCCGGTATCTGAAGGCCAAATTCACAGCTGGTAACATCCAGTCTACCCGGTCAAGGAAAGACCCGTCTTATGTAGTCCTTTGAAGGATGCAGAATAGACATGACCCTAAAATGGGATTCTGGTCCACACTTCTTACCGGTTGGTGGCAGTAACGCACCAATCCGTTGTTTGCCAGCCGTGAATAATTATCAAGAAGAAGAAGCGCGCTATTAAGAGCATGCTAACCGGTAGTCATGATGTAAACATTCGGAGAAATACACGCAATAAAGGAATTTACAAAGGTTTTTAGCGGCAGAGTTGGATTGAGGAAGACTTGCGGACTAAGTACTTTATTGGAGTACATTAATTGGATGTAAAAGGATTGTTTTTGTTCGAGATGATGGCTCTGTGGATGTACAGGTGCAGCTAAGAGGTGAGTTAGACATTATTATTTTTCTTTCTGAGTGTATCAGAACAGTTTCAGCAGCGAGTAGCGTCACTGATCAAAGCAGCAGAAAAATAACAAGAGAATCGACATGGAAGAAGCAGGGCTTGTTGCTGTGTTTTCTGTTTGCTGTTATTAACTGGTTGGCGAGCAAATCTTATTTTTACAAAGCCGGTTGTTTGGTGACGTCTGCTCATTTCTCTCTGAATCAGCGTGACTTAACCACAGCTCCCGCTGAGTGACAATGATCTTCTATAGATGAAGATGACTCACTCACAGACACAAGCAGATACACAGCAGGGTCGTGACAGTGGCTCAACGGCGGCTCATCTTGTAGAACAAAAGCAAATGTTCTGACCACAGATCTAGAACAGAGCGATCGTTAGGAAAAACTCCAGAACCTACCTCAGCCAGTCCCTTTTTAAATTGTGTATAATATGAATATTTACATAGGAAGAGTGTGAAAAAGGGCCGTTTTGACCTGGATATATTTAACACACTACCAGCGGGAGGTAAAAACATTAAGGGGTTAAATAAAAGCTGACCCCCCCCCCCCCCCAAAAAAAAAAGCTGCGGGTCCACAGCTAAATTGCCCTGGCGCCGGGTCTGGAGCACAGATTCAGCCACCATTACGTACAGGTGGGTGTGCAGTTCTGCTCTGTGAGGAGCGTTCAGGCCACAGCAGATTAATTGTTTATAATTAATCAGGGGTGTCAAATTATCGCGTTAATTGCAACTAATTAAGTACAGCCATATTTAGCGCTATGTTTTTAAAATCGAGTTAATCTAATTTTTAATCTTTAATTTGACCGTTTCTGCATGCGAGTTGCCATTAAATAAAATCTGTTTTTATGCTTTGGGCTTCTTGTGCTTGAGCTGGGGGTTAACCACATCCTGATGTGGACATTGATTGGCTTTCTATAGGCCTGCTTATTATGAGCCGACGCTTCTATTGTAGTGGAAATGGCAAGATGAGTGAGAATTTAGCATCTTTGTTGCTATATTTAGCAAGTTTTTAGACCCATCCATCGATTCCATTTCAAAAGAGCAACTAGCGAAAAATCTAACGACTTTTTCTGGGGTTATTGGAGAGTGCACTGCAGCTCGCCCTGCCCCAGGTCTATCTGGGCTTCACATTGGGCCTGGCGGAGATTTCCCCTTGGGTCTGACGTCTGAAGCTGTTTGGTCATATGTGTAGGTAATGATTCTGACACAACAGTTACAACTTTCAAGTTGTGTAGAGTCACTTGAAACCCATAAAAAGTTGTAACGGTAACTAAATTAAACATATTTAGCTGATGCTAACTTTTGTGTTTTATTACTTTTGAAGCAACAGGGAGAGGAAAGTCAGGAGAATTTGGGAAAAAATATCTGTGCTCTAGCCATAAACTTGTGATCATTTCACATTGTTTATACTGTAAAATTTAATTTAATCATATCAGAATCAGATAAAGCTTGAAATATTCAGATATTTAATCCTTCAAAATTTACATATATATACCAAAGAAACATTAAGTAGGCCTATGCGTAGAAATCAGTGGAGGAATGTCATTAAGTATCAAATGCTGACAATGCTAACAATGAAAAAACCACAGAAGCAGGCATAACTGGTGTAGAAATATACGCCTGAATAATGTAGGTATTCAATAAGCCAGCAGGTAAGATTGTTGCTATACTAAATCACACTTACAGGACAGTTTGCTCTCTGAAGTACTTCTATATAGTCCTTTCTATAGTGTAAGCAGTGTGTTGCCGAAGGCTATGTCACCCCATGGTGGAGCTGAGGATCAAGCTACTGACCTTTCACCCAGAGGACAACTTCTTATGACTTACTGCAGCCATCAAATATGCTGTTTAATAATCTCCTTAGTTGTCTCGCTTCCCTCCTAAGGTGGAGTCATTATAAAATATGTAACAGCTCTTGCTGGACTTATACAGTCTGCTCGGTCAGCCATTCTTGCATTTTTCCCCCAAAATATTTCAAAAAAGCACACCTTAATTCAAATTAAAGCTGTTCTTGAACCATTTGGAGTAGAAGCATGGTTGGGGTCTCTTTGGAAAGAAAAGACTCTTAAGTTTCCCCCACAACAGTAGAAATTTGTCAAAGTGCTATTGTTACGAAGTAAATATAAGCTTTAAAGTGGCTTTAACATGGAGTGGTGGACTGGAAAACACACTGGGTCTAAAGCCTGAAGTAATACATTTACTAACAACAAATTTGACAGTAAGAAACCAAAAAAATTGTACTTTGCACATGTTTTTTCTAACTAAACGTCCACGGTGGCCAAAAGTCTGCTAGAAAATGTGCCCTCTCCAGAGTGAATGCACAGCCCTTCGAAACAAACAAACAAAAAATAAAACCTCATCAGAATTATACATTGGGGAAAAAAGTATTTGGCAGCCAGTGATTGTGCAAGTTGACCCACCTAAAAAGTTTTCATCATGGGTACACTTCAACTGTGAGAGAATGTAAAAAGAAAAATCGAGGAAATCACATTGTATGGTTTTTAAAGAATTTATTTGTATAATGGTGCAGAAAATAAGTATATGTTCAATAACAAAAGTTCACCTCAAAACTTTGTAATATAACTTTGGTTTGCAATGACAGAGGTCAAACGTTTCCTGTATGTCTTCACCAGGTTTGCACACACTCTAGCTGGTATTTTTGGACTATTCCATGGAGATATTCTCTGGAGATGTGATTTTTGGGGCTTGCCCTGGGCAACACAGAATTTCAACTCCCTCCACAGATTCTCTATTGGATTGCTGTCTGGATACTGGGTACGCCACTCCAGAACCTTGAAATTCTTTTTACGTAGCCACTCCTTCATTGCCCGGGTGGTGTGTTTGGGATCATTGTCATGCTACGTTACATCTTCAATGCTCTCACTGATGGAAGGAGGTTTATGCCCAAAACCTCACAATACATGGCTCCATTCATCCAATCCCTAATACAGATCAGTCATCCTGTCCTCTTTGCAGCAAACCAGGCCCAAAGCATAATGTTTCCACCCCCATGCTTCAGTGGGTATGTTGTTCTCGGGATGCAACTCAGCATTCTTCGCCCTCCAAATACAGCAATTGACAATAATAAAAGAGTTCTCATCTGATCACACGACATTCTCCCAATCCTCCTCTGGATCATTTAGATAGTCTCTGGCAAACTTTAGACAGGCCTTAAGCAGGGGGACCTATCACGGGCTGCATGATGACGTAGTGTGTTACTAATAGTAACCTTTGTTACTGTGGTCCCAGCTCTCTTCAGGTCATTGACTAGTACTTTTTTTACATTCTGTTTCTCACAGTTGAAGTGTACAGTTGTGGCCAAAAGTTTTGAGAATTACATAAATATTGGAAATTGGAAAAGTTGCTGCTTAAGTTTTTATAATAGCAATTTGCATATACTCCAGAATGTTATGAACAGTGATCAGATGAATTGCACAGTCCTTAGAATGGGAGACTTGACATGTTAAAAGGAGGGTGATGCTTGAAATCTTTGTTATTCCATTGTTAACCATGGTGACCTGCAAAGAAACGCGTGCAGCCATCATTGCATTGCATAAAAATGGCTTCACAGGCAAGGATATTGTGACTACTAAAATTGCACTTAAATCAACAATTTATAGGATTATCAAGGACTTCAAGGAAAGAGGTTCAATTCTTGTTAAGAAGGCTTCAGGGCATCCAAGAAAGTCCAGCAAGCGCCAGGATCGTCTCCTAAAGAGGATTCAGCTGCGGGATCGAAGTGCCACCAGGGCAGAGCTTGCTCAGGAATGGCAGCAGGCAGGTGTGAGCGCGTCTGCACGCACAGTGAGGCGAAGACTCAAGACTTTCCAATTGTTTGGGGCGTCTGGAAAAAGGCTTGTCCGGAGAAGAAAAGGTGAGCGCTACCATCAGTCCTGTGTCATGCCAACAGTAAAGCATCCTGAGACCATTCATGTGTGGGGTTGCTTCTCATCCAAGGGAGTGGGCTCACTTACAATTTTGTCCAAAAACACAGCCATGAATAAAGAATGGTACCAAAAACACCCTCCAACAGCAACTTCTTCCAACAATCCAACAACACTTTGGTGAAGAACAATGAATTTTCCAGCACGATGGAGCACCGTGCGATAAGGCAAAAGTGATAACTAAGTGGCTTGGGGACCAAAACTTTTAAATTTTGGGTCCATGGCCTGGAAACTCCCCAGATCTTAATCCCATTGAGAACTTGTAGTCAGTCCTCAAGTGGCAGGTGGACAAACAAAAACCCACTAATTCCGACAAACTCCCAGAAGTGATTATGAAAAAATAGGTTGCTATCAGTCAGGATTTGGCCCAGAAGTTGATTGAGAGCATGACCAGTCGAATTGCAGAGGTCCTGAAAAAGAAGGGCCAACACCGCAACTACTGACTCTTTGCATAAATGTCATGTAATTGTCAATAAAAGCCTTTGAAACGTATAAAGTGCTTGTAATTATATTTCATTACATCACAGAAACAACTGAAACAAAGATCTAAAAGTAGTTTAGCAGCAAACTTTGTGAAAACTAATATTTGTGTCATTCTCAAATCTTTTGGCCACAACTGTACCTATGATGAAAATTACAGACCTCTCATCTTTTTGAGAAGGACAACTTGAACATTCGGTGGCTGCCAAATATTTTTTGCCCAAGCATCTTCAGCTTTCAACATCAAGCAAGAGGAAAGGGATGATAGATGAGTATATACTGGTGTACATGCCTAATAAAACATGAAGCAAGCAGGAGAGAACTCCTCACAGTGTTTTGAGAACCCCAGTATTCTGGTGCATATATTGTATATGGGTCTATTTAACCTGTATGTGTGCTGCTCTCTATCACAAGTCAGTTATTTGTGGTGGCTGTGAAAATCATTCAACTGCCACATAAACTAATAGTGTTATGGATCGAAAAAGGAGGATTCTGTAATATCCCAGGAACTGTTGGTGTACTGATCTAATGTTGGTACATGCAGACGACCTCTTTCATTACTCACATACACACACAGACACAACCACAGTACAGCATTGCAGGAAAGCTGTGTCTTTAATGTTTTCCAGAACAGAGATCCTTCATGGCCCCATTTCTACATTACTCATCTGATGAGCTCCTCATACAGTGAAAATTCATCCTCTTTGGTTCTGGTTCATCTCTGGATGTTGGAGCATAAAAACACACTGACTCAGTGTGATGTGAGAGGTACCAACTCCAGCGAAGCTCAATGATTTTAGGTATGAGGTGGATCCTCCATGTCTTATAATGCATTTGTTGCTCGGATGCAAACATAAAAACATTTTAGCAGACAGAAAAAATCATAAGTTGATTCGCTTTTGGTGTTCTGTAATATGGTTTTATGATCTACCCAAAGGAAGGGTAAAAACAAGCTGTTAATTCAGTCTTCACCAATGATCTCCATTCTGAATAATTTGTTCATATTGCCGTCAATTAAATCATAAGATAAGATAAGATAAGAGATACTTTAATATCCCCATGGGGAAATTAAGTTTCTGTACAACCAATCCAAGATCATACACACAATTACAAACATTAACACAATACAGGATCTGGGAGACCGCGGTAGCAGCCGGCTTTACCAGCGCCCCTTTTAACAGATAGAAATGATTCACAATAGGAAGGGGGGGTGAACAGGAAAAAAAAAAAAAAAGGCAACTCAGCCCAGCCCCCTACAGGGAGCCGAGCCGAGGTGCTGAAAAAAACACTGCAAAAACATATAAGCACACGTATCGGTCATAACATATGAGAACACAAATGGGACCGGGGGGAGGTTGGGAAACCCTCCGTACAGAGAAACTGGTTGCGGCCATCCAAGGCACGCGCCCATCATTTCGCTGTCTGAAGAGTGGGCAGGAGTTTTAGAGTACCGCGAGCATGTTGAAATCCAGGACTGCGTGCATGTCTGTAGCTGTGGCGTGAGCGTGCGTGCATGTATGTGTGTGCATTAATGTGAGACAATGAAACTCCTCTCAGTTCAATCCCAGAGTCTGTCGCCTGTGATGTAACATACAACCTTGGGGCTGAGTCAGGGAGCTCACAGGCTCATGTGGGGGATAGGGGAGTGGGGTGGGATAGAGCGTCCTT
Organism: Valencia hispanica; assembly: GCA_963556495.2. NCBI lineage: Eukaryota > Metazoa > Chordata > Actinopteri > Cyprinodontiformes > Valenciidae > Valencia > Valencia hispanica. The sequence goes on along the minus strand of OY747709.1, from coordinate 10,454,669 downwards.
TTGCACACACATCCAAGGGAGTTTTTGTTTGGTCTACCAAGACCAGGGAGTCGAATTCCAGTAGATAAGAAGTTGTTTTAGAGACAAGCGAAGATCACTTTTTCTCTTGCCTTAGAGTCTGTCAGTGGTCCGAGTTCAGTCCAAATGGCCAAATCGTGGGTCAGATTACCTTCCAGCCAGCTGAGAACTTCTCCAAGTTATTACCCAAGCAGCGAAACGAGTCCACTTTTGATTGCACATCACAAATAGTCTGAGTGTTGACAGCACAGCAACCTTCCTGTAGCCCAGGCAGCCTGCCAACTGCTGCCTTTAAGCTTGAAGTTTACGATGCCTCAGAAAATCCACCTGCGATAATTAGCAGATATCTGGTTATCATGAATCCAATTATATAAATGTTTCCAACGTCCTCGATGGTCAAAAGTGAGAGACACAAGATCATCCACGATGTTCTATCGGAACAACTCGGCTCTCCCTTTTAGCCGTTCTCCGGGGAAAAAAATTTATTAATTGTATCAAGAGACCAGCTGACCAGAACAGGATCCAGAACCATAGTTGTTCTTTCCGGAGGAGAATGTAGAGAGAGGCTCCAAATAGTTGACAAGACAAAAGAATGCAGAAGTAGACAACAGTAGGGAGGGAAAGAGAAAAGCGTCCATCCTCGCGGAGAGCAGGAAGTGGAAGGATCAAAAGGAGTGTTTTTCCAGCAAGTGTACTTTCCATTTGCATTTCTTCCTGCTATTTTCTTTTACCAGTTAGAACACTCTAATCAAAGTCAGATCACGCACACAAGTAAATCACGTAGCACAAAAACGTTGTGCTTACCTGAAAAGCAACAAGCATATTTAATTGGTAATGCAAGGATTGTTGATCAGAGATTAATGATAAAACAGTGCTCTGCAGGGTGTAATGTATTCAGCTTAATAGATGAGGCGATTCAATATACTGGGCTACTATTAGGATGAGATGAGACTTTAACAATATATTTGACAAAGTAATACCCCCATCACACTAGTTTCAGTGGTGTTGGAAGACATGAGGCTTGTGATGGCAGGATCCGCCACACAGGAATGAGTTACGTTGGCAACACATTTATTCTTTAGTTTACTTTATGTTACAGATATTTATATAGTTAAACAGTTTGGATGTTTGTTTACATTTATTAAGTTGGACTGGTTTGCTTGGGTGTGATACGTACACATCTAGGTGATCCTGTTTAACTATGGTTTCTTTTGTATAATATTAATTTTGTGTCTCTTGAGTCACCAGTAATTTTCCATTCCCCTGGGGACACAGAGGTGATGTGGTAGAGGGAGGAGCCAAAGCTGATACTTCCAGCATGGCCTCTACCACTGACTGGGAAATGGGGGAGCCAGAAGCTTTACTTTGCTTTGCCTTATTGTTTAGTTTGCTTTATTATATAGTTAGTTTGCAGCAAATGTACCTTAATGACTAGTCAATTCTTTATTCATTAATCCATTTATTCAGTCAGTCAGGTATTTGTTCATTTGTATTGTTTGTTAGTCTTGAATTCCCCTTCCTCTCGTTGCCATGGTCTGATCAGCCAGTATAAGAACCTCCCTAGTGTTTCCTGTGTTAGGTCAGTTTTGAAATTTGTTTGTTTAAGGTCATTTCAAAGTCTGTTTGGTTATGGTTAATTTGTTGCACAGTTTTCTGGTTTAGTTGACCTCTTTTATGGGCCCCATTTTTGTCATTTGTTCTATTTTTTCAACTGGGTGAATAAAGAAAACCCTGCTTTTTCTAAATTCCTTTTCCTGTGGCTCATTTAAGCCCTCCATGGTTTCTCACGAATTGATGTCAGTAGTCACCTACAAATTGGTGACAGCTCGCCAACCATGACAATGCTATAAGATAAAACTCCTACATTGCTCTCCTAAGTATTTAACACAGCAGCAAAAAATTTGATCACCACATAACACAGACTGCCACCAATTATTATTTTTTTGACATATTGAAAAATTACATCACACGAAAGCAACAGCTCCCACACATTATGTTTGCCACTTATACAGTAGGTACCACTGCCAGAGGACCAACACAACTGTGACTCAGGTTTCTCTCACCCTATGCTACAGAGATCCGTTACTCACTTGGGATTGTTGGGTGCTTGAAACTGAAAATGAAACTTTGGCCATCAATTACTGTCTAATTATTTTTGGCTAATAATATCCTGGCCCCTTGGGGGCGCTTCTAGAGCGTTGAACTTTCATTCTCAAGTGGTCGATTTATCTTTTTAGATAAAAAATAGAAAATAAATAAAAATGCATAGTGTCCTCATTTCCAAAGCTTGCTTAAGCACAAAATGGGATCTGAAAACTGCGTAAATCCCTTTCTACGTAACGGAAAAAAACACGTGCGCAACTTTAAGCAAACTAAGGACCTTGCTTATGCACATTTTTTCACACGGAGGACACTGGCAGCACTGTTGAAAATTGTGAATTTAAGCCACATTTTCAGACTTGTAGAGCTTTGCACACACAAACACACAACCAACAGTCACCCCCCACCCCTGTCTATGAACTGAGAATAAAAATGAGAATCTGAATGAAAATATATTGCATTTAAGAATTATAACACAGTATGTTCAGTCTTCAAATTATACAGCAATTCCACTTATTGGTGCATTAATTGTGTGAAGTACAAATATAAATACTGCAGCGAGTCAGCACAATATAGCATAATATATAGCACAATGGACGCGTCAGCATCTGGATGGAGAGAGGTGATGCACCCCCCTCTTCTTTTTTTTTTCTTTTTTTTTTTAAGGCTTTTTGGGCTTGAGTGGCCTTTATTGACAGTGGACAGAGTTTTTGAAGGGGGAGAGAGGTGGGGGAGGAAATGCGGCAAGGGTCGCCCGGGACGGGACTTGAACCGGGGACGGCCGCGTCAAGGACTGACGCCTCTTCACATGGGGCGCCTGCTCTAACCACTACGCCCCCCCCTTCTTTTTGATGTCAGGCACCCTGCTGCATCAATGCTATGTTATACACAGCTGTTACGTTTATTTGTGACCCCCAAATAATATTTTGCGTAGATAAAACTTTTTAAAACGCACCTTTTCTATCAGGCTTTAAATATCTAGGAGTGCTGAAACATACTATGTTCTGCTGTAATTAAATTTTTATTTGATTTAATTAGCTTTTATTACAATCTTATTGTTGCTACAAGAAGTAATCATATAATCCAAACTTTATTTTTATTGTTTTTATGTGTTTTATCGCTTGGGCTGCTGCTTTTTCTTTTTTTTTTTTTTATCATTTTACTCTGGTTGTCTTGTTACATATTTTTTTGATAACTTTATTTTTGTCTTTTATTGTGAAGCACTTTGGTCGCCAAAAGGCTGAGTAAAGTTCAATATAGATAGACGTTGATTGATCGATTGATGATTGATTGATTGACGTAAAACGGTTTTCTGTGACCTCCTTCAGTCTCTGTGGAATTGTGCTTTCTCAGCCTCCCGGTTGCCTTGGTTACCCGTGAAACGCCCCAAATCAGCCGGCTTAAGTCTATGCAGAATATTCCCTAGGCATTTGCCTTGACTGTTTATGGCACAAAGTGGATGTGTAAGGAGGCGCGATATGATCCAAAATCACCAGAGCACATTTCTAGGGAGAGTGGGATTTATAAAGCAGAAATTACGTGCAGCTGTGCAAAGTTTGATAGATCTGAAACTTACTTGGCATAAGTTTAAAAAATTTGCTGAGCTCAAGTACGATGTTAGTAAGGATTCTACGCAAAGTTTTATAAATGAGACTCCTGGTCATGTTGCTGCAGAACACTGATGTCCCCCCTCATTTATCCCAGTATACACAAACCTTTCACATTGGAAGCAGATAAAAAGTGACAGGTAGTAAAGACATAGCGGGACTTAATGTCCAACAAAATCCCATTTTGGGCATCTTAAGACTGCCCAGCCAACCCCAAACAAACCGTCTTGGCACTACTGCAGAAGCTAACATACACAGTCTTTCTCATCTGTGCTCTTGGTGGTATAACCAATCAGCACTAAGAAAAAAGAATGGTGCCCCTGGATTGGCTTGCCTGCCAATAGTGGATCAAGTAGGTACTTTCAGTTTTCCTAGCTGCATTTTCTTTCAAATATAAGATACACTCTACGAATAAACCCGTGAATAATTTGGAGTTACATTCCACAGTAGAATCTACAAAAAGGTGGATCTGCAAATAACTAAATAAAAATAGGCGGGGGCCAACTGTATTTGGTGTTCTCAATAAAAGGAGTTTATTGTGAATTAACTCTTTTTCTGTTCTGAACATGTCCTTTAGAGTAAGAAAATTGTCTTTTACCAAATCATGCACCATCGTTTACCTATGTCTAGAGCTTTACTACTTATTTTCAACTCTAAATTGGGTTCACCTTTGGTCTTGATTTTGACTGCTGTAATATAAGCTATCCAGTGGCTTCATAATAATAATGAATAATAACGGCTTGCATTTATATAGCGCTTTTCGAGACCCTCAATGTGCTTTACAACTCCATTATTCATTCACTCTCACATTCACACACTGGTGGAAGCAAGCTAGCAAGCCTGGGGCAGACTGAAAGAAAGGAAAGGAGGCTGCCATGTCGTGCCATCGGCCCCTCTGGCCAACACCAGTAGGCGGGTAGGTGAAGTGTTTTGCCCAAGGACACAACGACATGTAGCACATGGAAGCAGGAATCGAACTCACAATTTCTTTTTTACCTTAATGAAAAAAGCAAAACAAGTTTCATACAAGCCGGCATTTAACCTGGTCATTCAGTTTACTATTTCAAAGCAGATAAAACTGATAAAAAATGATCAAACTCTGAGACTGACATTGGTGAGCATAACAGGAGACATGCCATGACCACCCTGTCAAAGCTTGTTGCTGTCAAAGGGAGTCATTTAACTGGATCACCTGCATTAACCTGTGATTTGAATCATGATGAGTCAAGTCGTTATACCTGCATGTTGGCACATGACCTGACTGTAAATGTAAAAAGATGCATTCACTTGTAGTCTCCTTGCATCCTTCATATTCTTTATCAAATCAAACTTTATTTATAAAGCGCTTTTCATACAAGAAATTGCATCACAAAGTGCTTTACAGATTAAATTACACCAAATAAACCACATTCCTATCCCTCCCCCACAGATTAAAAAGCATGGTCACAGTTATACCCCCCTCCCCCCAACCCAACTCACACACACAGTTAAAAGCAAAGTAAAAAAGGACATTGGGCCGAGTGCAACCGATGAACCATGCAAGGAAACGCCATCAGAGGAGCCATCTGCACCGGCAGCGGTAGATATATGTGGCCATATTCAATTCAAATTCAAAAATACTTTATTGATCCCAGAGGGAAATTAAGTGTTGGTATAGCTCATATAATCAATTCTTTAAGGAGTTGTTGTAGATAATGATGGCTGTGGGCAGGAAGGATTTCCTGTAGCGGTCTGTATTGCAGCGAAACTGAAGAAGCCTCCGACTGAAGATGCTCTGTTGTTGTGTGACTGTCTCATGAAGAGGATGCTCAGGGTTGTCCATAATTTTTTTGATTTTATGAAGAATCCTTCTTTGCATTATCATCTCCAGATTTTCCACAGTTGTCCCAAGAACAGAACCAGCCTTCTTTATCAGGTTGTTTAGCCTTTTTAAATCCCTGGCTCTGATGCTGCTACCCCAACAGATGACGGCTGAAGAGATTACACTCTCCACAACAGACTTGTAGAAGATCTGCAGCATCTTGCTGCAAACCTTGAAGGACCTAAGCTTCCTCAAGAAGTACAGTCTGCTCTGTCCCTTCTTGTAGACGGCTTCAGTGTTGCGCCTCCAGTCCAGTCTGTTGTCAAGGTGAACTCCGAGGTATTTATACTCCTCAACCACCTCCACTTCTTCTCCCATGATGGAAACAGTGTTTGACTTATCCCTGTTTCTTCTGAAATCTACAATCATCTCCTTTGTTTTGTTCACATTCAAGGTGAGACGATTGTTTCCACACCATGTCACAAAGCGGTCCACCAACTCTCTGTATTCAGCTTCTTGTCCATCTCTGATACACCCGACAATTGCAGAGTCATCTGAGTATTTCTGCAGATGACAGGTCTCTGATTTGTACTGGAAGTCTGAGGTGTACAGAGTAAAAAGGAATGGTGAGAGTACGGTCCCCTGTGGTGCTCCTGTGCTGCTGACCACCTGGTTTGACACACAATTCTTCAGTCTCACAAATTGTGGTCTGTTGGTCAGGTAGTCATTGATCCAGGCGATTGTTGAGGGCTCCACCTGTGTCTTCAGGAGTTTCTGACAAAGCAAATCAGGCTGAATTGTGTTAAATGCACTAGAGAAATCAAAGAACATGATCCTCACATTGCTGCCTGCTTTGTCCAGATGACAGTGGGTTGGTTGAAGTAGGTGGATGATGGCATCTTCAACTCCAACTCCACAGCGATAAGCAAACTGCAGTGGGTCCTGATACGTTCTTGTTTGCTTACTCAGGGGTGCCAACAGGAGTCTCTCCAGGACCTTCATGATGTGGGATGTCAGGGCAACGGGTCTATAGTCATTGATGACTGATGGGTGAGTTCTTTTGGGTACTGGAACAAGGCAGGATGTCTTCCACAACACTGGGACCTTCTCCTGAGTTAAGCTAAGGTTGAAGAGGTGCTGCAGAATCCCACAGAGCTGCTCTGCACAGGCCTTCAGGACTCTGGGGCTGACACCATCTGGACCTGCAGCCTTGTTCCGGTTCAGTTTCTCCAGCTGCCTCTTCACCTGACTTTTGGAGACAGACAAGTGGGAGGGGGAGGCAAAGGGGGTAGCAGCATTTCCTGACTTGGTTGAAGTCAAACTTGTGGAATTAGAAGAGTCCATGGCTGAGGTGAAGGATAAAACATCCGAGGTGTAACAGGAAAGCTGTTGATCAGAGGATAGTGGGATGTCTGTTTGGCTGGGAACAGGAGAGGGGGATGCTGAGCTAGTTCCTGAACTGAACCTGTTGAAGAATGTGTTCAGTTCATTGGCTCTGTCCAGACTTCCATCTATCCAATCTTTCCTGTCCTTAAAACCTGTGATCTTTCTCATTCCTGACCAGACATCTCTGATATTGTTCCTCTGTAGTTTGTTCTCCAGCTTCTTCCTGTATGCCTCCTTGCTGTCTCTGATCTTGACCTTAAGTTGCTTCTGTATACTCCTCAGTAATTCCCTGTCTCCCTCCCTGAAGGCTCTTTTTTTCTTGTTTAGCAGTTCCTTCAGGTCACTGGTGATCCAGGGTTTGTTATTAGGGAAGCATCTCACTGTTCTGGTGGGGATGATGTTGTCCACACAGAAGTTTATATAGTCAGTCACACACTCAGTCATGTCATTGATGTCCTCTCCATGTGCTTGGCAAAGAGTCATCCAGTCTGTGGTTGCAAAACAATCCTGCAGGGCTTCTTCAGCTTCCTGTGGCCATTTTCTCACAGTTCGTTTTGTCACAGGTTGCCTCTGAACAAGTGGTTTATATTCTGAACAGAGAAAAACAAGATTGTGATCTGATTGTCCCAGAGGAGGTCTTGGTTTGGACATGTATGAATCCTTTACATTTGCATAAAACAAATCCAAGGTCCTGTTTTCTCTTGTAGAGCAGCTGACAAATTGTTGAAATGTTGTATATATGTGTATATATATACTAGTATATAGTATATATATACTATATATAGTATATATATATATATACTATATATATATATATATATATATATATATATATATATATATATATATATATATATATATATATATATATATAGTATATATATACTAGTATATATGTGGCCATATATACTAGTATATATATTTTGTTTTTTTATAAATACAGATTAAGGCCATGTACACACGTAGCAGGATTCTTTTTTTTTTGTAAAAAAAACAAACACCATCCACACCTAACCGCATAAGTGCTTTATTAAGTACATTCATAGGCAGGCCAAACCTGTAGGAGACAATAGTTCCCCAATTCTTATCAAATCAGCATTAATTGAGCTTGTAAAACCAAACAAGCAAAAAGTGCTTGGATAATCGATAAGGCCAACACATTTCTGAGGGCATCCATGCTGTTTCCGAGTGTACAACACAGGTTGCACATTTAATGTCAGACCATTTTTGTCACGGGCAGTGATGTTGCGAAACCTAAAACCCCCTTTTTTTGTCTCCAAGCAAATGCTTACAGCGGCGTAATCGCAAATCTTTACTTTGGTCCGACGTTTTTGAAAGAATCGTTTTTGATGCTGTAACTCTGCACTTTTGTGTCAATGAAAGGCCAAATTGTAGAAAAATCTCTTCGTTTTGTGAGGTACCCTGCTATGTGTGGACATGGCCTAAGGGCTCCTGGAGGCTGACGGCTCATTCAATGACCAAAAAAAGAACTTCTACTATTTCAAAACAATGCTACTCTTAAAATTGTCATAGCAGATCATTCAAACACTAACTGATCAACCTTTATGTAGAAAATGTGTTTCCATTAGTTGATTATTCACTTAAAGGTACTTTATTTACACTGGAAACCCAGTGAGTAGTGCTAAACCTTAGCAGTCTGTAGTTGTGCTCAACTTTGTGGTTACATGGCAGAAAGAAAAAGAAATACATAAGCTGTTAGTGAGAGAAATGGTTTATGTAAAGCGGGAGACCCTGGCTTGGGTTAAGGGGAGAACCAAGGTGAAGCAAAGAGGAAGTTAAGCCATTAGTGAAATTAAAAGGTGTTTCATTAAGCTGGATGGACTCTTTGGAAAAGTAAAGGTCAGACTATTGAAGAGAGACAAAATAGGAACAAAGTAGAGTGTGAAAAGGTTAGGGAAGACACCATAAAGCAGGTAATGGAGGTGTGATTAAGCAAAGGAACTGAACAGGATTAGCTGATGGGATCACAGCTCAGGAGGAGATAAAAAAAAAAAAGAAGAGGGGTAATAAGGATGAGGCAAAGGGACAAAAATGCCATACATAATCATACATGATTCCAAAAGTTTTTTACAAATAAATAACTGAAAAGTGGGGTGTGCGTAATTATTCAGCCCCCTTTGGTCTGAGTGCAGTCAGTTGCCCATAGACATTGTCTGATGAGTGCTAATGACTAAACAGAGTGCACCTGTGTGTAATCTAATGTCAGTACAAATACAGCTGCCCTGTGACGGCCTCAGAGGTTGTCTAAGAGAATGTTGGGAGCAACAACACCATGAAGTCCAAAGAACACACCAGACAGGTCAGGGATAAAGTTATTGAGAAATTTAAAGCAGGCTTAGGCTACAAAAAGATTTCCCAAGCCTTGAACATCCCACGGAGCACTGTTCAAGCGATCATTCAGAAATGGAAGGAGTATGGCACAACTGTAAACCTACCAAGACAAGGCCGTCCACCTAAACTCACAGGCCGAACAAGGAGAGCGCTGATCAGAAATGCAGCCAAGAGGCCCATGGTGACTCTGGACGAGCTGCAGAGATCTACAGCTCAGGTGGGGGAATCTGTCCATAGGACAACTATTAGTCGTGCACTGCACAAAGTTGGCCTTTATGGAAGAGTGGCAAGAAGAAAGCCATTGTTAAAAGAAAACCATAAGAAGTCCCGTTTGCAGTTTGCCACAAGCCATGTGGGGGACACAGCAAACGTGTGGAAGAAGGTGCTCTGGTCAGATGAGACTAAAATGGAACTTTTTGGCCAAAATGCAAAACGCTATGTGTGGCGGAAAACTAACACTGCACATCACTCTGAACACACCATCCCCACTGTCAAATGTGGTGGTGGCAGCATCATGCTCTGGGGGTGCTTCTCTTCAGCAGGGACAGAGAAGCTGGTCAGAGTTGATGGGAAGATGGATGGAGCCAAATACAGGGCAATCTTGGAAGAAAACCTCTTGGAGTCTGCAAAAGACTTGAGACTGGGGCGGAGGTTCACCTTCCAGCAGGACAACGACCCTAAACATAAAGCCAGGGCAACAATGGAATGGTTTAAAACAAAACATATCCATGTGTTAGAATGGCCCAGTCAAAGTCCAGATCTAAATCTATTTGAGAATCTGTGGCAAGATCTGAAAACTGCTGTTCACAAACGCTGTCCATCTAATCTGACTGAGCTGGAGCTGTTTTCCAAAGAAGAATGGGCAAGAATTTCAGTCTCTAGATGTGCAAAGCCGGTAGAGACATACCCTAAAAGACTGGCAGCTGGAATTGCAGCAAAAGGTGGTTCTGCAAAGTATTGACTCAGGGGGCTGAATAATTACGCACACCCCACTTTTCACTTATTTATTTGTAAAAAAATGTTGGAATCATGTATGATTTTTGTTCCACTTCTCATGTGTACACCACTTTGTATTGGTCTTTCACGTGGAATTCCAATCAAATTGATTCATGTTTGTGGCTGTAATGTGACAAAATGTGGAAAAGTTCAAGGGGGGCGAATACTTTTGCAAGCCACTGTACATCCATAGTCATGAGAAAAGATGTTTCAGTATATTGGCAACAAGACAAGTACAATGATTTTAACTACATTTTCGGAAGAACTAATAATCCATTTTTTGTTTCTTGGAGAAAAACACCTCTGTTCACTGTAAAAGTAACCACATTAATTTTAATCAGTCCAACACCTCATAATACTACGACGCCTTATGATCTGATGTCATAGGAATAAACACTGCTGATAAAAAATTACTCTTCATAATCACCTTACTACACATTTACCGCTGCAGTATAAAACATTTTATCAACAGATAAATCAGGCTGAACTGAATTTTTCTGGACATGGTGAAAAATGTCTCTACATGAGCACTGCAGCTGTGGCATGCCATGTATACCCCTATATGCAGCACTGCTACAGCATCAATGCAACTGAGACTCAAATATTGCAACAGGGATGCAATAATAACATTACTTTATCTCAATTCACACTTTCTGAACTGATAGAGAATCACTAACTGAGGCTTGCTGGATACTTGAAACTGAAAGTAAAACTGAACTCCTTAATGCAGATTTAAGCAGATTTTAAATCAGTAATGATCAACTTAAGTCCAGAATTATTTAAGCCGTGCAAAAATTAATTTACTGCTGATTGAACTAAAGCAAACCCTGAATGCTGCCATACAAACAATCAAAAAGTGGTGGAGATGTCACTAATGCTTTTGCAACTGAGTGTTGTTGATCTAAAAGTTTCAGCCAACTTCAGAGGTACATGCTACACATCACCTTGAACACGCCATGGTGTGGGGATGCTTTTCTACAGCAGAGACATGGAAGCTGGTTAGAGTTGATGGATAGTTGGATGGAGCTTAATACAAGACAGTCCTGAAAAGAAGATCTGTTAGATACAGCAAAGATTTTAGATTGGGGTGTTGGTTCACCTTCAAGCATGACATCAGCACTCAACATCCAGCCGCAGATACAAGGGACAGTTACAAATGCAAGCAATGATTATTTGTTTTTTGTTTTGTATAAAGAATACTGAAAACCATGTATCCTTTTCACAACCATGCTCTAGTTTATACCCCATCCTATTGCATGGTATATATACATACATATATATATATATATATATACACACACATCGCCAGATCGTTCAACCTCCGGCAAAATCATAGGTTATATGCAGCAAAATGACAAGCACATCAGATTCTCTTTCATCACTTGCAACGAACGAATGTAACGAAGGTAAATGTGTAAAACAACAACATTTATGAATGGCAAAAGTTTTCAGCAGTAATTGCGTTTTATCCACATAGGCTCACGTAGAAGGAAACATGGCGTCCCCCCGAGACTTTGACCCGCGGCCATGTATTTTAGACCCGCTTTTAATGGTTATATGTTGCAAAGCCCCTAATATTTTTCAATGACTGGGCATCATTTCATTCATTGTCAACAACATTTCGATGGATATTTCCAAATATTAAAGGTAGGGTAGGTGATTTTGTAAAAGCTGTTAGAGCAGGCTGTATTTTGAAAAAAAAAAAAGTCCAACCCCCTTTCTTCAGACTCCCTCCCTAGGCCACGCCTCCAAAACTCAAGAACGCGCACTGCTTGTTCCCGTGTGTTCACGCACAGACTAGCGCTGTGTAGCTTCGACAGACTACAAGGCGCATTCACAGGAAAAAAGTGTATACTAATGTAGCTATTGTGGCTCTAGCTTCCCTTCCTGCTTACTGGTCCAAGCTGAGAACACGCAATGCGTGCACAAAGAGGGGAACGGCCAGCAGGGGGAAGTGCTGTGAGAGGGGAGTTTGATTGATGGTTCAGGAGCCAATCGTCCTGACCAGCCCGTTCAAGACGATTGGACGAGGTTTCACCAAGATTTTCTGCTTCAGAGGCAATTATGATTCTTAGTTTATTTGATGAAACATCTAACTTCTTGGTTGCTGTCGGTATGTGAAGAGCATTTCAAGCAACACTGCAAAAAGTGTTTCAGAATAAAAATCACCTACCCCACCTTTATTGGTAAAATTTTTATTTCTGATTAATGGAATTTAATCAGACTGAATGTATTGGATTTAAACTGAAATGGTCAGTTTGTATCAGAATTAATTAGATTAACTTGAATAAATTCGGATGGTGATTAATTTTTTTCCTTTTTTCATATTTTGTCAATTTACAACAAAATTCACCTCAAGCTACAAACATTCATTTTTAATTTGTTTAAAAAAATTATCCGAGGAAACCCAGCAGATTGCATCAAATCACTGACTTGCAGCATTCACTCCTCTTGGACGACCATGTAGCGACAGTGGACAATTGATTTCTTTGACTTAATCATTTTGTAACAATTTAGCATACAGAGCATTCATGTACTGTAGCTACAGTAGAGAGGAAATATCCAATATAAAAGGAACCCTTAGCTAGTAGAACCTAGCTCAATGTGGAAGGCCATCTGCCATGACCAACTGTTTGAGAAGATATTCAAACAAAAAACACGGGACCACAGATCCTGCTTTCTACTTTAAAGTAGATAGTTCAAGCAAGTATTAGCTCCTTTAGTGGGCTGATCTAGGACAGAAACACAGCTAAGGAGATAAGCTCTGAGTAAGTACTGAAAATCTATGGGCTGAAAGACAGCAGTAGGTACAGTAAGTTTGTAAGCTTTATCAAGAAGGAAAGTTTAAAGCTGCCTTACGTTTTACTTTTGGAAGTCCTGGGAAACACCAGTAAAGCAGCAGGCTGAGAGATAAGTGCTCTGTTAGGAACACATGGAACAATCAGATCTCTGATGTATAATAGAGCCTGATAAATAACGGTTTTATACAGTATGTGAATCTTAAATTATATTTTGGATTTAACAGGGTACAAATAAAGGGAAGCTAAAATAGGAGAAAAATAATCTCTCTTTCTAATTTTCCTCAGGGTTCCTGCCGCAGTGTTTTGCATAAGCTCAAGGTTTCTCATTCATTTCATATAACTGGATGTGAAATGGTTCCGTTTGTCTTATAAAGTGCCTTAAAATGACATTTACTATGAAATGGTGCTATAAAAACACATGTAGCATAAATGTAAGTTTTTCTGTGACATCTGCGTACTGTATATCTCCCACTCCACTGAAAGGATTTCTAGTCATGATCTTCTTTTGTCTCCATAGGGAATCTTTTTTCTAGTTTATCTTTAGAAAATTTCCCCTTCTGCTCTTGGTCAGTTTACCACCAGTTTCTCATACATGGTCTGGTTGCTAATTGTTGCTCACCTGTTGTACAATCATCATTAGTGTCCTAAGTATATAACGGCGCCGTCCACAAATATTGGCACACCGGGGAAAGGTTTGTCTAATAATCACTGTGCATGTGGAGAAATGAGTCCTGACCCAGCATTGTTTGTCACAGTTTTTAGCCTTTTTTTTTTGAGCTAACTGTAGATGGAGGCAAATTTAGAAAAATACCATTTGAACATTGTCCATTGCCCAAGATAAAGATCTACACCCATTTGCCTTCTTTAACCAGAAGATGTTCCTATATTTCTCACGTTTCTGATTGTGTAAGAAAAATCGGACACCATGTCACAATGTATTTGAGATACTCTAAAAACCTAAACAGTATAACGCATTTAAGCTTTCTAATATTTATTTAAAAAAAATATTAGGTTAGTGCAGTATCTACACTATGCTGAGTTTTCTTTTTACATTATTGCATTTTTTCTAGCAATTACTGTAACTAGCTGCTATTTTGAGTCGTACATTTGAGTCCTTAACACAATCTTATATCACCTTTTCTGGTACAAAGCCCAAGAATTGGCAGAAAGGAAACCATTTGTGAATCATTAACAACCTGTAGTAATTTATCTCCTGATATTAAACTAATATGCAGAAACATTTAGTGACATACTACTAATAGACTAAATAATAAGTAGGAGGTGTTATTTTCTGCAAGCACTTAATGGTAATGTTTTACATTCAAAACTTTCATTCTCTTTAAGTTTTTTCTTATTGCTATTTATTTACATAAACCAAGATCAATGCTACTATATTTATATTTGGGTATTTGTTGTAAAGTAGGTCTACTCTAGTGATACATTATTAAAGCCATATTTGGTAAAAGGGGAAGATGAGTGATAGAACCCCCCACTTGTTTTAGTTAGTCTCTCTTAAGTAGGTCGTGGATTCTAGGCCAGGCTTACATGGTAACACACAACCAGCCCAAAGGGGGGCAAACCACTCTTATGAATGTTTAAAATAGGCTACTGTGAAAAAAAATAATGGTAGGTATACTTGGCATGAGTACAGAGCGGCCACTCCTCGTTCATATTTTTTGTATCACCACTCAACCAGTGATTCTTCCAGGCTCCTTTACACACAGTCCCCAGGAAACCAAAAAAAGCTACCACCACAGTAATAAACCACCGTTATCTCACCATCAATGTATTGTGTATGCTTGAACTATCAACGTACTCTTAATCTCCATTACTTGTAATAGGGAGCATACGACATTCTTGATGCACACCTGAAGACCCTCCGAGATTTAACACTATCCACATTCTGACTGATTTTCTTTATATATATATATATATATATATATATATATATATATAAATAATTCAAGGTACCGTGTTCAATCAGTCTGTTGTGAACGAGAGGTCTTAACAGAAGTTGCACAAAAAAACATATAAGAGCTATATGAATTCTAAATGTGAGAAAGTCTGTCAACCCACCAAATCCCTGGCCTATTCTTCACAAACTCCAGGGATTTCATAGCCAACATCTGAATACAGAACATCTTATGAAACACCCAAATGATTTGTGTTCATACTGTAACTGATGTGAAAAATTAATGACCAACTTTACAGTATTGCTAACATTATAGCTGGTTTTTGCTTATTGTTATGTATGTTTCTTATTGCTATACTCAGTATATACAGTGGTTTGCAAAAGTATTCGGCCCCCTTGAACCTTTCCACATTTTGTCACATTACAGCCACAAACATGAATCAATTTTATTGGAATTCCACATGAAAGACCAATACAAAGTGGTGTACACGTGAGAAGTGGAACGAAAATCATACATGATTCCAAACATTTTTTTTAAATAAATAACTGAAAAGTGGGCTGTGCGTAATGAGTGCAGTCAGTTGCCCATAGACATTGCCTGATGAGTGCTAATGACTAAATAGAGGCACCTGTGTGTAATCTAATGTCAGTACAAATACAGCTGCCCTGTGACGGCCTCAGAGGTTGTCTAAGAGAATGTTGGGAGCAACAACACCATGAAGTCCAAAGAACACACCAGACAGGTCAGGGATAAAGTTATTGAGAAATTTAAAGCAGGCTTAGGCTACAAAAAGATTTCCCAAGCCTTGAACATCCCACGGAGCACTGTTCAAGTGATCATTCAGAAATGGAAGGAGTATGGCACAACTGTAAACCTACCAAGACAAGGCCGTCCACCTAAACTCACAGGCCGAACAAGAAGAGCGCTGATCAGAAATGCAGCCAAGAGGCCCATGGTGACTCTGGACGAGCTGCAGAGATCTACAGCTCAGGTGGGGGAATCTGTCCATAGGACAACTATTAGTCGTGCACTGCACAAAGTTGGCCTTTATGGAAGAGTGGCAAGAAGAAAGCCATTGTTAAAAGAAGACCAACAGAAGTCCCGTTTGCAGTTTGCCACAAGCCATGTGGGGGACACAGCAAACGTGGAAGAAGGTGCTCTGGTCAGATGAGACCAAAATGGAACTTTTTGGCCAAAATGCAAAACGCTATGTGTGGCGGAAAACTAACACTGCACATCACTCTGAACACACCATCCCCACTGTCAAATGTGGTGGTGGCAGCATCATGCTCTGAGGGTGCTTCTCTTCAGCAGGGACAGGGAAGCCGGTCAGAGTTGATGGAAGATGGATGGAGCCAAATACAGGGCAATCTTGGAAGAAAACCTCTTGGAGTCTGCAAAAGACTTGAGACTGGGGCGGAGGTTCACCTTCCAGCAGGACAACGACCCTAAACATAAAGCCAGGGCAACAATGGAATGGTTTAAAACAAAACATATCCATGTGTTAGAATGGCCCAGTCAAAGTCCAGATCTAAATCCAATCGAGAATCTGTAGCAAGATCTGAAAACTGCTGTTCACAAACGCTGTCCATCTAATCTGACTGAGCTGGAGCTGTTTTGCAAAGAAGAATGGGCAAGAATTTCAGTCTCTAGATGTGCAAAGCTGGTAGAGACATACCCTAAAAGACTGGCAGCTGGAATTGCAGCAAAAGGTGGTTCTGCAAAGTATTGACTCAGGGGGCTGAATAATTACGCACACCCCACTTTTGAGTTATTTATTTGTAAAAAAATGTTTGGAATCATGTATGATTTTCGTTCCACTTCTCACGTGTACACCACTTTGTTTTGGTCTTTCACATGGAATTCCAATAAAATTGATTAATGTTTGTGGCTGTAATGTGACAAAATGTGGAAAAGTTCAAGGGGGCCGAATACTTTTGCAAGCCACTGTATATTACCCTGTAAGCCAAAAACTGACCTCTTTGGTGCAACATGCTTTTTTCTTTTTATTCCCAGTAACCCTGTTTAAAACTTTATGGTCTGTGCTGTTTTCCATTATGCTCTGCCATGTTTTAAATTCCTCCACTGGATCGAGAAATGTCTATCCAACCCTAATGGGGTATCCTGTGGTTTTCTTGGGTCAGTCCATTATAAGGATGAGTCTCCGCTTTGAAGAGTAAACAACTTCTAGAGGAACATTAATTCCCTTTCAATGACAATCCTATTGCCCCCCTCTTTTCCCAATGCTGCTGTAATGCCCCAAATAGAAACTGCTTTTTCTTTTCTGTCCTCAAGCGGTCACTGTGAAATGTAAATGTCCACACTATGGTCAAAGAGATATTTCACCGTCCTTGTTTTTGTTGTTGCCCTGCCCCCGGTTACAGCACAGACCCTGAATCAGGTTGGACAGATCAAATTATTCTTTATTTTCAGGAGGGTGTTCATCATTCTCAATGCAATCTTTATCTGTGCCCCTGCATGCTCTCAGCAATAATACGTGACACTCATTCATATTCAGAGAGTGTCATAGAGACAGCACTGATACCTTATTATCTTCATCACCATTATTATGCATAGAGTGAAAGTGGAGACAGTGGGACGGCCGTAGGCAGACACAGGGGAGGAGGTGGCATAAACAGTAAATGTGGAAATGCGAATGATTGTGAAAAAGCAGGAAAGGGAAATATGAGAGACCCAAATACATCAGAAAAATGGAACTGCTTCATGTGACAAACACAGTGTCACAATCAAGTTACAATTTTACATTTTTCCAAACTGTACAAGCACTAAACTTGTAGTTGTTATTAAAAAAATTACAAACAGATTCACCCCCAAAATGTCAAAGAATTGAATTTGGTACAAGGTCAAGGGTCAACAGTTTACAGTAAAAACTAGTTTAAACTTTAATCAAGTTGTAAAAACAATATGGACATGGAAATAATTGAAACAGGGTCGAGTGTTCTTTTACCAGCTCCTCTCCATGTCAAAGAACTGAATGGAAAGTCTAAAACTAGTAAGATAACAATATCATAATAATAATAATAATATAGCAAATAGTGAGTGACTCATGTATACATATTACACGTACATGAGTTGAGAGGCTGCTCAGTGGAAAGAAAAGATGTCTGTCAGATTTTTGGAGCATCCCCAAAACAGACCAAAGCCTTCTTTAGCAGGGCAAAGTTATCCACTGATTGACAACTCTGTGTATAAATGTGTGCTTGGATGGGTGAATGTGTAGTGTAGAAAAACTGTGCTCAGAATGACTGGATAAACACTCAAACAGTAAATCTTCTTTCACAACATTCCCTATCTTGCCATGTACGCTGTGAAATTGCTAAATGTGTTACAATGGTCTAAACATGAGAAAATAAAGGAACGTCTTCAAAGTAAGTGTTTTGTTTCCTATTTAGCAAAACAGTAGACAACATGGCAGCCAGTAGAAATCTTAGTATCCTTTATGGATGTATGCTGATTTCTATTGCCCAATTAATTGGAAAACAGGTATTTTTACAGTGTCAACCAAGATAGTAAACAGACGTATACCACCAATGAATCTATCAGTAAAATTTTATTATCTAAATGCCCCATTTTAAGATTATGTAACATAAACTATTTCATTGTTGCAACAAGAGCCTCATCAAATTGCATTCAAACTCCAGTGGATCATTCTTTAACATGTTTATCCATGTTGATTGATAAAATACCTGTGATAAACGCTTTTCTCTTTGTGTACTTGACTAAAGACGGGTGAAAAGGTTCCTCTCCAGATGTATTTGCTTTGTTGGACTTCCTTTAAAGGGAGGTATTATGCTTCTTCCAGGCTTATATTACCTTTCTATAGCACACTCCGATAAAATTGTCACCTTAAGTCTTTTAAAAGTCTATCATATATCCAAATCCACCTTAATGAAATTTACTTCTGTATTGGACGCCTTGATTTTCGGCTTTGCCTCTCTAAGACCCTTCTACTCTTTCTGACACTCCCCCTTCAGTTTGTCACATACCGTTCATCATCGCAGCATGCGCGGAGTCGGAAAGAAAATCCCACAACAGACGCGCAGCTGCAGCTGGTGTGTTATAATTACTGCACCTGGGACTCAGCCGGAGTTGTGTGAGGTGGGGAGGGGCAGGGGAGCTCTGCAGGGGCGAGGCTCTCGGCTGACTACGTAAGCTTGGAGGAGGAGATGGGTGGAAAAGGCGGGGATAGGTGGGAGCAGGCGTTTCAGCAACCCCGAGAACTACCAGCAGAGACTCAAAGATCACTCTAACATGAGTGAATGGGTCAGAGCAACACTTCAGTTATGTTTTTAATGAGGAAAAGACAGGTTCTCAGGATATCAAGCTTCAGAAAGTCCATTTTGCATAATACCCCCCATTTAAACTTCCAGAAGCAGGTCACTGTTTGGATTCTCAGCCATGAGTGTTATTTTGATTAAACTACAATCAACAGTATGGGGCAGTTTGTACAAAGGACCTTTCGCTTCAGTTGAATGAGCATCCTACAGCAATACAGCAAGCATTTTATCTTTATGAACTATATTTTCCTTTACTACAGTAGTGATAATAAAACTGGCATTGCAAGATGAGAGGTGAAACACTTCTTTTAGTCTATTAGACCATTTTTACACTCTTCTATTATGTTGCAGTGTTTTTACAGTTAAAATATAAATCCTTCACAGTTGATGCAAGATTTAAATAATTTAGTAATTGTGATGTTCTGGTTTCTTTACATTTTAAAACCTTCTGTGACATCTTCGAAACGTTCAGTTGTTTTTAGCCCAAACAAGTACTGCATCTACTAATTGTTCATTATTAGACACGGTCAAGAAGAGAGTATGTAGGGTACTGGAACATTCATTATTAATGTACTTCTCTTAGGTAACTGTATGTATAAGAGTTAAGTTTGAAAAAAAAGATATCACTTCCAATGCCCAGTAGTATTCAGATGTGTTTTGGCCAAGAGTACAGGATGTCATGTCAGTCAAAGTCAGCATTTGCTGTTTTCTTTTAAAGTTTTTTTAATGAGATTTTTATTCCAATGACTGCAGCCATATCAAATACTGTATCTTGATAAGGTTAAGTATTTGTCTGCAGGTGCTTTTGGGTCCATGCATGTCAGTCTGCTTCTAACTCTTTAACCTTATTTTTTCCAAATGTCAAACCTAAATTATATTCACAGTTGACCTTTCAGCTTCTAACAGTGCCAGTGTGACGCTGAACATCTGTTTCATATAGGATTATGTGTGTCATGTCTGTTTTAAAACCACTGCATGGTCGATTTTGTCAGAATAAAAACCTACATGATGGTTTATGAATGTCTTGGTCTAGTTTTTAGTGTGAATTAAATTTAATATGTAATGTGTAAGGTAGCGCTTTAAAAATCCAGTGTCAGATTGGTCGCAGCAAGACAAAATACATGTGTGAAAATGAGAGGGGCACAAGTGGAACAGTGACTTTACAGGGAGTAGAAGTAAAGAAGTTAGAGGACTTTAAATACTTAAGGTCAATGGTCCAAAGCAACGGAGAGTGTGGAAAAGAGGTGAAGAAGCATGTGAAGGCAGGTTGGAATGGAATGCAATGTGTGATAAAATGGACTTTCAGCAAGTATGAAAGGAAAAGTGTAAAAGACGAAGTGAGAAGTGAGACCAGTGATGTTGTATAGTCTAGAGACAGTACCAATGAAGAAAATACAAGATGCACAACTGGAGTTGTAGGGCTCAAGATGTTGAGGTTCTTTTTGGGGACTGACGAGGATGGACAGGATCAGTTATAGGGATGTAAGAAAATATCGACACACCGATAAATCACGATATTTTATTTCCCGATTGAATTGATATTTTAAAAAAATATTGATTTCTATTGATTTTTTTTTTCTTATTTGAATGGAACCATTAATGATGACAATGATAATTTTTGTAGTATAATTAAAAGCATGACTGGTAGTTTGTGGCTGTTGTCACCTTCTTCGCTCCAGTGGATCAACTAGATCTAGTAATAAAACTGAATGTGTTAAAGTATGAAACAGGTTGTAGCGCTTGGAATGCTGTGACAGTTTTCCTACTGTTAAATTGAGTTTCAAAAATCACAATATATCGTCTTACTCATGGTATCGCGATATATCGTATCGTCTCCCTTGTATCGCGATACATATCATATCGCCAGATCTTTGCCAATATACATTCCTTATCAGGAATGAGTACATCAGAGGAACAGCTCATGTTAGATGTTTTGGAGATGAAGTCAGAGAGGCCAGACTGAGATGGTTTGGACCTGATCAGAGGAGCGACAATGATTTTGTTGGTAGGGTGCTGAGGATGGAGCGGCATTGCAGGAGGCAGGGAGGAAGACCAAAAATGAGATTTATGGATGCGGAGAAAGAGGACATGAATTTAGTTGGTGTGAAGGTAGAGGACCACTGGCGACCCCTAAAGGGTAAAGCAAAAAGAGAATAAGACTGGGAAAATTTTGTAGATTAATAAAAATGCATCAGTCAATGTGCAAGAATTGACTGATGCAAGAATTGCATTGTTTGCTCCTTCTTGGTTAGTGATATTATCAGCTTAGCTACATGCTTTTCACAGTATTTTACTAACTTCCCTTTTGGCATTCAGACTCTGCAGTGGTATTAGCTCCTTTACAGTTCTCACTTCAAACGTAAACAACTAGACAGATGAGTACTGCGGAGAAGATTTTGCCACTTCCCTGCCCATTGGAACCTGAATGGGATGGAAGCAAACTAAGGGAGTCCTGGTGACTATCTAAATAACACAAGGAAAGTCTCCACATGACCTGTTGATAAAAAGCCCAAAACAATTGGCAAATGTTCTTCAAGTTAATTCCAATCTGGATTAACAGTGCTGTGAAAAAGTTGTGTTTGCTCTTTAGTCACTTAAATGTGACTAAGCAGGAATGTCATTAAGCATCACCTGCTGACAATGCTAACAAAGAAAAACCATAGAAGCAGGCATAACTGGGGTAGAAATATACGCCTGAATAATGGAGGTACTCAATAAGCCAGCAGGTAAGATTGTTGCTATATTAAATCACACTTACAGGACAGTTTGCTCTCTGAAGTACCTCTATATAGTCCTTTCTATAGTGTAAGCAGTGTGTTGCCGAAGGTTATGTCACCCCATGGTGGAGCTGAGGATCAAGCTACTGACCTTTCACCCAGAGGACAACTTCTTATGACTTACTGCAGCCATCAAATATGCTGTTTAATAATCTCCTTAGTTGTCTCGAGGAGTTGTTATAAAATATGTAACAGCTGTTGCTGGACTTATCCTGTCTGCTCGGTCAGCCATTCTTGCATTTTTTCCCCAAAATGTTTCAAAAAAGCATACCTTAATTCAAATTAAAGCTGTTCTTGAACCATTTGGAGTAGAAGCATGGTTGTGGTCTCTTTGGAAATAAAGGACTCTTAAGTTTCCCCCACAACAGTAAAAATGTGTCTAAGTGCTATTGTTACTAAGTCATATAATCCTGAATACATTGGAAAAGATAACATTTTATGTCCACCTTTTTCTCTATAAATACAAGTTTTAAAGTGGCTTTAACATGGAGAGCTGGACTGGAAAACACACTGGGTCTAAAGCCTGAAGTAATACATTTACTAACAACGAATTTAACAGTAATAAAGCAAAAACTTGTACTTTGCACATGTTTTTTCTAACTAAACGTCCAGGGTGGCCAAAAGTCTGCTAGAAAATGTGCCCTCTCCAGGGTGAATGCACAGCCCTTTGAAACAAACAAACAAAAAATAAAACCTCATCAGAATTATACATTGGGGAAAAAAGTATTTGGCAGCCAGTGATTGTGCAAGTTGACCCACCTAAAAAGTTTTCATCATAGGTACACCTCAACTGTGATAGACAGAATGTAAAAAAAACAATCCAGGAAATCACATTGTATGGTTTTTAAAGAATCTGTGTACAATGAAGCAGAACAACACTTTGTAATGTAACCTTGGTTGGCAAAGACAGAGATCAAACATGTCCTTTAAGTCTTCACCAGGTTTTTACACATTGTAGCTGGTATTTTGGCCCATTCTTCCATGCAGATCTTCTCTAGAGCTGGGATGTTTTGGGGCTGTCGCTAGGAAAGACAGCCTTTCAACTCCCTCCACAGATTCTCTGTTGGATTGAGGTATGGAGACTGGCTATGCCACTCCAGAACCTTGAAATGTGTTTTATGTAGCCACTCCTTTGTTGCCCAGGAGATGTGTTTGGGATTAGTGTCATGCTGGAAGATCAAGTTCAATGCTCTCAGTGATGAAAGGAGGGGTTGCCCAAAATCTTATGATACATTCATCCATTCCTTAAAGGAACAGGGGGCAGGATTTGTAAATAAAGTAAACATCCATGTCCAGTTTTTTAATGCTGTTGGGTGATGAAGCATTATAAACCAAGAAGAATAAGCCCACCCACGTATCGCTCCATTTTCTTAAACTGGCTGTGTGCTGCAAAATGTGCTGCAGTTCGGGGCCCGAATTTCCCGCGCTGTCCTACGGATGTGACGTCAATTGACACGGCTTGCGCGTTCTCGACAGCTTTAAAAGAGGAAGAAAAATAGTCGCAGATCTCCATTGATTTAATTGTGAGAATGGATTCTTCTCTTCTGCAACTGGGAAACAACCAAGGACGACTCACAGCCCACTAAAAAGTGGCATTAAGAAAAAGAAGTATGTCACTGTGAAGAGGTATGTTTTGTTATGAAGCGTTTGCTCGCGCTCCCATGTGGCTGGCTGCAGTTACTTGCAGCGCCGGCCGCGTCGCTCGTCAGTTTCGTTTCTTCATTCTGCCCCCTGCTCCTTTAATACTGATCAGTAGTCCTGCCCCCTTTGCAGAAAAGCAGCCCTAAAGCATGTTTCCACTCCCATGCCCCCCCACCCCCACCCCCGCCCAAAACACGGTGAGTGGTGTTTATAGTAAAGAGTTCTAGTCTGGATTCATCTGACCACAAGACATTCTCCCAGTCCTCCTGTGGATTATCTAGATGGTCACTGGCAAACTTTAGACGGGCTTGGACATTTTGCTGGCTTAAGCAGGGGGACTGCAAGATCATGTTTAACCCACGAGGTGAGATCTTGCATAGAGCCCCAGGTCGAGGGAGATTGTCAGTGATCTTCATTTCCTTATTCAGTCTATTTCATTTAAGTTCTAGGATCTTTAGGTGTTAGTAATTTGAGTAAATTTTCACTACGTTTTCTCCTCCTTTCCTGTTTTACCCTCAGGTGTTCGCATTATGAGTTCTCTTGTTTTTGGGTCATTCCTTATTTATTTACGTAGGTCTTATCTCAGTTACTATTGCATTAGTTTATATTATCTATGTTAGGTTCTGTAGTCGCTTCTACTTTTAGTTTATTGTGTTGATCTTTTATTTCTTATTTTTTCGTCTCATCTCTCAGCTCTGCCTAACTTTATTTTCTCATTAGGATTGCTGTTCTCTGATCTAAGTTCCTTCTAAAGTTCACTAGTGTTGGTTTCTGTTTTGTTTTTCCTTCTTCTCCTTCTTGTTATATTCATCAGTGCTTTTACTTTAAGTCTCTCTTGAGCTCCTTTACTCTTGTTCTCTTAGATCTCTTTCATCCGTAGTCACCTTTGAGTTACTTCTTACGTTTCTCAGTTGAATTATTTGCTATCCAGTGTTCTCTTTAGTTTTTGCCTTAGTTTACCTTCTGTTTCCTCCTTGCAATTCTGCCTCCCTGCCCAGCTGCATTTAATTTTCAATCCCTTTGCTCTTACTGCCATCCGCATCTGCCTTCACCCCTTAGTCCTCAGGTTTCTCTCTGTCATTTCCTCACTCCCTCCTCAGTATTTAAGCGCTTCTCATTCAGTCACAACTCGCTGTATTCTTCGTGTATTTTTCCCTAAGTTTTACTCTGGTTTTCTTCAAGCCAGTTTGTAAGGTCTTCATTTGTTTTGAACCATTAAAACCTTTAAGAATCTCATCTTGGAGTTTCCACTGCATTTTGGGTCCTCTTAAAAACAAAGCATGACAGTGAGGGCCAGAATTCTTGCAATAAAAATCTATTTTAGAACTTTAGGTGTTTTTATGCAAAAAAGTAGCTCATGCTTCTTTCAAATACAGTTACTTTCTTTGGGAGATGTAAAGGTTATAAAAGTAGGGGTGTAACGGTACGCCAAAGATCCTGGTCTGGTACGTACCTTGGCTTAATTTGTGGTGCAATCAGGGAACAAAGTGGGGGAAAAAAAATTTTGTTTAATGAATGAAACTGTATTTACACTATATTTTCAAAAAAAGATGTTCCCAGATAACATTAAAAAATCATGTAATAAAACATATAAATAAATAAATATATAACATTTTAAATATTTTCCTTTTAGGAAACTGCCTCATCAGTACTCTGGTTTTCTCTTTTTAATAAGCTAAATAATTACTGCGCTGAGATTAATGTTCGCATGGTGCCGTTTTAAATGAGTCAACATGTTTGACTTACTGCCAAAAGCATGTTCGACATCTATTAAGCAAACCCCAGCACAATACGTTCATCTTATAGAAAAGAAATGTCCCTTATTGTTCCACACTGGAGAAATTTCTCACAAATAAATAAATCTAATGTTTCCACTAAACACAATCTACAAAGATACTTTTTTTGGTTGAGGTACTGCTTTTTGGACAAGTATTCTCTCTGGGTTTCTATGTTGAGCAGCTTGAAGGATATTTTATTCTTAATATTTTATTAAAAATTTTCTTCATTTTTACTTTCAGACAGTAGTTTCGATGCATAACCACAGCAACAAGGTATTGTTTTTACAAACTGGGAGCAGCTGATTAGCGTCTCAAAAGTTCAAATAATACCTGAACCACAACCCCAAATCCCAGTGGAGTTGCAAAGAGCATTTGTGGATGCAGAGAAAAAGTACATTTAAACCATCTCTTCTATTGATCACAATGGGCAAGGATTATATCCCCGACTGCAACGTCTCTCTGCCCTGCTTTCTGACCATACAGCCAAACAGAGATTAAAAGAGGAGTGACAAAAGCAAATGAGGTGGATTAGCATGGCTTGACAACAACTGATGGTGTCATCCAGGACATTTTACTGTGGAATATTGTTTCTGATGCTTAGACGTTGAGCTGTTAGCATGTCATGGCAGCCATGAGAACGTCAAACAGCAACAGTCTTCAGTCAGAGGCTTCTTTAGAGCAGTTGCAAGATTGAGTGCTACCAGAGATCCTTCCTGCCAACAGCATCAACATCAGCAACGAGTCTTTGAAGATGCTTGAATTATATGAGTTACGACAACATTAAATTTTCCTTTGGGATAAAGTATTTTTGAACTGAAACTATACATAAGATATTTATTCCAATAAACTGACGACAATAACTGCTAGGTTCACACTCCCTGTTTAGTTCAAACTCTACAAAATAATCACCCCAAACAGTGAAATGTCTAACGTGTACGAAGGGCATTTGACGCAGTTATCAGTGCAGCACTTGGTTTGTCTGTGTTAAAGTTTAACTACATTCTATTTACAACATGTGGAGTAATAGTTGCAACTAAAAGTCGACACCACATGGAGAAAAACAAAGAGAATTTCCATGTTGAGCTTTTCAGGCACAACAAAAGCCTCCCAGCAGAGTCTCTGCCTGTCAATGTGCCTGTTAGGACAAAAAGGGACCACTGAGCCGAAGCGCATCAAATGAAACAGGATATGCTAATGTGATTTTGTATTAGGTGCTCTGTATCACTCTATTACCCAGCCGAAGCAGTAAACACAGCAGAGCATAGTGCTGCTGGGGCCGCCTGTCGATATGTATGTGACAGAGGGAGAACATGCAGCAGGTAGAAGAATCTGCAGTTTTGCTGTATACAGAACCTCTGAATGAATGATTATGTTGGACCTGTAATGAACTTGCGATCAGTCCAAGGTGTACTCTGGTTCTGTCCTAGGTAAAGGCTTCAGCTGCCTATAACTATTAAATGGAATAAAAAGCAGGTTGGGAGAATGGATGAGTGTTAAGGTGATACATATGAGGTCAGACATAGATGGAGATCTGATGGTGAGGTGTGTTTCCATTATGGTGAAACCAATAGGAGGATATGCACTTGTAAAAGCCATCTATCGGTGAACACTCTCAGGAAGTTCTCTTCATCTACTAAAAATACAAATTTTGTACTTTATTCTAGCTGTCCAATATGAATGAAGCATGTAGGGTTATGCTAGGAAAAAAACCCTGAGTTGTAAAGTTTTACAAGATATATTGAAATTAACATTGATGATTGTAAGACTTGGTTTACAGTGGAACTGTACAGGATAAATAGCAATATATGTGGACAACAAAAACAAATATTTATCATGGATATAATTTTAGAATTGTTTTGTCATTTTAACAGTGTGTGGATCTTTGACAACAACTATGCATAGGTTAAACCTGCCTTCTGGGGCAGTACACTCCTGCAGTACCCAGTCATCCTTGATTGAACCGAATCAAAAGCTATTTTTAAATTTTTCATCTGTTCCGCATTTTGTTGCTCTCATTTATTCTCCTCCTGCATCCTTCACTTCCCCCTGGGGCACAGAAGTGTCCCCCATCCAGGAGCAGAAACCCAAATGAGTGGCGTTGTTCTGTGTTGCCTCTCTGTCAGACAGCGAGCTCTTGTTTGTTTAGGTTTTTTCTCCTGTAATCATCCTCTCTATGAGCTTCTAATGAAAGTCTCAGCAGGGCTTCAGGCTTCCCCTGGTAAAAGCGCTTTGGCAGAGAGGATGAGGCACAGCCAGCAGAGTCTACAGTAAATTGAGAGAGTCATCATGCAGCAAGCTCACAGAATCAGTAATCTGGGCTTTAACTTTAAAGAGTAAGCATCATGGTTTTTGGACAAAGCTCCTCTAATCTAATGCTAAACTTGGTCAAACCGGCCACCAGAAATATGATTGGTGCTCTCACTTTTGAGGCGATCTGCCTTTCCTCTGATATTAACAAGGTCATTAGTGCTCGATGTCTGGTGCACTTCAATTAGTCGCTTTTTCACCACAGGCTGTCTTTTACGCTTTTTTACTGTTCAAACCTTTGCTCTGCAGCTCTTATTCGCCTCAAATGTGAGAATGCAGTCTCTCCAGAACATCTTTCTGAAGGGAGAAAGGTTTCTGCCAAACGTTTTGCAGTCAGCATGTGTAGGTGGAGTGAGAAGCAGCAGTACTTATACTGATAACTGGGAGGGTGTTCTTCTCAGTTGTGAGAAATCTGGTCGTGCTCTGAACTCCACATGCCTTCAGGCTGTAGAGCACTCCAGTCTATGGGGGCTAACATCAATGGAGTACTCGTATCCCTACATCTTCTGCCGCAGAATTCCCTCCCACCCCTTGGGAGGAGTGCAGGAAGATGAACGCAGAACGCTTTGCTCAAGACATTTTCAAAGTGGTTTGCATTTTTTTCAAGGACAACCACACACGTCTATCAGTTGGATATATGAACAAGAGCAACATATGTCACTATTGAAGGGAAATAGTTTTTTTATAGCTAGAAAAAACAGACGTACACTCAGCTGGATACATCCTTTGCATTTAGCAAAAAGATGAGGTGTAGATAGGTCGATTTCAGCTACTAATCTTGACAACTTGACAAGTTACCTTCGGGAGCAATAAACCACAGCAGGGCTTAATTTATGAAACTGCTGCTCCACCGTCTTTCAATACTGTAAGAGTAAAGTAACTACCAGCAACAAGATTTTTCTCGTCCGGCTATAAAAGAGGTCACTAATATATATCACAGAGTTTGAAGGAATAATTTCTAATTTTAATGAGTGATCTCATATAATTAAGCTATGCAAAAGCATTCACCCCCATTGAACCTTTTTACATTGAATGTGTTTCATCTGGACATCACATAAAGATGTGACAGACCAGTCCTGCAGGGCTGGTGTCCTGCATGTTTTAGATGTTCCACTGCTTCTACACAGCTGTCTTAAATGGCTGCCTCATAAGAAGACACCTGTGGGAGTTGGTGGCAGGCTGAGGTCATTCAATGATCTGGATAAGGTGTTGGAGCAGGGACACAGTTAAAACTTACAGGGCCCCAGTCCTCAAGGGTCAATGTTGGCCTCTTTTTTGATAGACCAACACAAAGTTGTGCATGCTTGTGGAGTGAAGGGAAAAGAACACATGGTTTTCAAACTATTTACAGACTCTGGACTCCCACGCGGGATACCGGGGTTCAATTCCGGCAAGGAGCAAATATATTACAGGGATATATAGCGGACTTATAACAACATCCAGTGTTGGTCCTTGGGCAAGGCCATTGACTCAAACTGTCTACCTCATACAATGATGAGAGTGAATAAACACGGAACCATTCCCTGCAGACAGTTCAAACAAGGTCTGTGTCCAGTCTAGAGGAACCAGGGCACTGTGACGACAAATAGGCTACTGGAACACAACGGCAATGGACACAGGAAGAAAATAAACACTGTTGGAATGCTACTACTCCAATAACCCTAGAAACTCCAGGCAATTGGGCTACATGAAAAGACTGTGGGAAATATGGCTGCTTCGATACCCACAGTCTAAACTAACAGCGAATTATCTGTTAGCTCAGTGTTCCAACATCCAGAAATGGCAGTTGCTTTTACAACTGGAGACCCAAGAGATACAACACATGAATGATATCCCAAAGGAGACACAAGAACCCAAAGTCAGATAGGGGAGTTACATGGGCCCTACAGCGACCAATAAGCTGATATAGTGATCCTTGAGACACCACAAAGGACAATGTCCACCATGGAGGAGAAGCCAAAATCAAGGCAACACAGAAAGAAAGTTAAGCATTTTCACATAAATGAATAACAGCAAATGAAACTACTCTTTGCCACATTTTTTATTTCTACAGTAGGTATATAACTGGTGCGTTCTGGAGGGGAGCATGAAACACAGGAACCACTGATAACAGAAGGCAAAAACTATCAGCTATGACAATATGTCTGACAGCCCAAACTGGGTCATACAACCAAAGAAAAAATGTTAAATAAGAGTGGTCCAAAGTTAATCTACAATATTATCACAGAATGATCAGATTTTGAAGACAATGACAGGATATTGCTATTAAAGGGGATTTCTGGGTACTGTGTCTCCATTCAGTTTTTTTATATTGTAGAGGGAAAAGCTGTGCATACAGTAATCAAATTTCTTGATTAGATTAGCTGCTTTGGTGCAATAGGACATTTGAGAGAACAGCAGAAGACTTTCTTACTGCTGCTTATATCTCATATAAAAGCTGCACCATCTCAACTGAGACGTGAACATGCAAATATTCCAGCACATGGCCTCCGCCACAACATCTCAGCATCAGCTCAGCTGGGCCACAACATCAAAAGCACCTGTCATCAGAGACTGGCTGCATGTACAGAAAACATTACGCTCAGCGTTGTGGGTTTTAAAATAGTTTAAGTGAAAAACAAAAAGTTTCAAACTTTACATTGAAAGGAGCAGAGGAGGCCGATGCCACAGATCAACAGACAAATGTCCCTTTGATTTCATTATCTCGAGCCTTCCAGGGAGAGGTAATCCCTTCTTAAATAATGTTTTCTATGACATTGCATAACATGTTTGTGAAAACCTGCAGCATCAATTAAATTATGTTGAGTAATATAAAAAAAAACGGTTTGTGATTACACAGTTTTAATACAGACAAATAAAAAACAATATACACATAAAGCAAAAAGACTCACAATCAACAAATGTTCTCTGAGACATGGAACTAACATGTCTGTGTGTGTAATTTGAAAACGCATCAGAATTCATATTAAGGGAAATCTGACTCTGCTCATTGAATTTGCTACCATAGAACAACAAATCCCTAGAATCTCCTTTAGAAAGTCTGGGGAACCAGTGACTGGGGCCGATTTGATAGAACACTACAACGTCTGGATGCCTTGATGCAAACTATGAAGAAACGAAGGACTGTAAATACCCAGTGTGTGGTTTCACCTGCTAATCTATCCTTGATAACAGAAAATTCACAGAGAAAAACACCCTGAAAAACACATTTTATACAGTATAACAGAACAGTTCTGATTCAGTTTTATTTTAGTAAAGTTTAGGACTCCAATCTTCAAAGAATGATGATCTTCACACATAACCAATGTGTTCTGGTCAGATGAGGCCAAAATTGAACTTTTTTGCCTGAAGGAAAAAATATGTGTGGCAGAAAAACTCCACCTCACCCTGAATACACTATCCTCACAGTGAGCTATGGTGATGGCAGCATCATGCTGCGGGCATGTTTTTCATCAACAGGGTTAGTAGAGCTGGTCAGAGTTTTTGGGAAGATGGATGAAGCTAAATAGAAGGAAATGCTAAAAGAAACCTGTTAGAGGCTGTAAAAGTGGGGTTCAAGCAGCACATCCCAATCCAATACAGGGAAGTTCCAAGTTATACCTCGATGACCCTTTAGCTCGATGACGCAAAATCTTCATGCCGTGGTGCTTCAGGAGAACTCAAACCAGGTCATTACAGGTTCTTACAAATATTTTATCAAAATGGGAAGGACGGTCAGCGGATGGCAAAGTGGAGCAGTTGATACCACTGTTGTCTTGCAGCAAGAAGTTCTTAGGTCTGAATCCTTCTGAAGGGAGTTTGGATGTTCTCTCTCTGCATTGGTGGGTTCTCTCTGGGTACTCTGGATTACTCCCACAATCCAAAAACAGGATTGTTAGGTTAATTGGTGAATCTTAATTTCCCCTAGGCATAAGTGTGCACATGGATGACTGTTTGTCCGGTGTGTCTCTGTTTTGCCCTGCGATGGACTGGCAACCTGTCCAGGGTGTACCCCACTCTCGCCCAAAGACCACTGGAGACAGGTGCCAGCCCCCCACCGACCCCGCAAGGGTTAGGTTTAAGGGGATATAGAGAATGATTGGATGGAAGATAGTCAGCAGTTTTCAAGAAATAACAAATACAGCAATCTTACTTCCACATAATATTAATAATAATAATAATAATAATAATAATGCAAATCTAAAAGGACTATTAGCCACCAATAATAGCCAACAAAGACTATCTTAAGATTTTCTTCTATGATGTCACACCTCTTCTTTTCTCAAAGAACATTCTCCTGCCGGACCTTGAGGCCATGACAGCATGCTTTAATCTTCCACCTTGTAGAAAGCAACTTTATATTTCTCAGGAGCCTTACAGGCATGTGAAGCTGTTACTTTTCACTCAGTCGGTCTTGCAAGGCACCTCGCACTTCACTGAGAGGAGGGCAGCAGTCATTAATCACAGACGGTGGGAAGAGGAAATCAGACTCATCAGTACCGTAGCAGTATGATATTTCTAAGCCGTGCTCCTGCGACAATTAGGACGAGGCCTAAAAGCTGTAGAAACTGACTGCTGCAGAGTCAAGAGGTTAGGGGGGAAAATGTGGCATCACTGAACTGAAAACACAGACAGAAATATAACAGTGGATGTGGATTCTTTGTGCAGCTGAACTTAGGAAAAAAGACAAAACATAAAACAACACCGGGAGAGAGCTTGGTGGGGAAGAAAAACACACATCTATACGCATGCCTACACATTTCACTGTAGGCATGACACACACTGTCTGAAATGCATGCTTTGCATAAATCATACACTCTCAGACATGTGCAACTAACACACATACTGCCCCTGATTAGTCTAAAAACAAACACAGCAATCACACACTTGTTGCTAGGCAACAGCAATGCTGGCTTGATCATTCGACCCTAAAATCCAGAGCAAGTTGACAGACAGACAGACAGGGAAACAGCGAGGGGGCGGCTACTTAGAGAAGCCTGAGGCGGGGGGCACAGGAGGAGAAAGGAGGTGAAGCAACAGAAGGAGAAGAATCCAGAAGCACATAAGTCATGCAAATGGGACATATTTATGGCCTCAATAGCAATTTTTCATGTAATTCATCAACTGAAAAGATTTACAGTAAACAAGTAAATCATTCTTTATTGTGAACAGAACATGATAATCCTCACAAATTAAATTGATGTAATTCTCACATCATCTTAGATCATGTAAATTTGACTTTATGAAATGCAGCAACCAGGCGCCTAAATATTGGTTAAGAATTATAGTTCACATTTCATTCTTTGCAAAATATTTATACAGTGCAAATAACCCTAAACAGACAGTCAGAGCTACAATAGAATGGTTTGGGTCAAAGCATAGTTATGTGTGAGAATGGCCCAGTCCAATTCCAGAACTAAAGCTAATTTAGAATCCATCCAATCTGATGGAGTTTGAGCTTTTCTGGAAAGAAGAATGAAAAAAAGAATTGACTCTCTAGATGTGCAATGCTGGTAGAAACAATCCCCTAAAGACTTTAAGCAAAAGTTACTTTAAGTATTGACTCAAGGCAAGGGTCAGCAGCCTTCAAAAGCCATTTTTGTCATTCATCCTACAAAATGAAATTTGTCAAGAGCCACAAAACCTGTAAGGTCTATCAAACTTATAGGGCATTTTCACTGAAAAAGAACCAATGCTACTTTGGTAATGGTGCCAGATCTAGACCTTAGTCGGTTCTGTCAAAGAACCGGTTGCTTTTCCAGTAACATAGGGCCTAGTCGGTGCTGCACCACTGTATACACCCACAAGGGAGAAGAAAACAGGAAGCAAGTGAAAAGAGATTTTAACAACAGAGTAGATCATCATGCTCTTACAAGTGTTGATTTTGTGCTTCCATACTTTGCTGGATTTGCAAAGATGTGTACATTACATCCTTGTTACGTTCATTGTTACAAATGAAAATAGCGGCTGTTTGTGTCACCTCGCTACGCTAAGCTAAGGGTATCCCACTGCCAACACTTTGGTTGCTTCACCTTGTGGGCTTGTTCTTAGCAAGCACCAGCTCTGGCACAGCAAGGAGTTGGTGCTAGGTTAGGCACAAGTTTGGAACCAAGAGATGGGTGCTTTGGTGGTGGAAAACCAAAGAACTGGTTCTAAGTCAGGCACTGGCACTGAACTCCCTAGCTCTCCCTTTCTGCCTACTTTCAAGGCCAGGCTTTCTATTTTTGATTAAACTTATTGTGGGAGTGGATTATGTCATCCTGTGCTGTTTCTTTGGTTATGCTGCTATAGGCTTACACTGCTGGAGGACAGACTGACCACTTTTCTTCACTCTACTTTTCTCTTCTACTACTCTTCAGTTGCATTTTTTGTTGTTATTTCGACTGTTAACTTTTTCTCAGTGTTTTTCTCGCCATAGAAGCTACACCTGGTCTGGTATCCTGCTTAGCTGCAATGCCCTGTTGGACAGGAGGCATCCCAGTAACCGAGCATCCCCTGTGTCCTGTTATCACCTTTTTACTTTCTTTAATATAGAAAGTACTCTTACATTAGTTATTTTGTTCTTTCTGTGTTTCTGCTCTGTCTCCTCAAACCCCCAGATGGTCGTGGCAGATGGCCGCTCGTACTGAGCCAGGTTCTGCTGGAGGTTTCTGTCAGGATTAGTTTGACCAAGGGGAGTGTTGCTTGCAGGTTTGACTCAAGCGTGGAGATAAAGATCGAGTGGGGAATAGGAGCATGCTTTTTGGTCTAGGAACACCGGAGATGCTGGAAATGGATCTACTAGGGAGACAGGTGTTACAGAGACTGGTCGAAGTAGCAGACAACACAGATCTGGAGATCGAGGAGACCCATGACACCTGATTACTAGAAACGTCTGGAGGAGTGGTAGGAAGGGAGCTCAGGACATAGAGGAAACGATGTCAGAGCGTCTGACAGGTGAGTGGGGCCTCCTTAGATAGGAAGTGGTCATGGTCACATGACTGGGGACTGACAGTTTCTTCCTGTTAAAAGGGAGATTTCCTCTCCACTGTCGCTACATGCTTGCTCAGCATGAGGGATTGCTGTGGTTAGAGTCTGCATAAACGGGGCACAACTGCCAGTCAATGACTCGATGCAATCTGTTGGGACTCCTTAAATAGAATAGCTAAACCTTTAAACTGATTGGAATGTTTGTATTGAAATTACTTTCTTGTAAAGTGCCTTGAGATGACATCTGTTGGGAATCGGTGCTATATAAATAAACTGAATTGAATTTCTCATGTGTCATTCTAACGAGCAGGGTTATCCTGAGCTATATCTCTAGTTATGCTGATATAGGCTTAGACTGCTGGAAGACAGACTGAACACTTTTTCCTCTCTGCTACTTTCTTTTTCTACTACACTCAAATTGCATTACTTGCTGTTATTTCAACTGTTAACTTTATGTTTTCTCTCTTTTTGTTGTTTTTCTCTCCATAGAAGGTAAACCTGGTCTGGTGTTCTGTTCAGCTGTGATGCCTTCTTGGAGGAGGGCATCAGTTAGGATGATGGTCCCAGCGACTGACGTTCTCCATCTCCTGCTATTCACTTTTAACTTCCTTTAACAGATAAATTATTCCTACATCAGTTCTTTTTGTGTCTCTGCTCTGTCTTCTCAAACCCCCAGTTGGTCACAGCAGATGGCCGCTCGTACTGAGCCAGGTTCTGCTTGAGGTTTCTTCCTGTTAAAGGGGAGTTTTTCCTCCACGGTTAATTGGAATGTATGTACGATTGAATTAAAGACTTTTCTTGTGAAGTTGTACATGTTATCTTGAGATAACATTTTGTAAATTGGTGCTATAAATTGCTCATAACTAATGGAAGCCCTGTGGAATCAGTCAAGAGGAAGGTTGGTGGGTCAATCCCTGCTTTCCATCCCACACATGGAGTTGTCCTTGGGCATAATCGTGAATCCTGCCCACACTGCTGCCAACAGTGTAAAACTACCTGGGCTCTCAATAAGACAAGGGTTTTATATATGCAACTCATTTTACATTTATTCTCTTCTCTTTCTGCTTTTTCATTCAGGGCTCATCACAGCGAATCATCTGTCTCCATTTAGTCCTGTCCTCTGCATCATCTGCCCTCACACCAATTAACTTAATGTCCTCTTTCACCACATCCATACATCTCCTTTTTGGTCTTCCTCTCTGCCTCCTGCCTGGTGGCTCCAACCTCAGCATTCTTCTACCGATATAATCATCATTTCTCCTCTGAACATGTCCAAACCATCTCAGTCTGGCCTCTCTGACTTTATCTCTAAAACATCTAAGATGAGCTGTCCCTCTGATGTACTCATTCCTGATCCTATCCATCTTCGTCAGTCCCCAAAAAAATCTCAACATCTTGACTTCTGCAACCTCCAGTTCTGCTTCCTGTCTTTTCCTCATTGGCTCGTCTCCCTACTCTCTTGCACAACTTTCATTTTTATTCTTGTTCAAAGCCTTTTATCACCCAGCACATCTGACACTTTTCTCCACCCATTCCAACCAGCTTGCACTCACTTCTTCATCTCTTTTCCACACTCTCTGTTGCTCTGGACTGTTGAGTCCAAGTACTTAAAGTCCTCTACCTTTATTACTTCTACTCCCTGTAACTTCACCGTTTCACTTATGTCTCTCTCATTTACACACATGTATTCTGTCTTGCTGCAACTAATCTTCATTCCTCTCTTTTCCAGTGCATACATCCACCTCTTTAGCTTTTCCTCTACCTGCACCCTGCTCTCATCATGGATCTCAATGTCATCTGCAAGCTTCATAGTCCATGCAGACTCCTGTCTAACTTCATCTGTCAGCCTTTCCCTCACCAAAGCAAACAAGAAAAGGCTTAGAGCCGATCCTTGATGCAGTCCAACCTCCACCTTGAACTCTTCAGCTTTATTGTATGACTCATTAGCTTTATTCCTCTGTAGTTGCCACAATTCTGTACATCTCCCTTTTTCTTAAAAATTGGCACTACAAAACTTTTCCTCCATTCCTCAGGCATCTTCTCACTCTTCAAGAGCTTGTTGAAGAACCTAGTCAAAATCTCTACTGCCACCTCTCCTAGGCACTTCCATATCTCCACAGGAATTTTGTCAGGATCAACTGCCTTTCCCGTCCTCATCGT
Source organism: Valencia hispanica (assembly GCA_963556495.2). Lineage (NCBI taxonomy): Eukaryota > Metazoa > Chordata > Actinopteri > Cyprinodontiformes > Valenciidae > Valencia > Valencia hispanica. The sequence continues at coordinate 10,417,786 of OY747709.1, read as the reverse complement.
CTTCAAAGCTTTCCTCACTCCATCTTTACTAAACTCAGCTATTCCCTGATCCACAACAATCACCTCTTCTGATCTACATTCCCTCTCGTTTTCCTCATTCATCAGCTCTTCAAAGTACTCTTTTCATCCTTCCATCACACGCTTGGCACCTGTTAGTACATTTCCATCCATATCCTTAATCCCCCTAACCTGTTGCACATCCTTTCCATCTTTATCTCTCTGCCTCGTCAACATGTACAAATCATTCTCTCCCTCCTAACTGTCCAACCTAGCATACAGGTGCCTATGAAATTTGTTTGGCCTTTGCCACCTCTACCTTCATCATATGCTGCATCTCCCTGTACTCCTGTCTACTCTCCTCAGTCCTCTTCGTTCTCTGTATGCTCCTGGAATTTATCATTCCACCACAAAGTCTCCTTATCTACTTTTCCCCTTCCAGATGACACACCAAGTACCCTCCTACCTGTTTCCCTAATCATATTAGCTGTAGCTATCCAGCAAAGATGGGGACTCGAGTTTGAGACTCAGACTCGAGTGCGACTTAAGTCGCACACACAGTGACTTCAGACTTGACTTGAGACTCGTCCTCAAAAGACTTCAGACTCACTTGGACTCGAGCTGCGGGACTCGTGAACAATGTTTATTTTTAGGAAACAACTGATGAACTCGCTGTTATTCCCCTCCCTCCTTTACCTATAACCTGCCCACGCCAGTGTTTCCCACACATAGACGAATCCGTGGCGGTGCGCCAGAGATTAAACTCCGACCGCCACAGATTCAACACCGACCAAACAAAATAAAAAATCAATACCGACCGTCACATATTGCGTTTCGTTTTTCTTTTTTACGCTATTTAAAACACGCAGCGTATTCCCTGCTCTTTCCTCATCTCTCTGTCACTCACGCGTCTCTCTCGCTCTCTCTCTCTCTCTCTCTCTCTCACACACACACACACATCTTGTGAACACTTTTAACACACAATCACAGATTAAAAAGTGCTACAAAATATTTTATATTCTGAATACAATACTTTCAATGTGTTGATGTTACTGTAGGTCCCGACCCTTAGCATACAAGCGATTGCGTCTTCTTTAGAAAGTTAACTATAGTCGCAAGTTTGCTGTAAAATATAGGGGGTTAAAATTAATGTAATACAGTCTATGTAACCAATTATTAACTTCTTTTTTACTTATTAACCTTTAGGAATCAGGATATCCCTTTAGGAATCCCCTAAAGGTCTGTACTGTACTGTGTGTTCATGCTACAAGGCAAAATACAGATATTAACTTAAGAGTAAAGCATTTTTGGCGTTTTGGTCATTTTGCAAAACTAATTATATATCAAAATCAAAGCTGATACTGTATGCTAATAGATAAAGGAGTCATAATAACATATTACATGCTTTGAATTGCTTATATATAGCTATGCAGTATTGGATGGGTCGCTGTAGGTGATGAAGCAACACTTATAACCAGAGACTTAATATAATAAAGAGACTTGACTTGGACTCTAGCTCAAAGACTTGAGACTCGATTTGGACTCTAGCTCAGAGACTTGTGAGCATCTCTGCTATCCAGTCATCTGGGAGCACCTCCTGGCCACCAAGAGCCTGTCTCAACTCCTCCCTGAAAACCTCAATACACTGTTCTTTTTTCAGTTTCCACCACCTGGTCCTCTGCTCTGCCTTTGTTCTCCTTACCTTCTTCATCATCAGTTTCATCCTACAGACCACCATCCTATGTAGTTTAGCTACACTCTCGCCGACCAATACCTTGCAGTCACCATCCTTTTGGCAAAGTCTACCACCATCTGTCCTTCTTCGTTCCTATCCTGGATCCAAAACCTGCCCATCACTTCCTCATCACCTCTGTTCCCTTCACCAATCATCACCCTCTCAAATCTGGGGATACACTGCATCAAATCATCTAGTAAGATAGAATATCCACCTTCCTTCTCTGCATCATATCTACCAGCTCTTTAGCTTTACCTGTCATAGTTTTCAAACAGTCAAAGTCCCTACTCTCAATTCCAAACTCTTGAATTTCCTCTTCTCTCTGCCTACGAACACGTCTTCCTCCTCTCCTCCCTCGACCAATTTTCACCGGCACCCTGTGGGGGAATAGCACCCTGTGGGTGAACAGCACCGGTGGAGGTCGACCGATCCGGTATGGAGTTCATGTTTGTGATTCACATATTTGATTTGGCTTACCTCTTATGTCAGATGCCCTTCCTGACACAACTTATATTATAATTGTCTCTCCTTTCTTTTTGTGGTTTCAATTAATCAATCAATCAATCAAACTTTATTTATACTTTCATACTTTTCATACTTTTCATACAACAACATATTTTCATACAACAATTGCAGCTCAAAGTGTTTTACAGAATTAAAGTGACCCCACAAAGACCACATTCTCATCCCTCCCCCACATAATTAAAAGCATGATCACAGTTTTACCCCCCTCCCCCAGACCCAAACTGCACACACTTAAGAGCAGCGATAAAAAGGACATTGGGCTGGGTACAGATGAGCCAGGTTAGGAAACCCCATCAAAGGAGCCATCTCCACTGGCAGCAGCACATCAACTGCAGCAGCCAAGGCACTGACCCAGGGAGCCCAGAGGAGGAAAGGCCGAGACCCCCACCTCCACCCAAGCGCTACCTAGAGAGCACCCTGGAAGCCACAGCAGACCACCGCTCCTGAGGCGGAGTGCTCCCATAGAGGTAACACTGGAAGGAAGATTAAAATAAAAGGTTAAAATATAAAAATAAACAAGGGGTTTGGAGGATAGAAGGCTTAGATGAACAGCACACCAATTAATTAAAAATGTATTTTTATAAGTCGAAACTTAAAAGACAATTTTTAGAAAGTGGTTTCAAACCACTCATCTACTCTAAGTTATTAGTGTCTCACTTTACTTAATTAGATATGCTCTTCATGACGGGGTGCTTTCCTTTGAATCTAAATTTACCTGTAAATGTCAAAGTAACCTCCACCAAACTGCAGGGGAACACAGGAGTGCAACAAAATGATGTCATCAACAGGTGACATTAATAAAGGCGGAGAACGGTGTCAGAATAAGAGGTTTATTACTCTAATTGATGACGACATAATTTCTTTACCTGAAAAGCATAAACATATTTTTTACAGTGGTATTCATACTGTGTGATTTTTTTCTCACATTTTGTCACAGCACAACCACAAAGTAGTTTAGTGGTTATGGAATATAAAGGACCAACAGAATACGGTGTACAGTTGTGTTCAGTTGTGATGTGAAATGGAATTGATCATCTGAGTTCAACAATTTTTACAAACAAAAATTTGGTACACACTTAGTATTTAGCCTCACCAAGGTCTAACGGGGAATGTTTACCAACTTTGCACATCTAGAGACTGAATCTTTTGCCTATTCATTTTTGCTGATTAGTTTAAGCTCATTCGGTTTAAGTGGAAAAGTGACTGTAAAGATCAATTTTTAAGAAATAAAATAGAAGTTCAGTTGGATTTATGTCTGGACTTTGATTGTAACAACATTGTAACACTTGAACATGCTTTGAGTTAGACCATTCCAGCTCTGGCTGTACGTTTAGAGTAGTTGCCTTGCTGGAAGGTGAACCTCCGCCTCAGTCACTAATCTTTGGCAGCCTCTAACAGATTTTTCTCCAAGATTATCACTGTATTTCCCTCTGTCTATCCTCCGACCAACTCTGACCATTTTCCTTTTTGAAGAAAAGCCTTCCTAAAAACTGATGAAGGGCACATTCAAGAGCCACAAATGCTATCTCAATACACTGTAAAATTAGTCATCTATAATCCAGGTTTTAACTGAAGGTGCATGTTGACAGCAACAATAGAACTAAAATTGAAAACGTGGGGCCAAATACAAAACATACAGTAAAGATGTGCCAGTAAGGATGCTTGTTCTTAATAAATACTGTATGAATACAATTTCTTATCCGAATTTGGATAGTTTATTCCTCAAGAACATAATCAATGAAAACTACAAGTTCCTGGTAAGAAATCCCTCAAATTGTTCTCTTTTTTGAATGTTTAGTTGGAAAAACGTTTTGAGCAACAGAAAAAAAATATTACTCAGTGAAACACTACGATCCAACAGAAAAAAAGGAATATTGGGGTATATTTGCATTGGCAAGGTCCTATTGACTTGTGCTTACAGAAATAAAAAAGAATGCCAAGACCCTCACTCGAAAACAGCAACTGCTGCAAAATGACCTCAAAAGTTCCTCAGCTAAATCCAACCAAAAAGCACGTGTTTGCTTTGTGTTTTTTTGGCCTATGTGTAACACCATTGAGCCAGAAAAACACCCACACTCCAAGTGCCTACAGTGTCTTTCTCCAACTACTGGGCCAGCCAAACTGTCAGGACTAATATGTTGGCATCATTAGGTGTGTGTGAACACTCACTGTTAGGGCATACTGCTGACTTTGCCTTGAGCAAAGGATTAGTTCACTTTCACAAATACTTTGCTTTGTAATTTAGCTAAACAAGCAGAGCACCATGGTAGAATTTGGTTCAGTGAATTATTATTATTATAGGCCAAAAGGCTTATTTGGTCTCATGTGACTAAAAACAAATTTTTCCCCCATTTATTTGCGGTCTCCCCTACATGGCTTGTGGCAAACTGCAAACAGGACTTCATGCAATAATTTTCTTCTTGCCAATCTTCCATGAAAGCCAGACTTATGGTTGACACGACAATGCCTGTCCTCTCAACAGACTTTGCCACCTGAGCTGTGGATCTCAACAGCTCCTCCAAAGTTATCAAGAGTCTTTTGGCTGGTTGTCTGATTAATGCTCTCCTTGTCCACCCCATTGACTCAGATGGAAAGCCGTGTCTTGGAAGGTTGTGCCAAACTCTTTCCATTTTCAGACAATAAATTGAACAGTGTAAAATTGTGTATCCTTCAATAATCCACTTGACATTTATTCGCTTTTTTGCCTTCGTTTGTCATATCGAATCCCACCAAAATATGTAGAAGAATGTGGTTTCAATGTGACCTAATTCAGAGAAGGATGAGGGGTATTCAAAAAGGGGGACTGCTGGGTGTGTACCAACTACAGGGGGATCACAGCCCAAGCCTCCCTGGTAAAGTGGCTCTGAAGAGAAGGGTCAGTTGTATAGTCAAGTCAGGAGGAGTACAGTGTGGTTTTGGTCCTGGTCACAGAACACTAGACCAGCTCTACACCCTCAGCGGGTCCTGAAGGGTGCATGGGAGTTTGACCTACCAGTTTACGTGTGTGTTGTTGATTTGGAGAATGCGTTTGATCATGTCCCTCAGGGAGTCCTGTGGGGGGTACTTAGGGAGCATGGGGTACCAAGTCCCTTAATGCAGGCCATTAGGTCCCTGTATAACCAGTGTCAGAGCTTGGCCACAAGTGGAGGAATTTAAAAACTCACAGGATTTTTTTCATGAATGAGGGACAAATTGAGCGGGAGATCGATAAGCAGATTGGTGTGGCATCTACAATGATACGAGTGCTGTGCTGGTCTGTCGTGGTAAAGAAAGAGTTGAGCCACCTGGAAGCCTACCTGGTGAAGTGGTCCTTTTTAATAGAGTTTCCTTACCTTTCCTGACCTTACCTGGCTTATCTGTACTCGGCCAAATGTCCTTATTACTGTTGCTCTTGAGTGTGTGTGCGCATGTGGATTGGGGGGAGGGGGGTATAAACGTGATCATACTTTTAAATCTGTGGGGGAGGGATGGGAATGTGTTTTTTGTGGGGTTGCAATCTTTGTATGAAAGGCGCTTTATAAATACAATTTGATTGATTGATTGATTGTAATTAACATGCCACAGTTATATTAAAGGTCTTAAAGGCCAGTGCCTTTGCTGTAGTCCAGACTTAAAGGATGTGAATAAAATACAAGATGGTACTGATCTCACCTCCTGTCTGTCAGACTGAATAACCGGACCAGAGCTCCTGGTAGTGCCCTTCAGTGCTTGTCTCATCTATCTTTGTAAGTTATCAGACAGCTGTCCATGCAGCGATCCACTTCCTTTAACTTTCGATTCCTCACTTCACCATGCTCTGATTTTACATGTACCAGTTTGTTTCTCTGTATCTCCTTGCTCATACTATTTGTGCGTTATGCATCTATTTAATGGTAGTCACTCATAGTTTTTGGCTTTATTTGCCGTTGTATTGACTAGCTCGTTTAGCTGGCATTGTTAGAGCATTCAGCCAGGTTGTTTTCTTCTGCAAAGGACAAATTAGAGCTCTGTTGGCTCTGCTTTGATTTATTGCAATTGTGAATTAGCAGCGCCCAGAGGAACTTTTAATTATTAGATTAGTGAGCAATTTAGAACTTTTCTGAACCAAAGCAACTGGATTTATATTGCCTTTCTCCATCCTTACTGGTCTGGGAGTTACCAGCCTACAAAGCCTACAAATTTTCTCAGCACACTAAAGAGACGTAGTGTACGAATGCATGGCAAATTCACATTTTAGACATCTTACAGAAAATGAAAGTAAAGGTGGATTTTCTTTCAAGTGCTGAATTTAAATAAAGTTTATTACCAAACCTCATCCTTCCATCAACTTAACACTATCATTCTGAGAGGAAAACCTTTTACCTTCCATGTGTCAAGAACTCTAGTTATACTCAAATCAATTAAACAAGTAGTTTATACTCATTTCATGTGTATAGAAATATACAATTCAATACCATGATTTTCATATGTCTGTATCAGTATACCAATACTGATACAGCTGTTCAAAATCCAACATACCTCAGCTGTGGAGGACTGATCCTGCCAAAATTGAAAATAAATAAATAATTTTCAATAAATAAATACATAGGCTAATTGGTTGACACTGATTCCCGTAGATGGCCAATGATGGTTTAAGCTAGTGGTACAATGCCCACCTCATCATCATACACTTGAGGGGAAAAAGTTTTTGAAAAAGTAAAAATAAATGCAATAATGATAAATAAATATGGGAATAAGTAAATAGATGTGGAAGAAAAGAAAATTGGAAATGAACAAATACATGTGGAAATACATCATTATTTTTTTAATTTATTTTGACATATCTTTATTTATGCATTCATTTTCAACTTTCCATCCTTTCATTATCTATACCTGTCCATCATCTGCAGGGTTGTATGGGACTGGTGCCTATCTCCAGCATTAATCAGGCGAGCGGCGGGGTAAACCCTGGACAGGTCGCCAGCCCATCGTAGTATTTTTAATTTTATTTCCTTTTATATTTACTCACTTCCAATTTTACTTACACATTTATTTATTTACTTATGTATTTTCAAATGTATTTATTTCCACATTCATTTATTTATTTATTTTCTATTTTGACAGAATCAGTCCTGCATACTCAGCTTTCTCCCTAAAAGAAAATCTGTTAGGTTTACAAATTCTTTCCAACTGCCCTTACGTTTTGCCCTTATTTTTGATGATTTCTGCAGGGCCTCTCACCTAATTCTCGGTTTAATAAATTCCTATGGGACATGGGAAGCTTGCTAATCTTAAACTCAATTTATGGGAGTATCCGTGTTGGATCGATTTAAAAAAAATATAAAATCTGCGGAGCACCATAAAAAAAAGATTCAGAAAATGAAGACTCATTGCTTGTTCTGAAGAGATAACAATTCTGTAAATGTTGAGCGTATACTTAGTGTGTAAAATTAAGTCTTTTGTCTAACAGGGGGACACGGAAAAGACATCTGCGTGAGGAGGCATGTGGTCTTTAAAGTTGTGTTCCGGCTGATGGATGACTTGCATGTGACTTTTAAAAATGATGTTCCTGCTTAATATATGACTTGTTTAGGGTTCATACAGAGTGCACAAAGTTGTTTTACGGGGGTCTGATTCTGCAGGGCATGTGAAAACACTTAGCAACAGTGATCAATCAAGAAGAGTATAGTACATCACGCGTTGCCTTTTGTGAAGCACCATGGACCATTATTCTGTGAAAAAAATGTTGTGGAGCGGGGGTTCATGCTCTGGTTCAATAAAAGCTATGCGGAGATGCAGAAAGATTGCTCAGTTGATCGCTGAGCCCATCTGCAGACGTTCTTCCATGGCAAAATTCATACCTGTTGTCTGTTCCTTCTTATTGCTCCTTTTTACAGAAAGGAACGAACACGCTGTAAGGTGAAACAAGAGCATGAGAGTTCCTATCCTGAGAGAGTCAGAAAATTAAATTGGTGTCTGTTCCTTTAAAGGAGGCCTTAACTTAGATTGACAAAAAATCACCTCCAACAGTTCTTAATTTTAATTCCTGCCTTTTTCTGGGGAAAAGAAGGCCTAGGGCTATTTTTATCCTTTAAAAACTATGAACGGGTGATCCATGCTTTTATTACATCTCAGCTGGACTATAGACTATGGAATTAATTTGACCTGTCTTGCAAGACTGCAGCTAGTCCAGAATGGTACAACTTGTCTTCTGACCAAGGTCCAGGCTGGTTCACACAGGCGATTGAGTATTTAGGGTTGCAGCCCCCAATCTAGGGTTGTAGCCCCCAATCCCCCAATGGAATAACCTCCCCCTACACCTCAGGTTCCAACTGTCAATCTGTTTAAATTGCTTTTAAAAACACATTTGTGTTCACTGGCTTTTAATACATTATGAGAGTTACTTGGGGGGCTTTTAATTTAGTTTTAGTTTGTATTTCTGTCTGTTGTCGTTTTATTATTTCTGTACAGCAATTCGGTCAACGTTGTTGTAATTAATCGCTATATAAGTAAATTGAACTTGAACAGAGTACAGAGTACTGCTCTTTTATTCAGACGGGCAAAAAGAAAAAAAATATTTACCTGCGAGTGGCAGAAACCTCTGGAGGCCTCATATTAATTCCTATGATTTTTTACTTTTTATTCAGGCGATACGACAAGATGTAAGATTATAGTATTAAAAGAAAAACCCTAAACAAAAAACTAATAAGAGTGAATAAAAACAGGTGTCCCCAACCACCAGGGCACGTACTGTACTTGGCCGTGGGTCTATTGGATATCAAATGTGTGTGTAGTCATTTCTGTGGTATTGACAAGTAAATTATGTGATATGTGTTTTTGGTTTTGTTTTTTAACCAGAAGGATAGGTATGCTTTCCTTGGTGCCTTTAGTGAGTAGGAAGATACTCAGAAGACAAGCATGTGAACCAAGCATGTGACCATGGTCAGTTGGTAAGCAGGATAAGTTGATTCAGTCCATAACAAGTAAAAACTTGGAGACACTTGAATTACAGTCTGAGTAAACAAATTCTCCAACTTCAGGTAATCTGACGGGTAACCATAAGATCTTTACCAAATGGAGACACGTGATAGAGACAGTGCTGAGCCAGTTCCAACAGTCAACTCTTTATGCCGAACATGGAGGACCGACTCCCATCAGGGAGAGCTGAAGCTTTAGCCACACCCACTTCATTCCACGCCTATACAGGCAAGCACACATCATGTAGCCAATCATATGCAAAAAAAGACTAGGATCATAGCAACATGTGAAAGAAGGGAGGGTAACGGTGCAATCACACCGAACACGTTGGAAGTACCGCAATTGACAAATGCGATCATATTTGTGTATCTAAACAGACTATAGAGATGAAAGCAAACAAACAAACACACACAGAGACACATTTTATTAGACATTTTATTCCTCTCCACTGTCGCTGCATGCTTGCTCAGTATGGGGGATTGCTGAGGTTGGAGTCTGCATAAACGGGGCACAACCTCAAGTCAATGACTCAATGCAATCTGCTGGAATTCCTTAAAAAGAAAACTAACTAAAACTTTAAACCGATTGGAATGTTTGTATGATTGTATTGAAATCACTTTTCTTTTAAAGAGCCTTGAGAGGTTGTTTTTTTTGTCTTTTACAAAAAACTCCCTTTTTTTTTCTAGTAAAAACCTTTACCGGAAAAAACTCATTTTGCACTGCACAACATACGTCTACCAAAAGTGATCACACTTTACCAGATGAAGCTGTACATTTAGAGTTTTTTCTTTTTTTGGTGGGGTTGGAGAAGCAAACAAAGTGATGATGGAAAAGGAAGGAAGGAAATTATTACCATAAACACTGAATGGTAATAAAATTACTCCCTTTTGGAACAACACATTTAGGAAACTGATAAAAGCTTTTCTCTTTATTAACTCTTCAGATTTTATCATCCCGTCCATATTCTCACTGCATGAAAAGCGTGATTTTCGTCAGTATGCGACCATGTGAAGTATATGCATTCGAACTCAAGGCAGGACATTGTGATAGAAAAATCCGTATTTAGAATTAAAAGAAGTGGTATGGAGGTTCAGTTATTTTGAACCTATGCGCATATCTGAATTGAACAAAATAAATTTGCTAAGAAAGAAAAGAAGCTATAAAAAGAAGCTAAAAAGGGAATGTAAAGTTGAACAAAAGTGAGGTTAAAAGTATAGCTAAATTAGAAAAAGTGGCAAGATCGATTGGATGAAGAAGCCATGGCTCGATAATATTATAATATTCAAAAGAAAGTGGGAGAGTTCAGGAAAAGTCAAAAAATTCAGAAACAAGAATATGTTATATCAATGATGTGTTTTGGTCATTTTGGGTTAAATAACATTATTAATTGGGAGTATTGTAGACAACTAAAAACGGTAGAGCATGTATTTTTAGAATGTACTAAATATATTCATAAGAGAAAAATACTTGTCAGAAATCTTCATAAGAATAATAGTAAGTTAATACTAAAAGATTAACTTAAAATAATTCCGGTGATTTAGTCTTTGGGGATATTTTTGAAAGAAACAGGAATCTATTTTTTTAATTGTAGTGGTAGAAAATAGATTCTTATCCATACTCCAATTCAGAAGGTATGTGTGTGCCAGGCCTGGTACCACACACACTGCAGTGTACAAACAGCAAGGATCAGAGTAGAACAGTGGCACCCTTGTTTCTTGTCCACATTTTGATCAAACAAAACTGCAAAACATGGCAGAACTCTGCAGTAGCTATAAAAATATGTATGACATAAAGTTTAAGATTTCTGACGGCAGCTACAGTGATACAGATTAGTACCAGGGACCTGAAGTTTCTCAGTTTAAATAATTTTACAAGATCTCCTGGTAGAGGCATTTATTAACAAAACCAACAAGTCTCTTCAGAGTCAATAAAAGAAGACAGGAAATAACACCAGAAGAGTCATATAGCATCTGAAATTCTTGATTTATTTATTATCATTTTTTTTCTATCTGCATAGAGACAAGATATGTGGACTATTATGTTGTACTTATCAGTTTATCATATTTTCTATAAAAATGGTGTTTAAATGCTTTGAAATTCCTGAATATTGTTTCATTACCATTTACACACTTTGGTAAAAGACTAAAGCAGACATTAAGTATTATTGTGCACTTTTGATCTTGCATTATTTATTCAGTTAAAGTAAGATCAGAACACAAGGCTCTAAATTCTTTATTTTTAGTCACTTGTTCCAATTCTAAGTGTTGGTTGAGACGGTTTCATCTACTGACATATCGTTACGGTGATTCATCTGCCCCATTCATCAGAACATGAGGTAACTATGCCTATTACTTTTAAATGTTAGACTGATTAGCGTTGCACTTAAAAGCTCGCGTGTGCTGTTCCTAGCCTCATACATGAGTTCATTTTGCAGGTAAATAAAAAAGGCCTGTCACAGAAATGCACCCTCAATCTTTCTCTATTACCTTGAAAGGTCACATTGATTCTTCAGTTTATCTGGTTGGCTGGCAACAGTATGCTGCCTGAGATGTAAACACAGGAAACAGCAGGGAGGAAGTGCCTCAGACTGTGTATCATGCTCCTTGTTTTCCATCTGCACTCTTTCTGCACTCAGTCCGTTCAAATGTAAACAGTTCAAACTCATTTTTTTTACTTCCAGACAAGCAGCACACAGTTACTCCTCAAAAGGCATGCAGATGGTTAGTCGTTTTCCTCGCTCCATCTGCATCCTTTTCCCACAATACATTTTTGTTCTATTTTAAGCATCATCTAAGTGTATTGCTCTATACACGCCTACTTTAGTCATTAATGCTTCACTGGAAATTTTACCGAACTTCCAAGAAAGGGTAAAGTTTTTGGAGTTTCTTGTCTAGTTGTTCAAATCTAGTAAAATATCTCTTTCACTGAGGTCCATGCAGTAAGCAAAACAAGTCAATATACAACATATGTTTTTGAAACTGAAAAAGAGTTCCAGGTAGAACATACCAGAACTAATCATCAAGGAGTGATTTTAACATCTTCAGAATTTGAATTTCCTATCATCAATAAATATTTTAATACAGAAAATAAAAGTGTATTTTTCAAATCGATGTAAAAAGAAATTACAAATTTTCATCCATTATAAAGTATCAAAACAAAAAATAACTTTAATTCTGGTTCTAATTCTTTCATTAGGTCCCGGACTTTCTGCATGACTGATTTCACTAAATTTCACTTATCAGACTAGGAATGGCATGGTTTCTGGGATTTAAGGTGGACCCAGTTTCGAAGAGGTCATGGTTTTAAAACTGCTAACGTACTGTTTCGCGAGTTCAAAGTTCTTCTAATAGAATGCCAGAGAAAGTAATAGAAAGCTGTATGCTAAATGTAGCAAAGAGTAGCTTTCCCTGCCCCCTTCCCCACCTGTTGCTGTGTGCTGTAAGTCATCAGGCTGAGGGACAGAAAATCTACACTTTTCCTTTGCTTACAAGAAAAAGTCAGCTGTTATTTTTGTTCGTTAGACGTATGCTAAGGGAGTTAACATGACTGTCTGTAATAAAGCGCATACTGCTAGCCTTCTACAGGACAGATAACAGAGCTACAAAGCTAACTAACTAGGGATGTGTATTGTCAAGAATCTGGTGATACGATATGTATCACAATACAGGGAGACTCTATCATATATTGTGATTCTATGAGTAAGACTATATATTGTGATTTTCAAAAATTATTTTATCTGTAGAAAAACTGTCACAACATTCTAAACACCTGTTTCATACATAACACATAGAGTTTTATTACTAGATCTAGTTGATCCACCGGAAAGAAGGTGAAAACAGCCACCAACTAGTCATCATACTTTTAATTTTACTACAAAAATTACTATCATCATTAATGGTTCCATTCTAATTCTAAAAATAAAAAATAAAAATCGATACACTGCTTTTGAATATCGATACAATATCATAACATAAAATATCGTGATATGTCGGCATATCGATATTTTCTTACATCCCTATAACTAACCAGCTAATATTAGCCTGTTAGTCTCCCCCCCACTTCAATTTAAAGAATGCAGAACAGCCCAATAAGCATGTCTACTTGTTAATTCTACATTGTTAAAGTCTTTCACCACATTTTACATCTATTAAGAAAGAAAAATAATAAACCAGCTTTCAAAGCTTTCAGCCTTAGTTTTTTAAAATACTCATGGCCGAAAAGGATAAAAAAGAAAAATCAAAACAGCTGTATGGGATGTTGGCAAGTCTGTTCCCAGAACACAGAAAATCATGTTAAACTGATATGACCAATGTCTCAATGTGCAGGATTTTCTTTCTTTTGTTTTGCTTTTCAGAAATATTGAAGCCTTTCCAAGCTTTAGTTTTTTCGAAATAATTTGTTAAAATTATTTCTGATCCCTTTATTTTTTTTAAAACTATCTCTTGTATCAGATCAAATCTAACAGAGCCAAACTTTAAAAAGAAAAATTGGGGGAGAGTGTTGTTTTAGGAATTTTCTACTTCTTATGCATGTAACAGAAGTTTCCACATTTTATAAAAATCCACATTATGAAAAGGAAGGACATAGTGAATGAGCATATACTCTAACCCTTGTAAGCCAGCGCACACCTGGAAAATATATATTAGACCCCAGTATGTTTATTCAGTCGATGCAGACTGGATGCTGGTTGACTCTTCATCATGAGAAATCCTCTGTGACATTTTCTGAAAGCCTGACAAGAAAGCACTGACACAAACAGAGATATCTTAGTTGACATATCCACCAGTTTTCTCACGTTAACTTCTGATCAATTGACAATTCAGAAATCTGCAAGTGATCCGGTGATGTTTGCTCTAAGGAAAAAGCCCTATCACTTTTTATGAGCAGCATGAAATCTCAGCGACGCTCAACTCCAACCACTTATGAGTGACTTCCACAAAAGAGACACTTCAGCATCTAGAAAGCCTGATGGGGCTTCATCCAAATGTAATGACTTATTCATTTTAGCATGTCAGAGATTTGGGTTTGTCAGTGCTACTGTGCCAAAACAGCTGGGTTCTCAACAGCAACTCTTAATTAGCCTACTTGAGGCAATTTGTAGTTCTTAAAGGATTGAATGCACTGCTAAATGCAGATAGACTCATTACAATGGCAAAGCAACTGAGAAATAAGACAATGGATGTATCTGGTACATCATCATTCTCAGCCAAAGAATAGTCATTTTAATTGTCTTGTTAAAATCAACTCTTTTGATCACACTCAGCATCTGTCTATGGTTTCATTATTACCTTTCCAATGAAAAGTATCAAAGTCCCTCCTCATTCGCAGTTCAGTAATTGTGGATTTTTTGTGTGGAACGTGACACCAAATTATTCACAGAAAATTCTCCTAATCAGCGATTTTTTTGTAGACCTTTTTTAAAATATCTCAAAGAAAATGCTGCTTGAGAAGCTGAAAAACCCAGGTGGAGTGCTACTTGACACAACATTGGCTGGCGTTAGCAAAACAGAAAGCAAACAACAGGCCTAATCAAAACCCAAGTGTGGGATCAATGTGAATACAAATTTTAAATACAACTCTTCAACAATAATACAATACATTTCTGTGTATGGGATCAAAGTGGAACAAATGCGGTTCAATGATACAAGCTGCAGCACAAGTAAAACCACTTTAGCAAATTTCAACCAGCAACTCACAAGAAATCCAGAGTTATTATCACTAAATACTCTTCCAGGAATATTACAGCACTATGCCTTTGGAAGTCAAGAAGTAAAAAAAAATATGAAAGCAACTCCTATAAGAGTGCATCTGCATGTAACAACATCTCAAATCGTGTTAGACACTGATTCCAGCTTCTTACCTCTCTCAACAGTGGTGACTCCCATGGAAGGCTGACCTAGACTGGCCTTCGTCTCCCACTTGCCCTCATCTGGGTGGTACATTTCCACAGAGGCCAGTGGGGTCTGTTGCTGATTCATTCCTCCAAGCACCATCACCTGTCCGCCAAAAGCCACAGCCGAAGCCCCTGCCCGTGCAGTGGGAAGACAGGGCAGTTGGCTCCACGTCTGACTCTCAACATCCAGGACTTCCACACTGTCCAGGGGCATGCCGGTCTCGCTACAGCCCCCCAGCACATAGAGCAGGCCCTCGTGATAGACGGGAGTGCAGTAGACGCGACGCTGCGACATGGGGGGGAATTGCTCCCAGTGCAGGGACTTGACAGGACTCACCGCCATCTCCTGTACAGGCATGTCTCCAGGGCCGAGAGGAGGGGACGCACCATCACACAGCAAGCCGGACTGGAGGATGGAGAAGACAGGAGCAGGACAGGGCGAAGGTGCTGGGCTACAGCAATGTGGAACCAACCATAAAAAGAGAAACAAGCCAGAGCACAGGCCTTATTTTTGTCTGTTTGAGTGACCAGGTGAACTCTTGAGTCCACAGAGGAAAAGAAACAGAAGGATGAAAAAAATGTGGTGTGAGGAGTGGGCAGAATAAGAGTCCCTCACTTCCAGATGTCACGAATCCTTCTCTATTCAAATGTTTTATTTATCCAACAGATGATGTTTTCGAGCAGGAAAGCCATCTGCCCTTCGGTGTCCTGTGTTCCCTCCTATTCCCCCTGGCGAGTTACTTTGGGTCTAGATTCTGGTTTTATTATGGTCCTTATGAAAAATAAAAGATGTGCTTGAGGAGGGTAGCCCAAAGCTTAGAGCAGAAAACACTCCAGAATCTAAAGAGAAAGCAAACCAAACAGGGAAGTGGCCATTAGAATAAGGACCAAGAAACACTAACCTTCATTTGAGCTTCAATAATCCCAGAAAAACACTTTCAGGCAGCGTTTTGTACCTTCAGAAAAAGGCAGTATTTCATTTGCTGCCAAACATTGAAGCCAACAGTTTAAAAAATCCTTGATAGCTAAACACAAGCCTTAAAAAAAAAGCTCTATGGGAGCTTAATAAGTGCAAGACGTCTTTGAATTATGAAGGACTTTGTGTCACCTTTAATTCAAGTAGAACTCCACCGTCGTGATTTCTTGTCAAACACAGCCACTTCTGAACTCTGTGCCTCGTAGCTTCCTGGTGTCCCTGGAGGGGATGACGCTCCCTGGAACCTAGAAGAAAAAAGAGCTCTGGATAAGATGGGGAACAAGAGGTAACATCAAAAGTCAGATGTAAATATGCAGCTTTGCACAAACAGAATTTGAATTTGTCAATTTTCTCATCTATTCCCAGTAAACCATCCCTGTCAATTTGAAATACTTCTTTATTTAATAAGAGGTGACATAAAAAGAGAAAGGCTCTTTTTAGCTTTTCCTCGCTTTCCAAGTGGGTTAGAAGTTAAATATGCCTTATAAGAACTGCCCTGGTTTTCATTTAAAGCTGCACTGACACTGACTAAGCTTAGGTCAAATGTTTCAGGTATCCTTCTGCAAATATCTTGTAATCTACATATAATAGGCCCGTTTCTCTGGACAGACTTGTGTTGCCAAATCAGGTTAGAAGACCTCAGCAGTCAGACATTTTTCAGTTCTCTCAAGACTTTTTCCATGACACTGACTTTAGAGTCATTGTAAAAACCATTCCAGTAGTTAAGCTTTTTGCCTTTAAGCCATTGTCCTAGTGCTCTGAATTTGCAAGAGCCATTCTGTCAAAATCTGTGCACTTTCTGGATGATGACTTGTGAGAAAGTATTCACTTATGTGATTTTTCCTTCCTGTGATGCTTTAAACCAAACATACTTTTATCCAAATGTTTATTTTGGTTCACTGCAGTTTTCTGGTGATGGTAAAAACGACAGTACACCACCTCTCAATTCAACAGTTTCACAGTATGTAGAGCTGCTGCTCCTCTACATCGAGAGGAGCCAGCTGGGGTGGCTCAGACATCTGGTTAGGACGCCTTCTGGTGAGGCACGTCGCACCAGGAGGAGACCCAGAGGAAGACCCAGGGCACGCTGGAGGGACTATGTTTCTCAGCTGGTCTGGTAATGCCTTGGGATTCTCTCAGAGGAGCTGGCACAAGTGGCTGGAGAAAGGGAAGTCTGGCTCTCTGTTTAAGCTACTGTCCCCGCGACTGGACGGAAGGACTTTTATGGCCCCCTTCATCACGGACGGCATTGAAGACATCTGATAATTTTTCTAGGACATTTCACCAAATTCACAACAAAATCAGATCATGCATTGACCAGATAAATGTCACACTAAAAACTCCCAGGAGCTCCATGTCAATCTTTTTAGGCCTTAGCATGTATTATAGGGGTGTAACAAGATATTGGACAACTGGATCTTGTA
Organism: Valencia hispanica; assembly: GCA_963556495.2. NCBI lineage: Eukaryota > Metazoa > Chordata > Actinopteri > Cyprinodontiformes > Valenciidae > Valencia > Valencia hispanica. The sequence goes on along the minus strand of OY747709.1, from coordinate 10,400,300 downwards.
ATTACATCACAATTGTAGCTCAGAATCTAAAACTATTACGATAATTATCAACCTATGTATTTTATGCTTCTTCTTCTTCTTTAAACACAATTAATGATTTATATGTAATGCTAGGTCCATTAAGGGAAGTCACAAAAAAGGGTGATGTTAATGTATGTTTTAGATTAAAGACAAGATGCTAAAGTTAGCATGCTTTGAAATCTTAGATATCTGGAATTAGGAATTCCAGCCAAGACCAGATAACACAACCTCTGTGGGTGAGGCCCTAAAACTATTCATGCATAATTGCAGGGTCTTGAATTTACGATTGTTTCCAGCCACCACATTTATCAACACTCATTTGTTTGTACACTAGGGATGGCCCTTAGACACACAATTATAAATCAAACATAGAACTTGTCCTATAATTTCTTTTGTTGGCCTATCTACACTAATGCTCAAAAATGCTAAACATTCAATATTATGCAGATACTTCATCCTAGGAGAAAATCTTTTAACCTTCAACAACAGGAAGATATGGCAACAAACAACTAACTGGTAAACGTCTAATTATGAGAACAAAAAGACTATTATTTTTTTGGGGGGGGGGGGTTTACTTAACCACAAGAGTCAGTTCTACATACAAGCTTTCAATGGAACTGCACAAACACACAAAATGAGAGTTATGTCTTTTTTCCCACAGCTTGCTGTTTCTTTCTCAGCATGGTTTGTTGCCGCTGTCAGTTTTAGACTCTGAGTGAGCTGCTTCCATCTGTAAATGATGGGTAATATGAAACCAAATAGAGCTGTTCCCATTCCCGGAGTTAAACTTAGCACGTCTATCAAGGTGTTGGGTTTGCATCACTGTCTATCAGCGATGGAGCTGAGAAATAAAAACTTATGACCATTGCAGTTGTTGGACAAAGAACAGAATATGGACTGGACTCCTTCCCACCACAGACAAAAGCCACTTATTAGTGGGTGTTACTGGGGTTTGATCCACTTAGAGAGCAATCTTACTGTTAAATTCAACTGTTGCGTTTGACCCTGAAAAGGTTTAGGCAGAAAAATTACTTGAATTATTTCTTGAATTCAAACAGAGCCTTTCACAACATTAAACACATCTCGGAACGCTGAGATTTTCTCTTATGTGAAAACTCATCTGATGAAATACCTATCACATGGGTGGGAACCTGTAATCATGTCAGGTCTCGGCTCAGAAGCATTGCATTGGTGAACGCTTTAATAATCACATTTGATCTTTTGATGGCAATGGCAATGTCTTTGTAATATGTGTTTGACTCAGTGTGTGTGTGCGTGTGTGTTGCGTTGGCACAACAGGAGGTGAGAGCACCATGGTGTAGGACTGAGAGGAAAAGCTGTGCTATTCAGCAGGTCGTGGGAGAGAAAGTAATCAACATAATGTTCATGGTTGCACCATCCCTCCTCTGCTGCCCTCACATTCTTTCTCCCAGTGTGTAATATTACAACATATTCATAATGAACGATACCCTCCTTCCCGTTCCAGTTACGTCCTGAGCCCTGTGGACACACTGACCTTTGAGCCGTGTGCCACGGTGAGTGTGGATGTGAAATGAAATAATCTGGCTCTCGTTTTCAGTGCAACTGTAAGAAAATTAACCTGTAAGGCACAGACATGTACCTTTCTGTAATTACTGTGGATTCTTAAAAAACTAAAGTACACAAATGCACCTTAAAAAGCCTTCAGATGTATTTAATGAATGCCCTTTCCAAAATGAGAAATTAGATCCACCTGTTTAGCACTTCCTAAGTAATAACCTCGCTAAAGGCTGCGAGGAGAATAAATTAAATAGAGCAAATGGAAGCTGAAGAAAGCAGTCATACAGATGTTGAATCTGGGGTTCAAATAATTTTATTTGAATAGATAACCTAATGCCTGAGCAAGACAGATGGTTAGAAAGGTGAAGTGGTTTAGTGGTGCTGCCTTACAGAAATGAAGGTTTCTAGTTTGAGCTCCTACAGTTACAGGACATGGGATCGTTTTTACTGGCCCACTTCTCTTCACCAGCATTATAAATTCTATTTTTTTCCCATTATCTTATGTAAAATACAAACATAACAATACAAAAATGCATACTGTAAACTGAATTTCCCCTCGTGGGATCAATAAAGCATTCATTCATTCAGCAGTTTACTACTGGTGTTGTAGATCTGGAAGGAAGGAAGGAAGGAAGGAAGGAAGGAAGGAAGGAAGGAAGGAAGGAAGGAAGGAAGGAAGGAAGGAAGGAAGGATACCCTGTAGATGTGATTGGGCCCACATTATTAAATGGGGGGTAAATTGGAAAAGAATGCCCCCACATTCACAAACTCGCCACAGTGATCCCAAAACTTGCATAGAACAACTAAACAAAAATCCCATCAGACAGAGAATACAACTCTGATGTGCATGTGGACTCTCTATATGAACTACTGATCTAAAAACAACTTGTCTTTGGCCCTGTCTACACGGAGACGAAAACAGGTGTAGCAGCAAAGATATTTCATCGAATACATGTATCATCCACAAGTAGCTGGCGTTTCAGGACACCTTCAACAATCATTTTCGAAACAGGGTCCCAAAGTGCAGAAATCTAAAAAACGTCAGCTCAGTTATCTCCGTGTTTATGAGCTTTCCATTCTTTTGTGTAAAAAGAGAACAAGAGACACAGAGAATTGACTGATACGTTGGGACGGGAACGATGACAGAGCGAAGTGAAGGTGATTGGAAGGGTCTTTTAAACTGAGGGGAAAGTCGAGTAATTGACAGGAAGCTCCTCAGGCCCAGCTTGTCTGAGTTGGAGCTGATGACTTTCTGACACAGAGTGGGACTAACATTTTCAATTATTTCTACAATTATTTCAATGTTTTCTTTTGCTTGGTAGTTAACAAACGTGCAGGCTTAGAATACTTGTCACTCTGCAGGGAGAGTTCATGGCTTTAAGTTAAAAGATTTTTTTAAATGGGAGTATAGTTGCTTATTCCGGCACCTATAGCTGATTGACTCACAACTGATATTCACTTGGATTTGTTTTTTATGACACCAAATTATACTTTGTCTCTGCAGTCCTTTCTGCTCCAGCATGGGTAACTGGGGTTTCAAAGGCTGCAAAAATGACAACACTTTAACCAAAACATCCAGCTTTTTCATTAAGTTCTACAAGAATATCTGACTCAGCACACAGGACTACAGTCTTTTGTTGACTTGCATCTTGCCTCTACTGAGCATCTTTGTACAGAGCAGAGTTTTCTGCAGTCTCAGGCCAATGTTACCTCGCTTCCTATATGTTGATTTGACAGATAATTCAGTTCTTAATGTCTTTTCTTGCTGTTAGTTTTTTGAAAGCAGATGATCTTATAGAAAGGTATTTCTTCTACTTCATACATGCAAAACTTTGCTTTGAATGTCGTAGGTTTTGAGAACTAATGTTTTGGCTGAGCCGTCTGCTGTGTCCCAGAAACAGATGGAATTAATTAAACTAAAAGAACTGAAAAAAGGTCTGAGAGAAGGAATAGAGACCATGAGGACACCATCATGACCATGAGAAAACCCTGTGTTATATTTCAGCTGCTATGATGGTGAGTAATTGACCACAACAGAACGGGACCTGATGGGAGAGTCTAAGAGATCAGAAGGGTTTTGTAGGTAAGCTTTGAGCAATCAGTACCTTGGCTTCACTAGATAATACTCCAAACATCTTTGATGAGAAAAAAAAAACATTAGCTGAGCTCAGAAGCTGAAGCTTATGGATAGTCAGACTGGGATGTTTCAATCAAAACATATCTATCTCATTGCATTTGATTCAATTGCACATAGACACAGACTGTCCCACCTCTTCCATCTATAACAATAACCTCCTATGTGAAACTCATACTACCAAACAGAGGATGATGAGCATAACCAGCCAGAGAAATAAAAGCAATCCAGTGAAAAAGACTAATAATCATGTGAAAAATATTGTATGAACGTTCACACTGTCGTCCATCAAATAGTTACTCTTGGATGGTCAGTAGAGGCGACCATCCAAGAAGGTCTCCCGAAACGACATCTTGTGATATTAAAACATGATCGTGATGTCGATGTTGCAAAAATCACATTTATTCATTGTTAGCTTTTATGATTTAACATGCCTTACTTTCAGATGAACACTGTAGTAGAAATATGAAGTAATTGTGATTGTTTGAACCACTCCCACCGCAATCCCATGTCTCAACATGAAAGGTTGTGATTCCATAACTTCTACACAGAATCCTCGCACCTTGCTCCTCCTCCTATTTCACCTTCAGTCATCCCTGGTTTTTAACAATACCAGTGGGCTGTTTGGGCCTGTGCTGATTACTTGGAAAACTGCTTTGAACCGTAAAGTTCACCACTGCCACCAAGCCTCCTCACCCCTTCCTTTTTCTGTTTTGTCTTTCTGTGAAGCATAGTCTGCATTATCGAAATAGTAGTAAAAGTATTAATTAAATTATATTTATTTATATACTACAGATTCACACATGCCATCTCAAGGCCTTTTTCCTATAAAGAAAAGTCAATTCAATTGAAAAAAAATACAGAAAGATTCCAAGTCAATTACATACATTCCAGCCAGTCTAGTTATCAAACAATGCAGTCAAGTACAGGTTATTATTCAAATTGGTTTAAAAAAAGTTTTCTATCTAAGAAAACCCTGCAGATTGCATCGTCAGAGTCATTGTCTTGCAGCATTCACTCCTCCTGGGCGACTCCTCCTCCTGGATGAATATGTAGTGACAGTGGACTGTTGCTTGCATTGTTGACTCTGTAGTCACAGTGGGGAAGAAATTTCTATTTTAACAGGAAGGGCAGAACCCGAACCTGGTTCAGAGTCTCCATATTATTTACCAAGACAGTTTACCAGCATTATTTTGGCAGTTGCTTACATTTCACCTTCAGCCATTGCCGACAATGCATTTGATGTCATTAGTTCCGTTGTTGCTAAGCTACAGACCCAGCACCCCGTTGCATTTGTGGCAATATATGGTGATTTTAATGATGCCTCGCTCTCGTCTACAGTTTCAACATTTCAACAGTTTGTCAGTTCCTCCACAAGAGAAAACAAGACCTTGGATTTGTTTTATGCAAATGTAAGGGATGCATACATGTACAAACCAAGACCTCCTCTGGTCAGAATATAAACCACTTGTTCAGAGGCAACCTGTGACAAAGAGAATTGTGAGAAAATGGTCACATGACGCTGAAGAAGCCCTGCAGGGTTGTTTTGAGACCACAAACTGAATGACTCTATGCCAAGCACATGGAGAGGATATCAATCCTATGACTGTGTGTGTGACTGCTAATATAAACTTCTGTGTGGACAACATCATCCCCACCAGAACAGTGAGATGCTTCCCTAATAACAAACCCTGGATCACCAGTGACCTGAAGGAACTGCTAAACAAAAAAAAAAGAGCCGACAGGGAGGAAGACAGGGAATTATTGAGGCGTATACAAAAGCAACTTACGGTCAAAATCAGAGACAGCTAGTGGGAAGAAGCTGGAGAACAAACTACAGAGGAACAAGGATGTCTGGTCAGGGATGAATAAGATCACAGGCTTTAGGCACAGGAAGGATTGGATAGATGGAAGTCTGGAAAGAGCCAATGAACTGAAAACATTCTTCAATAGGTTCAGTTCTAGAAGAAGCTCAGCATCCTCCTCCCCTGTCCCCAGCTAAACAGGCATCCCACTCTCCTCTGACCAACAGCTTTCCTGAGGATGTTTTATCCTTCACCTCAGCCATGGACTCTTCTGATTCCACTAGTTTGTGTTCAACCAAGTCAGGAGATGCAGCCACTACCCCCTTTTGCCTCCCCCTCCCACTTGTCTGTCTCTAGAAGTCAAGTGAAGAAGCAGCTAGAGAAACTGAACCGGAAAAAGGCTGCAGGTCCAGATGGTGTCAGCCCCAGAGTCCTGAAGGCCTGTGCTCTGTGGAATTCTGTGGAACACAATTCAGCCTGATTTGCTTCATCAGAAACTCCTGAAGACACAGGTGGTGTCCTCAACAATCGTCTGGATCAATGACTACCTGACAAACAGACCACAATTTGTGAGACTGAAGGATTGTGTGTCAAACCAGATGGTCAGCAGCACAGGAGCACCACAGGGAACCGTACTCTCACCATTCCTTTTCACTTTGTACACCTCAGACTTCCAGTACAAATCAAAGACCTGTCATCTCCATAAATACTCAGACGACTCTGCAATTGTCGGGTGTATCAGAGATGGACAAGAAGCTGAATACAGAGAGCTGGTGGACTGCTTTGTGACATGGTGTGGAAACAATCATCTTACAGTGAATGTGAACAAAACAAAGGGGATGATTGTAGATTTCAGAAGAAATACATAATGGGTGAAGAAGTGGAGGTGGTTGAGGAGTATAAATACCTCGGAGTTCACCTGGACAACAGGCTGAACTGGATGTGCAACAGTGAAGCCGTCTACAAGAAGGGACAGAGCAGACTGTACTTCTTGAGGAAGCTTGGGTCCTTCAAGGTTTGCTGCAAAATGCTGCAAATCTTCTACAAGTCTGTTGTAGTGAGTGTAATCTCTTCAGCAATCATCTGTTGGGGTAGCAGCATCAGAGCCAGGGATTTAAAAAGGCTCATCAACCAGATGAAGAAGGCGGGTTCTGTTCTTGGCACTACTGTGGAACCCCTGGAGATGATTATGCAAAGAAGGATTCTTCATAAATAAATACAAATATTATGGACAACCCTGAGTATCCTCTTCATGAGATTATCCTGCAACAACAGAGTGTCTTCAGTCGGAGGCTTCTTCAGTTTTGCTGCAACACAAACCGCTACAAGAAATCCTTCCTGCCCACAGTTATCATGAGCTACAATAACTACTTAAAGAATTAATTGTATGAGCTACAACAACACTTAATTTCCCTCTGGGATTAATAAAGTATTTTTAAATTTAATTGAATTGAGTGAACGGCCATCTGTTACAACTGACTGGACCGAAAAACTCTCAACAACTTTTGAGAACAAGCAATTTATTGTTCAGCAAGTTAAAGCAATAATGAATCATACTGTACAAAGTGAGTTTTTCTATAAACTAGTTTGTATCTTTTCTATACCTGAAATCTGTTCCGTAACAATGAGTTTAAAATAGCATTCACAAACATATTTTTACTCTCGATGTTCTACAACATTTGGAGTCAGGATTGTTTAGCAAAAAACGCTGCCACATAGGTCCTCCTTTAAGCGCGGAGAGACACATTTATCTAGCACATTTAATGTGAAATAAGTGGGTTACGTCTTGCTGCTAATTTTAACATCTGAAACTTGACATAGAAACTATACCCACACCCTCACTCCACTAAAATGAAAAGATCTTCTTGCAACTTGTTTTTTTTAGCGAACCTGCCCATTTAAAAATGCATTCATACCTGCTTTAGGTTTAACAATATTCATGTAAAGCATATACGACATGTCTGTGTTCAAATTACATAGAGCCTAATACAGCATAAATATGTGATGACTTAAAAGCTGAAATATTAACAGGGGCTCCGTCTGTTACTGTATGTATTTATTTTAGGAATCTAAATGAGCGGTTTTATGACATAATACCAGTAGAATGAAAAGTACACATTGTTCCACCAAAGCTCAGCTGCTGGAGATTATAACGTGTATTCTCTGGTAATCAGCTGTAAATGGTGTCATGTTAGAGCAAGCTTGGCAGATGTCCCTATGACCAATAGTCCCTCAGGTCTTCTGTCCCTACTAGCAACACATGCTGCCAGCCTAATATAGTCACAGTGTAGCTGAATGCAGGGAACTGACTAGGAAGCAAAGGAAAAATTAAAATTAAAAATTTAAATTAAAATATTATGTTCAAATCTATTAAATCAAATCCATCGAGATGGAGCCATTCTATGAACACAAGGGAGTTTTAAGAAAAGTGTTTATAACATCCCACATAAGATTGTTTTCAAAGCACAACATTTGCCAAGATATCTAATATTCAAGAACAGAAACAAATGTTATGAGACAACAATATACACTGTACAAATATAAAAATGTATGTAGGGCTGGGCGATGATTCGATAGCAATATATATCGATCGATAGATGTGTGGTGCGATAGAAAAAAAAGGGGTCGATAAAAAAGTTTGATAGAAAAAAAAAGTTTTCCCTCATTTTTTCATTATTGCCTATCAGGTGGCTTAATACAACAATTATTACTTACTCCAAACAAATCATTACCGCTGATAGGTAGCGGCTCTGTCAGCCACCCCTCTCTCCTTTCAAACCACAAAAAGGATGAAATGATTTGAGCTGAAACAGAATTTTTTGATAGTCCCTCAGCGAACCATCGCTGTAACTTCACGTCGCTCAGATATCTAAGCAAGGGAGCAGCGGAGGAAGTTGTTCCGGATAAATGTTTCAGTGACTCAGGTAAAGGTTGCATCCCATTTTGAACCGATCCTCGACGCACTAAAACACTAAACGTAGCAATAATAAAATAAATAAAATACTATGATCAGTTGTCTTAGACAGGACTCCCATCTCACTGCGAATCCGTTACAGAGAGACAGGAAACTTACCCAGGTCGCGCTGCTAACAACACCTGTGGTTTCTAAAACGTCCCCCTCGGTTCTGCCCCCGGTCCTCAGAAGCGAAAAATGCTTTAAAATACACAGGGTTGGATAGGCCAGCCGGCTGAAATGTATTAGAATAAGGCCCCGTTAACACGAAGGAAAAACGCAGATATTTCCCTGCAGTTTGGCCTCCCACTTACACGAAAACTCTGTTTTTATCACAGAAAACGATTATTTCTAAAAACTCCGGCCAAAGCGGAGATTTGCATTTTCTTTGTTTTAAGTGTTTGCATGTGGACAGAAATAACTGGAGATTTCAGCTCCGCAACGTCACTTTCCGGGACAAAAAATGCTCCGACATCACTTGTGCTATCTGTGTTTACACTCAGAAACAGCATTTATGCCCTCAGAGATGTGGCATCATCGATTGTCCCAGCGGTTTTTGCTTGTTAGCATTTTACAAGCTCATGTAGAAGTTAGAGGTTAGAACCATTTACTGTATATGGTTAGAACATAGAAAGTTACTCTGAGTGGATAGGATTTGGGGGAACTACTGCCCCCTACAGGTTTGGCAGGTCTATGAATGTGCTTAACAACACACTTATGCGGTTAGGTGTGGACGGAGAGTTGTTTTAAAACGAGGTGGTGAAAATATTCGTTGTTGTTTTTTAAACGGCTACGTGTGCACATAGCCTAAGCTTTATTGACAAACTAAACCAAAGGTTTCAGCCATTAATATTATAACATGTCATAAAATGTTTAAAAGATTAAAATGCATCAAGATATGCCTTTAATTTTAATTACCAACAATGAAAAAATATATAATATAATGGTTAATAATATGACTTTTCTTTGTATTTACTGATGTTACTCAGGTCTCTTGATTTGTTTCTATGTCTTACAAACTAATTCATGATAAAAAGAGGTGTTTGAAAAATGAATTAATTTAATTCTTAGTTAAAATTAGTTCATTGATGAATAACAAAATGACTGGCGAGGCACTTAAAATATATTTTTTACGTTTTATGATATTCATCGATAATTATCGATATCGATCAATATGACTATTCCCTTTATCGATATGCTCTTTTTCTATATCGCCCAGCCCTAAATGAAATGACTACAAATATCCCAGGGGACTTTATTAGACAATCACATCCACTTTATGTCCAGCTGTACAGAATCCAAATCATTCCAAATTCAATTCAAATTAGTCCAATTTATTCAGAAAACCATGCAATCATTTTCTCAGATTCAGACCTAAGTCCAGTTAAAACCAGAGGTCTACATACAACGGATTAAAAGACACACACTAAATGTCACAATAATAAGAGAAAGAAACCTACCAGAGGTTTATTAATGTATTCAAAATCAGAAGTTTGCATACATTTTCTCAGTATTAGGTTGCATTACCATTGAACTGTATGATTTGGGTCAAATATTTTGGGTTTCCTTTCTTAAAGGGGCTAAATGCAATTTTCTGAAATTTAAACTCGTGACTGACACCTGTGGCCAAAAAACTGAACTTGCTTCTTTTCTGCTCGCTCTCACACCGCACGCTCCTATGCCGGTCGCTCTCAATCTTCAATCTTTTTCGGGCACTTGTCAGGGGTTTAACTTTTTTAGTCTTATGTGGAGTTACTGTTGGTGTCAAAGTTTTCCTTGGTCTCTTGTGTGTATTCACACAATCCATTGAACTGCTTGCGAGTGGCAGAGTGATCTGAAACGATTAACATGAACGCGCTTGACGTCACATTCGCAGACAGCGCGAGAAAATCCGACCCGACAGAAAATAGAAAAAATTGGATACAGGCTTATAGGTGCACCCACTGTGAGCTGACAAGGTGTCAGTATGTTCATCAGGAGATGTTTGAGTCATAAATGGTCAAATAAAAAGGCTATTGTTACGTTTATTTTGGGGGAAAAGTTGCATATAGTCCCTTTAAGCTTCTCCCAGTAGGTTGCTGGAATTCTGGCTCATTCCTCCTAATAGAAATTGTGGAACTGAGTCAGGTTTATGGGCCACCTTGCTCGCACAAAGCTTTTCAGATCTGCCCACAAAAGATCAGAGCTTTGTGATGGCTACGCCAAAACATTGACTTTGTTGTCCTTAAGCCACTTTGCAACCACTTCGCATGTATACTTACCCCCGATTTCCACTGCATGTGCTCCGCTCCGGTCCGCCAAGCACTCCGCAGCCGTTCGCAATTTCCACTGCATGCGCTCTAGATCCGCTCTAGATCCGCTCTGCACCGGTCCGCAGCCCAGAGAGGGTCAAAGAAGCATGCACGGGAATTGCGAAATCTCGCGATAAAAGCCAGTAATAAATGCGGAAGTCAGAACAAAATTCAGCATTCCGTGGAAAACGAACAGAAAATAAGAGTTATTCTCTGTTATTCTGTGTCAATATATTTTGGACATCATATGTATACATATGCGGGCTTATATTAATATAGCTATGCATACGAAAAAATTCTCGTCTGTCTTTATTGATTTATTTTGAAAAACACCCGGAAATGTGGTTGTTCTATGTCCGGTTGGTGCTTAGTGATTTGTGTAGATTGACTGCGGACTTGCTCCGGCGTCCGGCAAAAATAGAATTGATCCTATTTTTGCCGGATGGCGAAGCGACGGCAGTGGAAATGCTCTCATTGCCTACAATGGGAGCGTTTTTACTGCGGAGTGCGTGCCGGAGCGGAGAGGATGTAGTGGAAATTGGGGGTTAGGGTCATTGCCCATTTGGAAGACCCATTGGGGCCCGAGCAGCTTTTGGCTTTAGATGTTGCTTCAATATGTCCACATAATGCTCTTTCCTCTTAATACCATCTATTTCACGAAGTGCATCAGTTTCTCCTTCAGCAAAACAGCCCCAAAAAGGATTCTGCCACCCCCGTCCTTCACAGTTGGGATGGTGTTCAGAGGCTTACAAGTGTCCCCCTTTTTCCTCCAAATGTGACAATGCTCATTGTGACCAAACAGTTCCACTTTAGTTTCATATCACCACAGGTCATGTCTCCAAAAATGAAGGTCTTTGTTTCTGTGTGCATTTGCAAGCTGTTATCTGGCTTTTTTAAGTTTCTTTTGGAGTAATCGCTTCCTCCTCACTGAGTGGCCTTTCAGCCCATATTGGTACAGGACATGTTTTACTGTGGATAATGACACTGTGCTACCAGCTTCAGCAGCATCTTCACCTGGTCTTTGGCTTTTGTTCTGCAGTCACCACTGAGACACAGAACCCATCTCCTTCCTGAGCGTTATGATGGTTCGACATTCCCATCATGTCTATACTTGCGTATATTAACAGCATCTGGTAATTGTTCCAAAGGATAAACTAGACTTATGCAGCCCCATAGTTCTTTCTTAAATCTTAGATTTCTTTTGACTTCCCCAAATCTCTGACATATTCTATCTATCATTATTGTGGGACTTACCAAATAGAAATAAGTTTAGTAATTCTAACTGATCTAAAACAAAAGAAAGTTGGTCTGATTTAACTTTTTATTTAGTGTATGTCAACATCTGGCTTCAACTGTACATACAGTTCAATACATTCTTGCAATTAAAGTACAATTAAAGTCAACTGATCATATAACCCCACTTAGTGAAAAGTGATGAAAAGATGGCCAGCCTATTGCATCAATTCTTTGCAGCAATGCCTCCTCCAAAGCAAGTGATCAAGAATGCAGAATCATTGGACAACAAAGCAGGAGCACTGGTCCAGGATTTTTTATTTTGGAAGGGTAAAATGTAGAAACAGCAACAGCTTTTTCATTCACTTTGACCCACAAAGAGACATCTACACACAGGTGCATTGTGCAAGGATGCAAGGAGTACTTTCCAAAGAGAAGAACAAGAAAAAGAGAGAGCACATTGAGATATAATTTTTCTTTGTTTTGTTTTTTTTTGTCTGATTTTGTTGTTGTTGTTTTTTGTAACCAGTTTCATCAACTTGTTTTGCATCACACACCCTTCGTTTTGTGAAAAATATGTTGGTGGAACCAGTCCAAGTTTTTTGTTCACGAAAGCTCAAACTGCATGTCCTAGCATTATAAAAACGAATTCAGAATCAGCCTGTTAATGTTTAATAGAACGTAGCCATGCCGGAATTATCTAGACTGGAATCTTATATTGTTTTCTATATTTAAAAAAAGATGATTAATTTTTACTTTAAAGTGAAACAAAAGATTTGTTGTTTTTTCTTTTGCAAATAAACAATATTTTTGATCATCACCAAGAAGCCTGATATTTACCTCCATCAATGAGGGTTATGTTTTTGCCAGGGTTTGTCTGTCTGTGTCTGTTAGTATCTTAAATCTTAAATGAACCCTGAGGGCTCGGGGCTCTGGGGTGCCGCGCCCCCTGGCTGTGGTCCTGGCTGGGGGTCGGCCGGTGTGGGGTCTCTGTTGCCGGTGCCGGCCTGTGGGGGTCGGGGCCGGCCGTTGGCCAGCATGTGCGGCCGCCTCTTTCTTTTTCTCTGGGACGATTGTCATCACTGGTTCCTGTATGGCGTCTAGCCTTGTTGGGGTGTCTGCCTGCTGGTTGCGGCAGCCGGGTTGCATTTCTGGGTCTGATGAGTGTTTTTTGCACTGAACTTGGCTCCTGGGTCTTGGTCTTTGTGCGCTGCGGGGCGCTAGGGTCGGGCATTTGGCAGGGGTCGGTCGGACTTGCCGGTGGACTGGCTGGGTAGTGGGCATGCAAGGGCTGAGTATCAGCCAGGGAATGGGGGTGGTGGATGTTGGACTGGTGGGTCAGCCGCCCGGGGCATCGGTTTGCTCCTGGTCTGGGCAGGTACGTCGCCGGGGTTTTGGGCACGGGGTCCTCTGATGCGCAGGTGGCGCTGGGGGCCTCCTTTGCTGGTGGGGAGGCTGTTGCTACCTAGCAACAGGCGCTCTCCCCCTACGGGGTGCACTTGGACGGGGGAGAGGGGTGTGCGGGAGGAGGGGAGCTGAACTCAACCTGGGTGTCTAGTGTCCTTTGTGTTCTGATAGTAGAGCGAATGTCAGGGTGGGTATAGCTCTCCTTCTGGGATGGGGCTGGGGAGAATGCCTTGGGGACCATGGGGCTTGGTGGTCCTATGCCCGTGGGCCCTGGGTTGAAAGTGCCAAGGCCCCCATCCCCTGGTGGATCCTGGTGAACACCGGTGTCTATTGGGTCCAGTGGGGGAGTTGGCTCCCTGGGAAGGCATTTTGTCTCCCAGTCCTTCCCTCCCCATCCCCGAACACCTCTGTCCACCCGCTCCATCACTTTACCACTCATATAGGGTCTTGGGGCATGGGCACGTCACTGGGGTGCGAGGAGGGGTTTCCATCTTCGCTATCCCATGGCGGCCTGAATCCCAATTTTACTGTACAAATTAGACACTCCCACTTTTAACATTTTCATGAGACACACATGTAGGGACTTTGGGGTGGGCACACTTTTCGGCATTTAGAAGGGGAGCTGTTCAATCAGCTTCACCTCTGGTGCCGGTGCACACTGTTAAACCACATATAGACACTGAGGGCTCGGGGTGGGGGTTGGGGGATGTGTGGCTGCCTTCCCCACATCCCACCCCTCTATTTTAAATGCACATTATAACAACACGCATCAACACCACACTCGAGTGGGAGGATGGAGGCTAGGGGTCTTTTCACACCCCTGTTCGATATGGGCCATCAGGGGTTGGGGTCCGGAGGAGGAACAGGTGGTCTGGTCGGGGATAGATTTTTTTGTCTTGACACATTTGCTTTTAAATAAAATGTTCGGAATGTTTATTTAGCAGTAAATAATGCATAAAATGAGTCAGTGAGACAACAACACAAAAACCTCCTGAAACATCCCTGAGAGGCTGCACTGTGGCAGAGCTGAGGACTGAACAGTAACTGAGCTGCAGCAACTGAGCGAGAACTGAGTTCCTTCTGTTTGCAGCTCACCCTAAAGCCAGAGTCACACATTGCATTACAGTAAAGATCTCTGGATATAAAAAAACATTTATCTACTATCACAGCTGAGCAGAGTGCAAAGGTCCACAGGAAATGTAATTCACTAGTTTTATTACTGAGTTTCGAGTTTTCCAAATCTCTACAGGGTTTTGCTTTAGTGGGGCAAGTCTGCTACTGATAAACCAGAGCTAAATGGCCAGACGAGCATCATGCCTTAGTTGGTGTGGAGAGTATATTTTAACATTTGCTACTATCTTGAAATAGTTAACCTTACGTATAATTGTATTAACCAAAAACCTGGTAACAGGTAATGTAGAGATATTTCAACTTTTTAGATTTTGCTTTTGTCATATCTGTACAAAATCCAGCACATGAAAATGCAGACAGCTTTAACAGTCATATGTGAACGGAGCTCAGTGACTCCTATCTGACACCGTTCCTAAGTCCAGCCATGAAATTATCTCACTGTTTTTTTGCACAGTCAGCTGTTGGTGGTATTATAATAAAGTGGAAGTCATAGAAAAACCTCAGCCGTGAAGTGGTAGGCCAGATTAAAATCCTTGAGTTAGGTCAGTGGAAACTGAGGCACACAGTATGCAGACGTTACCAACTTTCTGCAGTGTCAATAGCTCCAGGGCACACAACTTTTTGTGGCCTTCAGGTTAGCTCAATTTAGCTGAAGAACAGCACATAAAAGAGCTCCAAGGAAGGGTTTTTTCATTCCATAACCAAATGACGACATACCAATCTGAGTCGGGTGATCATTCAGCCGCTCAATACTCCCAGCTTTTTTGGTTCATTAACCTCACAATATTCTGATTGTATTTTCCATTTCTATCTTTTAAGCAGACACAGCAGGCACTCAGTGCACGCCTTGAGAGAAAATGTTGCGGCTCTTTTTCAGTGAACTTTACAAAGTTTGCCCCTAAGAAGTAGTGCTAATCTTTCGTACACCACCAAACAGAGGGCCAATGAAGGACATCGAGCTGAGCTAAGTCCTCTGCAAGTTCAATTGAAAAACAGTATCTATAGGCTCGTTTCCACTACCGGAACTTCAGGGTAATTTTATCGGATCTTCATCTGATGGAGTAAATAAGTGTCAATCAATCAATCAAACTTTATTTATAAAGCGCTTTTCATACAAACATTGTAACTCAAAGTGCTTTACAGATAAAAATTTGGCCTGGTCCTCTCAGCCGTCCAAACAAAATTGGCCCTTTCAGGAATTTGTTAAGATGACTGCATATCACAACCATTTCGGCGCCCAAAGCAGCAGAAATAACAGATCGCCAATGGAAGAAACAGGGATGGTTGCTGCCTTTCTGTTTGCCATGCTGTTATAAACTGCTTCGCCAGCAACTCTTCCAATTTTACAAAGCCGGTTGTTTGGCGACATCTGCTCATTTCCTTCTGAGTTACAACCAATCAGTATGACTTAACCACAACTCATACCCAGCGACTCTACCGGGTCATTTCAGAGTGAAATGGTCCCAAAAACGGCATATCGGGCCGGCCCGGTGTAGTGGAAACATGCGCATACCATGATTGTCCAGTAAAATTACCGTATTGGCCCGAATATAGGACAAGGTTTTTTATCATTGAAAGTAATGTAAAAATGTGGGGTCGTCTTATAACAGGGGTCTAACGATCGACACATGCTGATAGTTGTCTGGCGTCGTTACACGACCGCAACTGCAGAGGGCGCCAGCTTTCTGTAAAGTCAGTGACCTTGCTGCGGCTGGAGCAGCATTTTTGCATATTTCCCACGCTGCTTTGTGGAACCCTATATGCTGTTTTGCACCATGAGTTAAGTGTATATGTGATCCCTTTACTTTCTCCCTGTTGGAAGAATAAAACCATGGTAACATTAAAACGTCTGCGTCTTTTGTCAAAGAGTGGCTGACATATAAAGTAATTACATCATTATCAATGTATTAAGGAACATAATTTTATATATGAATAAATAAATGTACATTTGATACTATGATATTGACCTTGAATATTCAATAAACTGTAGTTCCTTCCAAAGTTACATTAAGTCATTATCCGAAGATTAGCCTTAGATAGAGGGGGGTTGTCTTATAATCAAGGTCGTTCTATATTTGGGTCAATACGGTACCCTGAAGTTCCGATAGTGAAAATGCGCCTATTCAGGTTAAAGTTCTCCAATATGTGGGCTCCATTCATGAATGTGTTCATGATATGCTTGTTTTTCACTTTTACCAGAGTTAGGTATAGTGGCCAAAAATTGTACTCTAGTAAGATGGGTGTTACTTTAAAATTTTATAACTCGTAGAATTAAAATGTATGGTGAAGTAAAACTACTCAACTAAATATAACTTGTTACTAACAAACCTCTGCTTGCTTCATCCTAATACACAGACATCACACAAAACAGGTGTGTATATAGACGATACACATTTTGACGTAAAAGTAAATTTTTCCATAACTCCAGCTATCCTGCTAAAATAGATTTTCTTTTCAACCTCTCAAACAGAGTCAGAAGACTGTCATCTGGATTGAGCCAGCCGATTCTATCTCGAGTCGCAGTGAGAACAAACCTCTTGAGACATCTGGTGCAACATAAAAGGTCAAAACTGTTTGTGTTTCACTTCCCACAACTTGAAACCTAAGAGCCTCTCCATGCTGAAAGTGTGAGTTGTGGAGACAGGCGTGTAATCACAGTAACTGCTCTCCCTTCTTCACCTCCTGCTATGAATATTTAATACTACCCTAATTTTCTCTTGGCTATTTCATCATGAGTCCTGCTTCTGCTGCTCTTTACAATAAACCCAAAGCAAACTCCTCTAACAAAGCCAAAAACTTTTCTATAAAACTCTTTATTCTTTGCCCTTGTTCATTCCATTCCACAACCTTTGCTGTTCGCTCGCATAAATGATTCACTCTAAAATGTGATGATGTTCATTGATAATTTAACTGTGACGTACAGTCTGCACTGAGTTCCTACCTTTTAATTCTCTCCAGGATCATCATAATCCTGAGCCTTTAACCCAACTCTCAGCTGTTCCTTCTAGTCACGGTTAGAGGATGTAGGATCCACTTCAGTATAATAAATCTCAAACATTAACTCAAAAATAAATGGGTGGAGGGGTCAAAAATTTGAAATGTACTGCATCTGACGCGGGCAAACCGTGCACTTTCAGCAAGACGAATTCTTAATGTATTAGAATAGTCTGACAAATGTGCATGTCATTTCAGCTTTCATTCTTCATGATTTGTTAAAAATGTCCTCATTGCTTAAGACAAGGAAACATAAGTGGTCTATAAACATCAGATAACAGCGACAACCTTATTTAGAGAAGTGAGAAAAGCAAGCTAATGTGGTCACCAGAGGAAATCATTTCCTACTTGGTCAATGAGAAGGCGTGATTTTTTTGCCTTGTCCTTAAAGCTGAATATAGTTCAAGAAAGGCTGGAGGTGCATCTGGAAGAGCAAATGAAAAGCTCATTTTCAGCTCTGTGCATTAGGTTTAAGGGCTGGGGACGGGGGGCAGCGGAGCCAGTTGAGCACTGCTACTGACCGGCATGAAATTACACCACCACTGCTTTATCTTCCTACCATATGTCTCAGATTAGAGTAGGACATACTTATGGTGCTCGCAGCTAATATCCCTCCACCCAGGCAAAAAGTGGCGCTGCTGTGTAATTTACATCCTGACCTTTTGGTGTATTTCCAAATGTAACCCTACAAATTGTTGGAGGGAGTGAAGTGGAAGTAATTATAATTAGTTGAATATTTTTGATTTATATGAAACTATAACAAATGACAGCTAAATGAAGCACAAAACATGAATTTTCACCTTGAAAAAGAACATATCGCGATTCTAATAACCCAGTTCCATCTCATTGTCTTGATTCTGAATATTCAGGTATATATGCTCGGTTTGCCAAAATACTAGCATGGAATACAATGACAGAACTGTAACTGAACCAAATAAACATAACAGGGGGACTGAGGTGCCTCAGGGGAGGTCTGCGCTCTCCGAGTGCTTTTCTCGTCTTTATAAAGTTTTTTTTTTTTAAACAAAAGTAGATTTCTACTACAGTGTGTGATCAGTCTGGATGTGCAAGTCGCTATCCCCTTCAATGCTAACGCCAGCCTATCCATGTTAATGGTGTTAGGGAATATTTCTTATGCAAGTAGGATTTTATTACTCATTCCCTGTTTTAGTGAGTGCATCAAGGACAGTAGGTCAGGTAGAGAAAACAAAAGCTGTCTGTGTGTAATGTTATGATAAGTAATGTATCAGACGGCCAGGCAGAGGTCAGCAAGCAACAGATATCAACAGTATGTTTCGCATGTTCAGGCGGATGTCCGGTTTGCTATCGGAGGAGGCAGGTTCCAGGCTTGAAGAACACATTCTGGACACCAAGGCTGAGCTCATGCTGTTAGAAGATAAACGGAGATTGCTATATGCTATTTAAGGTTCTGAATTAGAAGGGTTTGGAGGGAGGGGTGTTAGGGGGACTCTGTCCCTCCATGTTTGCCCAAACGCGTTCTATTAAATACTTAAATGCCTAAACGACTCAGTTTCATCTGTGTTTTAAAAAGAGCAATATTTTTAGCCATAATAATGGACAAAAGAGGGAGTAAGCGATCCAGTGAGTGACCAGACTAGGCATACTAGTCACTATCTTCTCCAGTACTATTGCAAGTGAGTAGCCTCCTTCTCATTTCCCAATGCCAGCAGCTCAGCTAAGGTGCTGACCAATCATTAATCAGATCAGCAGCTGGTTTCGGAATGGACATAGCCACCTGTGACAAGGCTGTAGCCACAGCTGGGAGAGCAATAGCAATAACAAAGTAGCCAATCGAGAAGCAATTTACTCTCCTTGGT
The DNA here is from genome assembly GCA_963556495.2 of Valencia hispanica. NCBI lineage: Eukaryota > Metazoa > Chordata > Actinopteri > Cyprinodontiformes > Valenciidae > Valencia > Valencia hispanica. The sequence continues at coordinate 10,380,954 of OY747709.1, read as the reverse complement.
GCTGTTTGGTTGTACGCTCAAGAGCAGATTTCAAAAAGACTGTAGATATTAGCTCTCTACTGTGCACATGAATGCATATTAAGGTATACTTGGTAGTATACACAGCCAGTATACCATAATATGCATTAAAATAGGCAGTTTTAGAGGGGGTCTCAAGAATTAGCAGATTTAAGCCTTTCGCGGGCTGCTGTGATCCCTAGCAAATACTGGGGTTCACTGTAGTATGGTGCTTATTTGTCAAGTTAACTCAAAGTCTGAATTAAGCAGTCAAAAGCAGATGATGCACATAATCATTATCTTAAGGTTTTAATAAAAGCGCCATAAATTAAACTCGCTTCATTTCTTTCAAAGGTTTTTGTGGCACTAGTGGCATTTACTCATTAGTAGCTGAACAGGAAGAGGGGCAGAAAAAGAAGGGGAAGACATCCAGCAAATGGCCCGGGGCCAGGAATAGAAACGGGGAGAACTGCCTTGAGGACTGTTGCCTCTCCATTTGGTGCACCTGCTCTACCACTAATCCATGTGGTAGAGTAAATAAATAAAAAAATGCAGAACTAATCTTTCTAATAAACTATGGCAGGTATTGCACTGTTTTCTACCTCAACATTTTTTATTTATTGTAACGATAAACTCTACACAATTGTGTTTAACAACACCAAAAACAAAAAATATTTTTGAGATTGTTACTTTCACAATTTATTTCACTGTTGATTCCATGAGTAGTTATGAAGATTAATAAATGGAGAAATGTTTGCTGTTTAGTTGTAAAAACACACTACCCAGTGTCACTGGGACATTAAAAAAAGTCAACTTACCAATTATTAAATAGGCTGGTTTAGGTCAGCCTATTTAATAATTGGTGAGTTGGTATTTATTGATTTTTGTTTAATGTTTTGTTTTTTTTTAAGACTGGTATTTTTGTTTGTGCACTGATGTGCAGTCCCAGCCATGCAATCTATTACAAAAAAAGACTGTATGGGTTTTGAAACACTTTTTTATTATCACTTTTATCATGATTGTAGTAATTATCACTAAATATCACACTATTGCCTATATTGCCTTCCTTATTGTGCACTGAAGCAGTTTTCAGTTACTTCTTTGGTTTTCTATTAATTCCATGGTTTACTTCAACACAGCAACATTGCAGTTTTCCCATCTACAGAGAAATGTAAAGTACAGGATGGCCTCGGGATGACACACTGTTATGGGTGTACTGTATACCAGGATGATAACAAACCACTTGAGACTAATCAGCCATTTCTATCATCTTACATTGCCAATGTAAGAATGTAAATTGGTTGGATGGTCGGCAAATGGTAAATGACTCATTTTTCCTGGCAGAACATTGTAACAAGATAAGCTGTGTACCTTCCAATAGTTTTCATGTTGTTTCTGATTCTAATGTTTTGAATTCCTGTTTTTGTGAGTTTTATAAGGTGGAAGTCCAAATTATGTACAAATAAACAACGAAATACTTGAAATTGTTTAGGTTGCGGGCCCTGAATCTATAATCTATGGAAGTGTAACATTTTGAATGGAATAATGGAAGTAAATAAAGTTTTCCATGATATTTTAATTTTTTGGAAAGGGTCTATATGTACATGTCAGTGATCTTGGTGATTTCCAGCAGATATGATGAATGATTATATACGCTTAAATTTACAGCTGCAAATTACAATTCCAAACACCAAGTCATTCTCTTACTGAATAAAATCCTCATTAGAATAGAATAATCCTTTTTTGTCCTACAAAGGGGAATTTCAGCTGTAACAGCAGTAAAATGACAGGTAACAGAAGCATTTACGTTCACACAAGTATAACAAAACAGAATAAAAAATAAGAATAAGCTATATGTATGTTATTGCTGTGCTTAAAATAATAAAATACCTGAAGCTTATGTAATACATAATAATTCTTTAAAACATTTATGTTTTCCAAGTAGTGGCTACCTATAGTCACTGTATTTGCAATTATTATTTGATTTCTTTCATTTCCTTTGCCAGTCTACATGTGACTGTGACACATGGCAGCAAAGTGATTGAGGGCAAATTAAGAAAGTAAATTCCTGATTAAAGTGGCAATAATTAATAGACTGATGTGTGCATAGGTCATGAATAAAGTCCAATAGGTAGCCATATTGCAGTAATTTAAACACATTTGAAAGAAAACAAGTTTGAAATAAATTTTACCAATGGCTCTGATTTCATTTTCACATACACATTTGTAAGGAAACAGATGCTTAAAACCGACCCTAAAAAGGGATTGAGTTATTATTTTCTGGTTAATTTGACCTTTCATAACAAATGGAAATTTAATTACCAAAGATTCAGTAAATCCTCAATTATGTAAAAAAAGAGATGATGGTATCATGACGTGACCACAAGTGACATACTCAGTAATTACATGGTTGAACACTGGGAATCCCAAACAACTGATCTCAATACACTCACATATGTGGAGGACACAGACAGGGGCATCGAATGCAAGCCAATTATATCACAGACAAGACAGATGTTCCATACAGGATGTTGGATAAAAAGCACTTCCTCACGTTTAGACCCATGTAACGCACCTTTTAACAATATACACACATGGTGAGATATGAAATGGCAGCTTAAAGCAGAACAGCAAATGATTCTACCTTTTTTCATATTTGTCAGATTTCCAGTCATTTATTCAGTCGTTCTCTAATCTTAAAGGAAGTGTATGTCTAACTCTATCTTAAAGCTCCTTTTTTCTTAGGCACAAAAAGTTAAGTTATATTTAAAAAAGAAACCCTAACAAGGCAACAAAAGCAAGAACACAGAAAAAGACAGATGCACATAAAAAACAAGACACACACATTCCCCCACATCAGGAGAGCCAGGCACCACTAGAAACATAAGTGAATTAATGAGACCTTGTGCTCACAGTGCTGCTTAACCCAAAATATTGCAGCGTGAAAAGAGAACAGTGTGCTTCCTCAATAACCTAGACTCCAGTGCTTTCTGGAAATGTCAAGCGTTCAATCTGTTTGTGCTTCCTTCTTTCTGCAGACAGATTTTGATGAGGAAATATCAGCTCTATCCAGGCAGTATGGCATTTGATCAGAGACATGTTTGACCAAATGAGATGATGAGAGGCGGGAAACGCCTCATAAGGATGTTGTGTTGGTTACATAACGCAATATCTGAGCACTTCACAGCAGCTGGCTGTGATAATGTGACAATTCTGTCAGTCTGTCAAAATGTGTGTTTTTCTCACTTGGAAAACACAGTCGGTATTGTTTATTAGTAGTGCTTACTCACCCTCCTGTAGGATTAGGAAAAACGTTTATTTTCATAATAAAATATTTTGAACTGAAATGACTTGAATGGTAATCATAGTGTGCGTGCCAAAAAAAAAACTGTTTCAATCCCTGTCCACGTAGAAATCCTAAATCTACAATAAATTTTCTTTAAAATTACATTTAAAAAATCTTAACATAATAAAGCAATATGAAGCTGGTGGATCAATTCTCAGCCTTTTTATCCTATTTGTTATAGAAGGAAAATCCATATATTAAACAAAAAACAAAACCAGTGTACATTGAAACTAGTAAAAAAAAAACAGCTTGGAACATCATAAGCATATAATGCACATCCATTTATAATCAGCATCTAAGTCTGTTTGCTCATAGTAAAACTGAATATTTTTCTTAAAATGCTACATGCAAATCCACCAAGTTGTTGCTTCAAACTGGCAGAATTTAAATGTCAGTTTGGTAGTTATATGCCATAAGTATATTCACACACTTAAAACAAAAGAGACATCAACTCATGAGTTAAGAGTCCAGTAATGTGAGATCAGTTTTAGGAATAATTCATGCAGATGCATCTCAATATATCACAATATCACTAAAAAATTCAGATATTTCAGCGATTCAGTTCAAGAGAAGAAATTGATTAATTGTGCACAAAGTGATACATTTAAACCTTTTAAAGTACAAGTAATTGTGTCTTACTTTGTTTATAATGGCTAATTGGAATGTTAACCGAGAAAGTTATTAGTCTTTTTGCTCACCACAAGCATTAGGAAGACTGCTGATGCACAAGGAGGGTAAGCCACAAAATGTCATCGGTAAGGAAGCCAGATGTTCACAGTACTGTTTCCGTGCATAGTAATGGGAGTTGAGTGGAAGATAAAAGATGTGGTAGCAAAAGGTGCACCAGCAACTGAGCAAAACCAGCAACATATTGGCATCAGCTGTAGTTGAGGCTTCAAGAAGACCAGACACAGACGTAATCAGGACATGGGCAACAACTGTCACATTCCTTGTTTTAAGGCACTCCTGAAGCTGAAACAATGTCAAAAGCTTATGATCTGGGGTAACGAAGAGTACTGGTCTATTGCTTAGCTTAGAGTCATTTTTCAGAGGAAAGTAGAAAATTGCATTTAATTTGGAAATCAATGTCCATCAATCTGGAGTTAGTGGAGAGGCCATGAACCGAAGTCGCTAGAGATCCAGTGTAATCAGTGTGATGAAGTGGGCTGCCATGTCGTCTGCTGTTGTCAACTGTGTTTAATTAAGTCCTGTCAGCACAGGTATCTACCAGCACATTGTAGAGGACTTCATGGTCCCCTTAGCTGACAAGCTTCATGGAGATGCTGATTTCATTTTCCAGCAGGACTTGGCATCTGCCCACACTGTCAAAGGTACCTAAATCTGGTTTATAGACCATGGTGTTACTGTGCCTGATTGGTCAGCAAATTAGCCTGTCTTGAACCCCATAAAGAAACACCTCAGAAGAGCCACTGGATGATCTCATGTATATATATATATATATATATATATATATATATATATATATATATATATATATATATATATATATATATGTATATATATATGTATATATGTATATATATATGTATATATACAAATAAGACCAGTGAAGGACTACATCAATGCAGCGTGGCATGAATGAGATCATTCAGTGGCTCTCTGAGGTGTTTCTTCCAATGGCGATAATATTGGTAAGTATATGCCTGATCTAGAAAGCTCCTTTAGTAACTGTGTTACCACAGATCCTTTTTTTTATTTCTAATAACATTCCTGCTGTCATTGCATATTTCTGTTGTTTACAGAGTTTTTTTGTCACTTCTGTAAATAGTTTTTGCTATTTTAATAGTATTATATTTTCAATAACTTTACAGTATTTTATGTTGTAATTATGCCCTTACTGTACAGTGTGGTATTCCTAATCCTACTTTGCTATATTTTATAATTTTATCTTTGTGTGAATCTATATGCTTCGTTCGCCTGTCACTTTGATGCTGGAACAACTGAATTTCCCCACTGAAGGACAATAAGGAGTATTTCGATTATATTATATTCTTCTGTGTTCTACTTTCGTCTCTTTCTCATCTGTGCTTCTTAGACCTGAGCCGGTAGCTTTTTGGGCGATGCCATTTGTGTTTATTGTGACCACCTGCTGCCGTGACACTGTCCGGCTGGCAAACTATTACAATACAAAAACAAACATAACACAAGCTTATCTTTGCACATCCAATAAGTTTGTTTGAGTTGTTTCATAATGTAATTTAAAGCAATAAAGGTACAAATGTCCCTGTTAGTGTCAACCTCATTAATAATCTGAGATGATTAACCCAAAATCGACTATGGTAATCTAGGATTGTACAGTGTGTATTATGGACGTTGTAATTTTATTGTAATTATTTTATTGTGTATGTTTTTAATCTGCAATTGTTATTTGCTGGCAGCAAAACAAACTGCCCCTAGGGGACATAAAGTTTATCCAAGTTTATCCAATCTCCAAACTTCATTGCTATTAATATTTAGGGGGATATCTAAATACCGTATTACTGCCTAACCTTAGTGCTAATGCAATGTGAGCAGATCTCTGTGATATTAAATTAAATTCAGTTTATTTATATAGCGCCGATTCACAACAGATGTCATCTCAAGGCACTTTACAAGAAAGTAATTTCAATACAAACATTCCAATCAGTTTAAAGTTTTAGCTACTTTTCTATTTAAGGAATCAGATTCTACTTTTTTATTTTCTTTTTTTTTGCTAATATAATTTTACCGCTGAAATGTATGTTACTTTAAGATTTTAAAGAAAAAAAAAGTACTTTTGTGTGATGAGTTGGATGTTTGTTTACTGTGCAAAAAAAGTTAGGGAGCTTTAGTTTTTAAATAATTTGTATTCACCCGTTTTCTTCTTAGATATTTGATTGAATAAATGAAACAGACATTTTTTATTCTGTGTAAGAATTATTCTAAGTCATTGTAATAGTAGCTGTAGCTCTAATAGTAGCTCAACAAAATTTGAAACTAGTCCCTTATAGCTTTACATAAAAAAATGTCCTGAAAAATCAATCATTGTATCTCTAGTTCTAATTTTTTATAAGTACTTTGACATCATTTAGTCCTGGTCGCTAAAGTAGAAAAAGTATGGCAATCAGTTGGCAATTTTCTTAGGAAGACAGAGCTAATGTAAATTGCTTTTTTATGATGCACAGGGTTTGGAACTAGATGCCACAGTATATTGGTGCATACAGTACTTGTACATATGGAACATGCAATTAGCCATTGAATAGAGGAGTTATATAATAATCCTTGACAAAGACACTTTGAGTGATGTTCTGCATGGCTGTAAGCACTTGAGCAACTGTTTTATGCATTCCGTTTTTATGTTTTTTCCTGAACTTTTTTTGTGGGCTTGGTCTAGAGCTTCTCGTATAGAAGAATATTTCAGAAGTACCAGCCTGCCTCCTCTCCAGCTTTAATCCTACCAATTAAATATCAAACATGAAAGGCACAAGATAAAAGTTGATATAAGCTTTGGAGAACTTTGAATAAAGAAGCAGAGGCTTTCTTGAAGATTCCCGTGTTATATTAAAGTATGCTGAGATGTGAATGGGCTCTGACTCATTCATCCTGTTCTCCTTTAACCCCGAGTCATCCCTAGTCAGAGAACATACACGGGAACCAGTGACTGTAGCTATAGATTGGAGAAGTTCAAAAGAGAACCATCCAACTGTTGGAGTGTAAAAAGGGTTTAAGAGTGTCTGTGCAACCAAAGAGATAGACATATTTGTAAAGATCGACATGCACAGCTGAGGCTTACATTTAAGAGAACAAAAGAGGATATTTAAGACACAAAGAGTGGCGAAAAGGTGGGTGGACATTTCAAATTCAGACTGAAGGGAAAGTGTAATTGTAATTTGCGTAAAATATAGCACAAAAAAGAGCCGATGAAAAATGAAGGACTACACAGAGATGGAGTCATTAGAAGTAGATGTGATAGAACAAATACCCGAAAAATAGGCAGAAAAACCAAAGCCTGAGCTGGGGACAAAGACAGAGTGGAGAGAGAGAAACAAGAGTCAGAGTCAATGAGCCACGGAGGAGCAAAGAAAAATGTGTTTGCATGGGAATTATATAAACGCAGGCTGTCGACCAAATGAAAGAGTTTCTCTCCGGCGCACATTTCCCATCAGTCCCACTAAGAGGAACAGCAAGCCTGGTTGGCGCAGATGCCCTCGAGGTTAACTGTCCAATCAATCGCTCCACTAACCGTCTCCACGGAGACAGCCTGTGTGACATCACCGGTACCGAAGGCCGCCAAAGTATCAAGCTTAGAGACAACGATGTCAACAGTGTCATGACCACCACCCTGAGTACATACAACACAGTCATCATTATGGTGCTTGTTTCTCTTTGTGCCATTTAATCTTCTCCATTTAGGGTAATCCTCTTTCTGTGGAACGTCTTTCTTCTTCCTCTCCCTGGAACAACTGATGTTAAATGGTGTGGAAAACAAAAATGCAAAAATGAAATTAAATGGGGATAACAAATTCAATTTGCCTATTATTACACAATGATTTATTATAATGGTAGTAGTGATAGGATACATACCTACATCTATCTCTGTGTGACACAGGATTGTGCATTTTGATAACGGTGTGTTAAAAGGCAGTTTATAAGAAAGTAAAATTCTTAAATTTTAGGCAACAGAAAGTTACTAGTCTATCCTGATTCTTCATAGTACTAAGGTCCAAACCTATCTGTGGGTATTACAAAGTTTGAAACTTATTGAGCTGTAGTCATTTTTGATACCCTTAGGGTATAGTACTGCCCCCTGCTTAGAAAGGCTTGTGATGTATTATTACCGGGTGTCATTAAGGACACTAAACAATATTTATCGTTTGCAACGTCCTTGCACTGTTTAGCTGTCCGCAAACCTTGCAGCAAAAGCCCACCTGTCAAAGTAAGCTTTGAGCAGACAAATCACAGGCTTCTCACAATATTCAGTCAGCTTGACTTGCGCTTCTTTCTTCTTGTATCAAAATAGTATTTGACTTTTAAGAAAATGTTTGGCTTGTAATAGGATTCCTAACCTATTATTTATTCATTAATTTTTTCCCGAAGTTAACAGGTATCTAACAGGTTTTCTTTCAGGAAAATTTTGTTCCGTCCATCTTACTTTACCTCTGACTGACTTCTCTGTCTCTGCTAAATAATAGCATCCCATTACATATGATGCCACCACGATGTTTCCCAGTGGGCGGTGTCGGGGGCGGTGTCGGGGGCGGTGTCAGGGGCTGGCTGGCCATAGGGAGGTTCAGGAGTTTGCCGAGCGGGTGGTCTGTTCTAGGCCAGTGTATGATCGCATTTGTCAATCGCAGTATTTAATTTTGAAAAATTGCTTTTATTTAGAAAATTGACTGGATTTTTTCGTGTGTCTTGGTGTGACTTCCTGCCAGAATTGAGGCGGATCGCTTGTGACTTGCGCAAAAGATAGACCAGATGCCAAAACTATTGCTTCACTCCGCAAGCCGCTCGTGGAGGATCGCAGCGCTTTAAAAAAAAGAGGAAGATGATCTGATTAGATAGAAATCCCTAACCATATCACATATGGGAAGAGTTGCATCAATAAAAATGATGGTTTTGCCCAGAATCAACTACTTATTCTCCCTGTTCCCAAGCAAACCATCACCGGATTGGTTTAGATCTCTGGACTCTTCGTCTCTAAATTTCTTTGGAAAGATAAATCCCCACGTTTTGGCTTAAAAAAACTACAGAAGACCAAAGATAAAGGAGGTCTAGATCTACCAAACTTCCATCATTATTTCTTAGCCAACAGGCTCCAATACATCTCAAGATGGTTAAAACATAGCTACCTAGATGAATCCTGGATAGACGTAGCACAGACATTATGCAATAAGTGTCATGGCCCACGTCTCACTTGGACTTCCTTCTCACTTGGGTCTCCCTGCCATTATGCCTCATGCTGTGCACCTGTGCACCGGCCTGATTAGCTCATTGACTTCACCTGCATTCACCACTACTTAAGCTCTCCTCACTCTCCACTCCCTTGCCAGATTATCGAAAACCTTTGTGGCAAGTAGTAATCCAGCATCCTCCAAGATCCACGTTTTTGCACTCCATGTGTATGACCTTGTTTTTGCCTCTTGGATTCAAGTGTTTTTCGCCTTACCCCAGTCGGCTCCTCCCTGCCTCTCTGACTCCTGGAAACCGGACCTCCACTCTGCTCTTCAACTCTGATTCTAGCCTAGCCCCTTGGATGAGTTTAACACCCTCTGCCTTTCCGTGAATGATCTTTGCTTGTTCCCCTCGACCTCGATTTCTAGCCTGCCCCATCCTAAATTCGATTCACAGCTGCTTGAGTCTGCAAGCTCTTCTGCTCACGGCTCTATCTGAAGAGGAGCACTTGGAAACTCCATGCTCCCTCCACGTGACCGCTGGTCAGGGTCTGCCTCCCCGCTCCAACATCGCCCCATCTCGGACCCTCAAGCAGCAGGTTAGTGGCACAGAACTGCCTTGCCGTTTTTTCCCTGTGGAGGATTAATACTCACCTCAACCGTTTCTCCGCAGTGAGCCTGCAGCTGTCCAGCTTCCTTCCAGGAATAATCAGCAACAAATAAAGCATTTTTATTCACCCATTCCTGTGTTGTGGCTGACTTTACGGGTCCTCTTGGTTACCGTTACAATAAGATAAAAATGTCACATGTGTGAATGAACAGATTATATCCTAATTAATACATTAATTACACAATATGTAATGAACAAAATTTAAAAATTTTAGAATATCAACAGATTAAATCTATTATAAAAGGTACATTTAGGCTCAATACAGTTGAGTTACAAATGCCAGCAAGAGTTTAAGAATTTTAAAAAAACTCTAAATCAATTTTGCTGTCAAAAATATACAGGACATTATCCAGATTGGATGAATCGATAACCCTTCCTTTTTAAAAATGGGAGGTGGATCAATCAGTCACCTTGGACCAAAACCTCTGGTCTCAGATATGTTTAAGAACCTTTTAAAATAACAAAAAATCCAAATTTACAATTAAAACACAAAAACCTTTGTAGAGTACACTATACATGTCAAGGAATGTTCAGAATGGGTTTTACATAATCTAATACCTGCTTACAATGCACAGCCAGTATACCAGATAATTATATCTATGTGTTTTGGTTCTGTCCACCTGTTTTGGTGCCAGATATATGAGGACTTATCAAAGTGTCTGAAAAGTAATATTCCACCTTCTCCCTTACTTTGCTTGCTGGGAAACTTAGATGGTGTCACCATGCACACAAAGTTAGTTCGAATGGTTTACATTGCCTTATGCATCGCTAAGAAAACTCTCCTCCAGAATTGGGAAAATAAAAATGCTCAGTATTAATCAGTATCGAGATCTCTTGTTGGATCACATTGTTCTTGAGACAGCCTCTGCCGTCACATCTGATCAATCTCTCTGGGCTCCTTTGATAGGCTCCATCACCTAGTAGAGGTGGGGTGCATTTGGTTTTGTAGTAGGGGACATTGTTGCTGATGTGGGGGTCCTTGGGGGTGGGATCGCTAGGCGGATCGGGCGCTGGGTGCCATGGCCCCTGCCTGGGATGGGACTTTGGTGGCTATGAGTGGTAACTCCTGGTGGCTGCATGCGGTGCCTTCGGGGGGTTGCACTGGTGGACATGGGTTACTGGTCTGATAGCCATGCTGGTCTGGTCGGAGCTTGGGCTGGTGGGCTGTTTCGCCACTCTGTGGGCTTTGGCGGTCTGCTTGTCTCCATCCTAGAAGGTAGGGGGAACACCTCCTGGGTCCGGAGGCTGGTTGCTCTGCTGGGGTATTGGTACCTAGACCATGAGTATAGAGTGTGTATGGGGAGTTTAGAGCGTCCTTTCTTGTTTGTCTTAGTGTACAGGTGAGAGGGTACATGTGTAAGAGGGAGGGAAAGTGTGACTGTCTGCGTGTTGCTGTGTATCTGGCAGGTTGGATCTTGGGCTGCCCTCAACTGGAGCATCTCAGGCGCCCCACCAAATGAGGGGCCTATTTCCCCTCCACCACTCCCTGCAGGTAACTTAGGCCTCTGCCCACCAGTGTGTTAGTGGTTCTCGGTGGTAGCTGTTGGGTGGCTCGGCGGGGGTCGGGTCCGGTGTCTCCACCTGGGCCCATGGCTGGATCCGCCCTGGCGTAGATGGTTGCCGACAGTGCCCGTAGGCTCGTCGCTCCGGCCCCCAGGGCCCCTACGTTGTAGCTACTGGATGTTCCCTCGGGCCTCCCCTCTGCTCCTCTCTTGGGGAGTGTGGTCAGCCCTGCGTTGGTCTGCCTGGGGCTCCTGAGCTCTGGGGGTACTTTGAAAGACTATGGCTTTGATCTCCTTCTTGTCTGCATCAATTCCTGGGAGGCAGATCGATGGCTCCTCACACCAGCTATTGAACACTCGTGTGGAGAAACCTTATATACACCAGCATGCTCATACACACACAGATGTGGGGACGCTGGTGTTTACAGATTAATTGTTGGGCTTAGGTTACTATTACTAAATCTTGTAATGATCGGTACCATCAGCTTTTCAGTGACGCTATTATTGTATTTATATATCTATTTGTGGGTTGTGTAGTTCTCGGTTTGCATTGTTTGATTTGTTTTGTCATCGTTTTTTTCCCTCTCCCTGCTGTCCTGCAGGTGTGGAGGCGGATTGGGGTGTTTTCTTGTGTTTTCTTTGTTCCCCTTCCTCTCTTGTATCTTCAACTTACCCCCTCCCTCTTAATTCTTTTGTCCTACTCTCTTCATCTTCTTTCTTTCTTCTGCTTTATTTTCCATCTCCGAGTCCATAATATCAGGGGGGAAAAAACAGCAATTTCTAATAAAGAATTCTTACACATATATATCGAGCAGAGTGCTATAGCAAAAGCCGTAATATTCCACTTGTGAAAGTAAATCTCTTGGGCTTCTACCTGGTACTCAGACACCAATTCTGTGTGCCACACAGACAGACAGTACACGTTAAAAAAGGAACCTATTTCTAATAATATTGTAAGCAGTATGGATTTGATAGCATATTGTGAAAAACGATGAGACTGTGTGACCTTTGAAATGCAAATCCAAGACAAGGTTGTTTTTCTACTGAGGGAAGCACTGTGAGCAGAAAACACCGCAGTGTGTTTCAGGTTGCATTCAAATAAACTTGCATGATTTCTCTATTTGTTACGGTACATGCACAGATACAAACCTGAACGAGTTGAGCTGGAGACGACATAAAAGATTCACTGGTATAAAAGTAACAGGGAGGTTAGACTTTCTCTTTATGTCGCATATCTTAGAGTAGAGATCTCCAAGCATGGTCCTCAGGACCCACTATCCTATCTTTTTTAGGTGCTTCGTTGCTGCTGCACACCTGGCTTAAATGAATGGTTGAGTGACAGGCTTCCGCAGCAGTTGGAGAAATGCTAAGGAGCTAATACAATCATCTGAATCATGTGTACTGAATGGAGAAATATCTAAAAAATGTAGGGCAGTGGGCCCTGAGGAGCAGGCAGCAACTGCTGCGGAAGCCTGTCTTAGAGGACACAACTTCTCTCTCGTGCTTTCTATTTCCCAGTTCTAGTGATGTAAGAAAATATCTATATGCCAATATATCAATATTTTATGTTACAGTATTGTATTGATATTCAAAGCAAAATATCGATTTTTATTTTATTCTTTAGAATTTGAATGGAACCATTAATGATGACAGTAATTTTTGTAGTAAAATTTAAAGTATGACTGGTAGTTGGTTTTCACTCTCTTCATTCCAGTGGATCAACTAGATCTAGAAATAAAACTGGATGTGTTAAGTATGAAACAGGTTGGAGTGTTATGCTGTGACGGTTTTTCTACAGTTCAATTCAGTTTTAAAAATCACAATATATAGTCTTACTCATAGTGTCGCAATATATCGTATCGTTCCCACTATATTGTAATACCTATCGTATCACCAGACTCTTGCCAATACATATCGCTACCCAGTTCTAACAAAAACACGCACCTTTCGGTTCAGAGAGAAAAGATTTTTCGTATTTTTCATCACACCAGACACCCATTTGTTTCCACTTCACTACGGCTTCTGTTCAAATGTGAAATGAACTCACACTGATGGCCTGGCTGTTTGTCTATTTAACTGTTCTCACCCTGCAGAGTATTGAGTGATGCGGCATTGTGCAGAAGGTCTTGACCAAAATGATGCTGACAGTTGATATTGCTACTGCTGAGAACACAGTGGTGCACTGAGATCACAGAGATGGTCAAACTGACTTTGAACACAAGAAAAGAACTAGGAGGACAGAGGTTGAGTGAAAATAAGGAGGTGGAGTTAGGTGATCAAATCTCTAACATCATAAATAGTGTAAAACATCAGGCATATCCTTATCAGGTGACATGGATGTAGTTTGAGACGTACAGTTTCAGACAGTAGGCTACATACACTAATGAAACCTTTCTTTTCCACAGCAGAATGCTGATGTAACCTACAAAGTATGAATGTTCAATATTATCGGCTTACCAATATTATCAGCCGATGTTGGCATTGAAATGTAATTTCAGAAACCATCTGTATCATTTTTGACTTTATTAATGAAAACTTTTATGATTTACATTCATAGCATGCACATATTATATATCAAACTCTTCAGCTATTTCTCCTCACTCAAAATGTTAAAATATCACAAATCCGAGGTATAGTTTTTGAGATATTTTTGTTTATTTGGCAAAACACGCAGGATATCCTGTGCCATCTGCATTTCTGAGCTAACCTTGAATGTTTGGGTAGACATCTATCGGGATATTGGTTTTGGAAATTAGGATTAAGACAATATCTGTATATCAGACATCTGTAAAAATGCCAATATCGAACACGCCTGGCTGCATCTGGGAATTCATCAGTGACCAGGCTAATTATTAGGCCCTCTTAGTGGTTTTCTGGAGTTCCAGAGCTCTAGAAATGGCTTAGTAACCATTTCCAGACTGATAGATGTTAATGACTTTGTTTTCATCTATTCACAAAGATCTTAAGATCAGCTAGTATTGTAGTCAAGACTATCTAACCTGATACAAAGTCAAGAGCAAGACCCGAGAACACCAAGAACACCAAACCGATACAAGACAATTTTGAAGACCATTGCTAGGACAGGATTTGAGACTTAACTGGTTGCACTGGTGCACCTAACTCATTCAGTTAGGTCCACTGCTACAACATTTAGGTGAAACCAAACTTGGATGTAAGCAAACCCTCAACTACATGCCACTCCAATGAATCTGTCATGCTGGTGACAAATTGAACACACAACCCTGAAAAGCACATATGTCAATCTAAACGCTAACTGGCATAGTATTAGCTCCAGGTGAAGTGAATGGAAGCACCGGGTGACAGTGGTCTTGCGGGGAAAAAATCCTACGTCCAGCATGCCAGAGACTGAGACAAGATTGAAACTTCAAAAATGGGGTCTCAAGATCAAGAGTAAGACTAGCATTGAGTACCACAACACTAAAAATGTGTTAGTTTTTAAGAGCTTTACATCTACAGGGTGGTTTACCACCTTGTAGACAAGGTCTTGTTAAACAAGATCGATTTAAGGGATTTCTTCATTGTACAGGTTTGACAGTTATCATGCCTGGGAGTGGCTAGTGATTTCTAACAAAGCTTTCCAAAAAATCATGGTTAATAAAAGGTAATTCATGATTTAACAAGGGAGTGCAATTACTTATTCACAAGGGGCCATGTTGATTTAAAGGTGCAATATGTAAGAATGTTAAAGTGAAATAATCACACAACCGTATAATGTCTCAATCGTGTTGGAAGGAAGGTTACATTGAAACAGATTTCCTTCTCAGCCGGCTGGGTAGTTGCAAGTTTTTATAATTTTGAAAAGGCCCCACCGGGACGTACTCATTGTTTACAATCTGCCATACTTCCTCATTCTACAGCTAATGACATGTGATCCGCAAGGTTGCCAAATCTTCAACACAAACACCGCGCCGGCATTTGTCATTCGACACCGACTGGGCTCGAGGCTAACGTTGAGCTTACAATGCTAGCAGTAAATTAGGAAAAAATAGTCTGCTCTAAAAATATCTTAAGCAACGTTTTCAATTACCAACAACTCAATATAGCAGTGAAATGTATTTATCTACTTATCAACTTACTTTGTATGACTCGTCTTCGCTGGTCATCTTGAATCTTCTGGTGCTGATCCATAACTGGCAACCCAGCATGAAACTCACAAAGGGGAGGAGGTTGAGGGGTTGAGAGCGGACTCTTTTGTTTTCCTACACGGACTGCAGTATTCAAATTTGACAACAAGATGTTAATTTTACATATTGCACCTTTAATGTTTTTTCTGTTAATAAATCAAATCATAATTGTGTAATAACTAAGCTTATAACTAAATCTATGTGATGATCTGAAATATGCAAGTGTGACAAAAAAGAAATTTGCAAATGGCTAAATACTTCAAAGTACCAACTTTGTGGTGACAATTTTCCTGGGATGTATATCAAGGTCCAGTATGTAATCATATTTGGTTCATGATCCCTAACCCTGTTTGCCAAACGTGATCTGAGAAGCTGTGTGGTAGGGAAAAGATGTATAGTACAAACTAAACATAAGCTCAGGCTGTTTTAGACTTGATCATGCTCTGTGACACGCTTCATAAGGACTCAGTGTTTTTCTCAGAAACAGGGTGGTTTGGAAGGTAGGACGATTCCATGTTTAAATCTGAAGTCTGAGATAAATGTATGCAGTGCAGAAACACCTTTGAGGCAAATCAGTGATTGAACTTGGAAATCCACCAATTTATTTACTACATGCCTCCCTCAGCTTCTGAAATCAAATGTCCTTTTTATTGCCTGTTACTTCTCATATTTTATACAGTGTAAGCCCAACAGGTTTTCTTTTTTTTTATCTCTATAGCCATTAAAACCCTCAATTATAACCTGGCGGGGCTAAAATGTATCTCCAGTATACATGATTTTACTTTTTTTGCTTGGATTCAGGGGGAACAGTGTTCTTTTTATCCTGGTCGTGGAACATTGGATCAGCTCTGCACCTTCAGCAGGGCCTGGAGGGTACATGTGAGTTTGCCCAACCAGTTTACATGTGTTTTGTGGACTTGGAGAAGTCATTTGACTGTGTACCTCAAAGAGTCAAGTGGGAGGTACTTGGAGAGTACAGGGTACCAGCCCTCTAAACACGAAATGAGTTTCCTCCTCAGGGTGTCTGGGCTCTCCCTTAGAACAGGGTGTGCAGCTCGGTCATCTGGGAGAGGCTCAGAATCGAGCCCCTGCTCCTCCACATCAAGAGGAGCCAATTGAGGGGGCTTGGGCATTTCGGTTACGACTCCCTGGTGAGGTGTTCCGGGCACATCCCACTGGAAGGAGACCCAGAAAGACATAGGACACACTGGAGGGGCTGGCCTGGGAATGCCTTGGGATTCCCCAGGAGGAACTGGCCCAAGTGCCTGGGGAGAGGGAAGTCTTGGTCTCTCTGCTTACATTGCCACCTGAATCGGAATCTGCTTTATTGGTCTGTTTTTGCACACAAACTAAGCCAACGGTCTGAGCCATTATATAATAAAGTATTATAAAAAATGTTAAAGAATTAAAGAAGCATCAAGATAAGCCTACAATATAAATTAAGAACATAATTAAAATATGTTTTAATTAGGGTTGTCAAAATTAACACGTTACCACAGATCGATTAATTTGTAGAATTAACACGATAAATTTTTTTAACGCATTCACACAATGCACAGTATGACCCGCCCTGTTTATCCCACAATTCAACCCACGATACATTCAGTGCTCATCACGTAAACGCATGGCAGACCCGAACTGCATCCATGGTTCTATATGAATGTCTCTTCTCAGTCGAAGGCCATATTATCGGTCCATGTCACTCCCTGCTCTACTCTGCATGTTGTCTGCAGAAAGAACCCACTCATTTAAATCATAGTAAAACCTGCAGAAATTACATTCCCAACACAACTCTGAGTTGCGACAAGGACAAGCTCTGACATAATTTCCTGGTCCGAATTGTTACTTTTGACGTAAATGGATTATTTATGGGAATGTCATCGGGCCGGTGACGTTTATCTAACAAAAAGCAACAGTCAACACCTCCTTCCTTATCCAGTCGGAGTTCATTCAGCGCTAACCAGAGCAAAGATGCTGCAATCACAGATACCAGCATGTCAAGCGGTGCCCTGTGAGGATGTCCTCTCTTCAAGCTCTAGCATGTTTACATCCTCACCAGGAAGCATCGTCCCCAAAGTCCCACAAACTTGTTAATTAAATATTTCACTTTTTTTTTTCATTGCAAATAATTTCAAAAGGCCTGTTCTTTTTTACTTTCACATTCCTCTTTTGTGCTTCTCTCTGCATTTTGTCAGTTCATGACAACTTTTCTTCATGGATCTGTCAGGCATTGCTATGATGTGCAGCAGTGCCAGGCTTAAAATTTCTTATCAGGTATATTAAAGCACATCAGAATGATCTGTCTGCCATGCCTTCATCAAATGGCATCTGTAATTAATGAACTCCCCTTTTAGGAAGTACAGAAAGTTATCTATGCTATTGGTTTGACAGTTCTAGATCAGGTAGAGGATTTTCACTAGGAGAAAGAAGTCCTGAGTCATGTTGGAGGGAAAATCATGACTGTTCCCGCTGGTCAAAGAGCAGCAAAGATAACTGTAAATCATCCCCTCTGTGCGGTCATTCACATATAAACAGTGTCCTCTTTATCCATTCTGTTGCCTTGTCCATATCGGTTTATCTGCACCACTGCACTGCTCTCTCCTTCTCCTCCCTTCCTTTCCCAGCATGAGCCACAGAGGGGAATCTGCTGTGCCATTCAGCTTAATCTTCCCACCCAGCCTTGCAGTTTTCCCAAATGACACCGTCGTCTTCCTTAAATAGAGAGGATAGAAGGCTGAGTTAAGAGAGGAAGTCACAAAGGGATGGAAAGAGCGGCAAGGGGAGGGGGGAGGAGATAGAGAGGTGGATAAAGGGAGAAGAAACACAGGGAAAACCAGCTTTTCTCTCCTATTTTTATCCAGTGGATGTTAGTGGAGTTAGATAATAAAAACCAGAACAAAGAGAGGTCTACATAATGACTAAAAGATATTAATAAAAAGAAAAGATAAAGCACACTACACACACAGTCGAGCCAACAATTACTCATACCTCTAGTAGATTAAGGGTTAAAGTAATCTTTTAATTTTACCAACATATTTCAAATCAGGAAGGAAGGATGTCCGGTAGTAGTCAGTCTTGCAACAACTCTATGACGACATCTGACTGAAAACTGTTGCTGTATGACAATCTCTTGACTGTCATGACATGGTAACAGCTAAATTTCTGAACGGCAGAGACGATATTCCACAGTAAAATGTCCTGAATTACACCATCAGCTGTTGGCAAGCACTGCTAAGCCGCATCATTTGCTTTAAATCTCTGTCTGGCCATGTGGTTAGAATGCCGGGCAGAGAGACGGAGTCGAGAATATTTAAGTTCTAGTTCTTCATCACATTAGTCATTCTATCGTTTCTAAAATCTGATACAAAATTTGAGAAGGGAGCTCAAGATTAGGGTGATGACACTGAGGCCTTCTGACCTCAAACACAAGAAAGGGCCATCATTAAAAATAAACAAAATCATCAAACTACTATTCGAAAAATTCTAATTTTGTCTAAACTTTGACTGAGCCTTTCTAACTCATAATTTAAACCATTCCACTGTAGCTTTGGCTGTATGCTCATTGTCCTGCTGTAGATGCCCTCAACCCCAGTCTCAAGTATTTTGCAACCTCTAACTGCGTTTCTGTATTCAACTCTATCATCTTGCAACTCTGACCAACTTTCCTGCCCCTCCGGAAGAATACAATTGCCACACTAAGATACCACCACCACTGGTTTACTGTGGGGATGGTGTGTTCAGGGTTCAGGGTTTGTATCACATACAATCCCAGTAATGACTGCAGGGTGACACAGTTGTAGCACTGTTGCCTTGCAGTAAGAAGGTCCTGGGTTCGAATCCTAACCTGGGGCCAGAAGGTCTCTTTCTGCATGTTCTCTCTGTGCATGCATGGTTTCTCTCCAGGTATTCCAGCTTCCTCCCACAGTTCTCTTTAAATCGGGTTTGTCCCGAGTGTCTCCATGTTGCCCTCTGACGGACTGGCACCTGTTTGGGATCATTCTCATGCTGAAAGACCCAGTCACGTTAAATATTCAATGCCCTTGCTGATGGAAGGAGGTTTTAACTCAAAATCCCACAATGCATGGCCCCATTCATTCTTTCCTTTACGAGGATCAGTCGTCCAGAAAAACAGCCCCAAAGCATGATGTCATGCACCATCATGCAACTCAGCATTCTTTCTCTTGAACACAATAAGTAGAGTTTTTACCAAAAAGTTCTATTTTGGTTTCATCTGACCATATGACATTCTCCCAATCCTCTTCTGGATCATCCAAATGCTCTCTAGCAAGCTTCAAATGGGCCTGGACATGTACTGGCTTAAGCAGGGGGACATGTCTGGCACTACAGGATTTGAGTCCCTGGCGGCGTAGTGTGTTACTGATGGTAACCTTAGTTACTTTGGTCCCAGCTCTCTGCAGGTCATTCACTAGGTCCCCCTGTGTGGTTCTGGGATTTTTGCTCACTGTTCTTGTGATCACTTTGACCCCACGGGGTGAGATCTTGCGTGGAGCCCCAGATTGAGGGAGATTATCAGTGGTCTTGTATGCCTTCCATTTTCTAATAATTGCTCCCACAGTTGATTTCTTCACACCAAGCTGCTTACCTATTGCAGATCCAGTCTTCCCAGCCTGGTGCTACAATTTTGTTTCTGGTGTCCTTTGACAGCTCTTTAGTGTTGGCTATAGTGGAGTTTGGAATGTGACTGAGGTGTCTTTTATACTGATAACGAGTTCAAACAGGTGCCATTAATACAGGAAACGAGTGGAAGACAGAGGAGCCTCTTACAGAAAAAGTAACAGGTCTGTGAGAGCCAAAAATCTTGCTTGTTATAAGACCTGGTTATGAACCAGATGTGTTGGTCCTGGACTGCAATGCCTTTTAAAATTGGAGTAGGTATAGTTTTTTATCCATGTGACTGTATATAGGGTGAACGAACATGTGTGCAAATCATGGCATACAGCTGACAAGACCGCAGGTGCTCTCATAAAAGCATTAATGCAACTGAGGCTTTAATTCAGCAATGTCAAACACCAGCTGTTGCCTTCATCCTCCTGCCTCACAATAATACCTGTCGGGTGCCAGCAGCAGCAATGTGTTTTTTTTACAAGTGAGAACAAGGACAGAGGTACAGTAAAGCTGGAACATGGATCATGCTTCAGGCTTCACAAATCTGATGAAGGCTGCACTTTGCTGGCTGCATACGGAATGTTTTGAGTGCTGAAAGCCAAAAAGCTTTTGTCTTTGCTCTCCAGTTCTGCAGTGACTTATAGCTTCTGCATTTCCCTCTCCTGCAGCAGATGAATGCTTTGAGGTCAAAATGGTTGATCTCCAGGGGAGAAATAAAATAACTCAACTACAACATATATTGGTCAAACATACATTGTAAAATTATGACTTTATTTATTAAGGAAAAAGCTATGTGAAACAACCTTTTGTAAAATAAATGTTCCCTTCTTGTTAAATCATGGATAAACTGTCATTGACCACAATTTTTGGTTGGTTTTACTAGCTCCACCTAGGTCTGGTTACTCACATACCTGTAGTAGAATCTGGAATCGCTTGACTAGGACCAGTCTGATAACAATAAGAAGCCCAAGAAATATAAAAAATTATGACATGAAGAAATTTAAGAGATTTAAACAAACTCACTGACATCTATCAGTCTGGAAAAGGATTACAAAACCATTTCTAAATATTTGGGTACTCAGTTGAGCAGTGAAAGCCATTATTTATTACAGGGAAATATAAGGAACAGTGGTGAGTAGGGCTGGGCGATATGGCCTCAAATCCATATTCCAATATAATCTGAAATATGTGCGGTAACGATATTTATTTCAATATATTGTTTACTTCTGTTTATATATGTCGAAAATATTGTTTTTAACATTCTCACAGCAGATACATTGCAGCACAAAAATTTGCATAACATAAAGGAAGATAAAGATATTTTAAATCAAATACAAGCTAAATGTTATGAAAACTTAATGGTTTGG
Source organism: Valencia hispanica (assembly GCA_963556495.2). Classification (NCBI taxonomy): domain Eukaryota; kingdom Metazoa; phylum Chordata; class Actinopteri; order Cyprinodontiformes; family Valenciidae; genus Valencia; species Valencia hispanica. The sequence goes on along the minus strand of OY747709.1, from coordinate 10,359,431 downwards.
ACTAAAGTGCAAAATGCAAGAAAGAAACATTACATTTCTTCCTGCTTTCCTATTAGTTAATTTAATATTTCACACAAATAAAGCTACACATATTTGAACTAAAAATGCTTTAAGTTCACTGTTTTCTTTTCTGTTAAACAGAAAACAACACATTTTTAATTTACAAAATCTAGTGTAAAATACGAACAATGAACATCAGTATTTATCCTCCTTGCGTACCTGGTACAAACCAGGTGAAGCCTGATGACATCATCAAGATGCGCAATCGCAATAGAGAACATCTCCACTGCTGGCTACATTTATATCATTTCTACCTTATACCGTTTATATTGCCAACTACTACTTCCCCGGGGACCCTGACCTACCAAATTATTTCAAGTGCGCTGTGATGGGAGAGCCCGCTGACCCTAAATTTACACCGGGTGCAACGGTGCTGTACTCGTGAGATCACAAAATCATAATCAGATCATAAAACACAGGAGAATAAACTTTAAACAACTTCTTTTAATAGGTTTTACCAAAAGACTCTTTACTGATAGCTGATATGACGTATTTAAAAAAAAATGTTTTTTAAACTATACTACAATTATTGTAAATTTCGGTCCATGCCTTCTCCACTTTGGTGTTGTCTTTGTAAAAAGGATGTGTGGTGTCATATATAATTTTTTGTTTCTCCCCTGCCTGACTAAAAACCCATATTGTCATTGCCAGAAAAACACAAAAGATTTCCTCAAAAGATGCAGGGAGCAAACAAGCCTTTTGGTCACTGGTAATTATGTAGTAATTAGTACTACATACTAAAAAAACGCAATTCTGCACGTCTGTTATTTTGAAATTTAAAGGACACTTTACACTATTATACCGTGTGGGATTTCCTGTTTAGCCCTATGTTAACTGTGGAACTTCAAAAATTGAACCCAAATGTATCTTTAGTGGAGTGGCGTGAAAAATCTGAAAAGCGCTGCAGGGCATCTGGTGTGAACCAAACTTTAGATTATAACAGCTTCTATTAGTGGCGGAGAATGCGATGCTTCCGTAAAGCGCCACTGAAATTGGAGGTGAGAGTTTTCAGCTTGCAGAGAACATCCACAGTGTCACTACATGTTCGTCCAGGAGGACTGAATGCTGCAAGTTAATGACTCAATGCAATCAACTGATTGGAAAAATGAACTGAAGGATTAATTGCCATGTATGTACAATTGAATTGAAATGACTTTTCTTATAAAGTGCCTTGAGATGACGTGTTGTGAATTGGCACTATACAAATAATCTGAATTGAAATTGTACTGGTTGAGCTTTGTAGTGGCAGTGTATTGAGGTGGTGGGAAGGTGTGTGGAGAGCATGGTGGCAGCAATGCCGGAGTGTTTATGACCAAGGTGGGCAATCAAAAAAACATTTAAAGCAGGGCAAGCAAGGCTGAGCCATGGTCATGACCTCAAAATGGATGGTGCCATGCTCTCACCATGCTCAGTGACTAATCCATGTTTTCCCCATACCGGTAAAGATTACTTCATGTCCCTCACACTTAAGACTCAGAATGTGCTGCACTCACCACTGGAGAAGGGGAAACACAAATTTCCACCCTGGCTTAACTGTCCTAGTACCTAAGTAGAGATGGGTGGGTATCCATCCATCTGTTGCATACCTCCAGCAGCCATTGGGCAAGAGGTGGGGTGCACCCTGGACAGGTGGCCATTTCATCACAGGGCAAAACAGTCATATGAAAATATGATTCAATGCACATATTGTGTGCTGTTTTGTGTAAAAATAGCGCTACCTATTGTAAATGTTGTATTGAAGTAACCGATTGGATAATGGGCGAGTTTATGTTTGTAGAGCTCTGACTGTATGCAAGCACATATAGCCATAACAGGGCAATCTTGCAACAACAAAAAAGACTGCACTTATCGCAATAAATATTGCAATATAGTGAAAAGTCCATATTGGCTGTCCCTACAGCTAAGAGACAAAGGTAGTAGCTTTTCAAACTGCAATATGAATCCAACACTCAGCTGTCTGGCTGTCAAAAAAAGACCCAGTTTCCTTTAGAAAATCATTTTGAAGACATACTGCTGGTCTACAGAGTTGGGTGATGGCATAGGAGTCTGTCTGGCACATAGGAAAGAGCTGAGAAAAGCTATTTGGCAAGTACTAAGAGTGGAACAGCTTACAATTCACTCTTTGGGTAGTATTCCCAGTTGGTTCAATTCCAATGGGTCAGGTAGGTCATGGAGAGAGTAGAGGGATTGTCATTCAGTGGAAGGAGACCCTTTGAGGCCAACAACAGAGGGAGAGAGACCATGGGAACTCCAAAGAAAACACAACCTACCAAGTTTTGCTGATATGATAATTGTATTCCGCTGCCATGCTGTAGCTACCATGACAGGCTCGAGACAAGAACACAGGACCGTCCAGCGAAGAAGCCAGCACTAATCACCCAACATGGAGAGCTGCCTGTGATTCTAAATTCTGTTTAAATGATCATCCTTCATTTTGAGAGTCTCCATTTCCACATTTTCAGACAGAACAGTTCAGCCTCTGTGGGACCTCTGAATACCTCACTTGTGCACTGGTGAAAGCTAAATCGTGAGTCTGGTGGCAGCAGTTACTTTCCATGAGCATATGTCTGTCAGTGCCTCTGGCAACCGTACAATCATATCTACAGCTCCATGTGGTGGCAGTCATAGCAATCACATGGAGATCTAATTCCCACAGCGTGAGGCTGTGCTTCTAGCAAACATAAAAATGGAATCAATCATAAAAAACACCCAAACGGTTCAGTTTCTGCTGAGCTGGGATCTTCTAATACTGAGCTAATACGGTAAGCCATAACATTGATTACTCGATTAAACCTTCCTCCACCATCTAATCTGCTCCTAGCTGCAATAAACAGACAAAAGCTTGTTTTTCAATCTCCCCGGCCTATTAGTTACCCAACTACCACCTCCATACTGAAATCTATAACATCTAATCAGTATGTAGTCAAAATGTCTTGTTATAATTACGATGGAGATTATTATAGTTATTTTCTGTATGTTCTGTGCTTTGGTGCGTAGAGTGTTGCTGTTGCCACAGAGAAAACGAATAGTCTACTACTGTTTTTTGGAGACAGAACATTGCAGCCCTCAGAGTCAGCTAAACATTTGCAAAGGTTTAGTCAAATCAAAAGCTCATTTATAAAATGCACACAGCTGGAAGCATGGATCTACATAGACTCATGAAATGAAAATGGAAACATCCTGTCCAGCATAACAAGCAGATGATCTTTTTCATCTTCTGCAAAGTTAAAGTATGGATGTTCCTGCTTGTTAAAATAAATTAGCAGCACTGATTGAAAGAAGAGTTTACGTCAACACAGTCGTGGAAATATTAAAACACGCTTTTGAAGTTTTGCTAACATTTAACAACACTGAAAAATTCTAATAAAATAAACACTTAAAACTGAAGAGAATACTTTCCTGTAAAATTTATTTAAAAAATGATATTTCTAATGAATAAATTAGCACATCAGCACATTTATTCTAAATTAAAATGTCTCAAATCACACACAGTTGTATCAACATTTTGATGAAGGTTTGCCCTGTTCCTCCAGAGCTCTCAGATATTTAGTTTGGCATGCTCTTGACTGTTTTATTCTAACAGGTTTTTTAAGTATTCAGAAAGGAGCAGGAGCCCTTTAGCCTGGTAAAAGAGTTTAAAAGAGGTCTCAAAACCATTTAAAATCAGCCACTTCACCGTATGAAAAGAAGCCTTTAAGTGCTAGACATGCATAATCGTGGCAACAATGTATTGTTTTCTAACTGGAGCTGCTAATTAGCATCTCAAAAGCTCAAATAATACTGGAACTATGACCCCAAATCCCAAAGGAGTTTCAAAGATGCAGAGCAGTTTCTAACCATCCGGCCAGAGGTTTAAAGAGGAGTAGCAAAAGCAAATGAGGTGGATTAGCAGTGCTTACCAATAACTGATAGTGTCATCCAGGATATGTTACTGTGGAATATCATCTCTGCGTAAATTGAGCCGTTAGCATGTCATGAGACCGTCACAGCAACAGCCCTTGGTCAGAGGCCTCTACTGATTTGTTGCAAGATTGACTGCTACCGGAGATCCTTCGTACCCACAGCATCGCATCCACAACAGCTCTTTTAGGAGACTTGGATGATATGAGCTTAATATGATATGGCATTTAATTACCCTTAGAGATACATAAACTATATTGAGGTAAAAGCAACTGCCAATGTACCAAGAACTGGTTGTCCAAGCAAGTTCACGGATGCAGAACACAAGATGCTAAAAGAACAGTGTTGGTAATAACGGCATTTAAAAACATGTGTTTGGTGACACCGTTTTTTTATCAGTAACGGGAAAATCGAACTAATTACTGTTTCCATTGTTACAACGCTGTTACCATTGCTGAACGTTAAATGGGTGCGTTACTATGAATTGATAATATAAACTCCTTACCCTGAACGCACCCCTGGCTCCACACACGAACTGTTTGTGTGGAGGCTGGGTGAGTTTACCAGATAAGTTTAACCCATATAGAAAATCAGGGTATTAGACTGATCCATGTAGTTGAACATTTTATGAGCTTGTGGCGGACAACATTGCTTCCTGTCTGGACGAGGCTGAGCGCCTACAGAACGAGTTGTGAAGAGAGATACGAGGCAGACAGCAACAGGCATAAACTTGGAGTGACAAACAAACGACGGACTGTGGCGAGACAAAAAAAAGAAGAAAAACAAAAGACCTGACTGTTGCAGACGCGCGATGCAGTGATTATCATCAGGCTGTGAGCCAGGAGGATTTCTTTTTTCTTTTGACTGCTTTGAAACATTGGTTATTGTTTTTTTGTGTTCCAGATGATCGGAACTGTCAGTGATTGGAAGACTTGAATGACGAGCCCAGCCCAGTGATTCTGAGAGCAGTCGGTGATGCGGTGTGGCCAGCAATGCGACTTGCCCAGAAGACCTTGGATCGTCTCAACACTCCATGTCCCCCGATAACACACTCTTATTAGTAACCTCCCCAGGTAGTGATACTACACACCATGTACACATACATATGCTTCAGAACTAAAACTATCAGCAAATTGAGCTCAGTCAAATGGACAGATTTTTTTAATTGTTTTATTTCTTTTATTATTTCTCTTTGTGGTGCCTATTTTGTTTCATTGTGAGGTACAGCATAGCTGTCAATGATTGTTGTTGTAGCTAGGCATGGGCCGGTATGAGATTCTGATGGTATGATAACCGTAGGCAAAAATATCACGGTTTCACTGTATTATGATTACAGCTCTAAAATGTGTATTTTGAATGTCTGTATTTTTATTTAAAGGAAAAAACTGTTTTTAGTGAGGGAGATATGGTAACTAACTAGCATTCTAAGATAAATCATCATTAGCATGCTAGTTACCATATCTGCCTCATTAAAAAAAAAGTTACTAAGGATAGAGATAAAGAAAAGATAAGATATGGTAGTTAAGGTACCAATCTCATTTCACTAATGTCAGACGCTAATACGCTCGTTCATTTCAAGACAGCATTAACTTTACCTTGAATCTAGCATACAACGATGGATGGTGCTCCCGAACATGCGCTATCATGTTTGATGTATTGTCTCCTCGGGCTGCCACTGTTCTCAAGCACGTTTTGCAAGTCGGGCGACCTTCTTCTTCCAAGCCGTGAACCTCTGGCTTTTTACGGTAGCCAAAGTATTCCCAAACAGCCGCTTAGAGACGGTGGAAAAAGTTCTGGGGGCTCGCCTATGGAATTATATTTCAGTCAAAAATCCCGAGCGAGATTTTCAACCCTCACCTGCGCGTATTCAACAAGGCACGCATGTAATTGCTGATGCGCGTGCGCGCATATTCAACAACACGTGCGTGTAGAATTCATCTCATGAGTATCCAACAACCCGCGCATGTGGATTTCACCTCATACGCGGTCTACACGAAGCTTTCATACACGCCTGAGGGTAAATCTTAGGAGAGGCTGCACCCTCGAAAGGAAATTCTACGCGAGCGAGTAAAAGACTTTTGACTGTTTGGAGGAGGAGCCTAAGGTTGGCACTAACCCTGTGTAATTGGTCTTTTTAAATCATACATGATTCCAATTTTTTTTTACAAATGAATAACTGAAAAGTGGGGTGTGCGTAAGTATTCAGCCCCCTTTGGTCTGAGTGCAGTCAGTTGCCCATAGACGTTGTCTGATGAGTGCTAATGACTAAATAGAGTGCACCTGTGTGTAATCTAATGTCAGTACAAATACAGCTGCCCTGTGACGGCCTCAGAGGTTGTCTAAGAGAATGTTGGGAGCAACAACACCATGAAGTCCAAAGAACACACCAGACAGGTCAGGGATAAAGTTATTGAGAAATTTAAAGCAGGCTTAGGCTACAAAAAGGTTTCCCAAGCCTTGAACATCCCACGGAGCGCTGTTCAAGCGATCATTCAGAAATGGAAGGAGTATGGCACAACTGTAAACCTACCAAGACAAGGCCGTCCACCTAAACTCACAGGCCGAACAAGGAGAGCGCTGATCAGAAATGCAGCCAAGAGGCCCATGGTGACTCTGGACGAGCTGCAGAGATCTACAGCTCAGGTGGGGGAATCTGTCCATAGGACAACTATTAGTCGTGCACTGCACAAAGTTGGCCTTTATGGAAGAGTGGCAAGAAGAAAGCCATTGTTAAAAGAAAACCATAAGAAGTCCCGTTTGCAGTTTGCCACAAGCCATGTGGGGGACACAGCAAACATGTGGAGGAAGGTGCTCTGGTCAGATGAGACCAAAATGGAACTTTTTGGCCAAAATGCAAAACGCTATGTGTGGCGGAAAACTAACACTGCACATCACTCTGAACACACCATCCCCACTGTCAAATATGGTGGTGGCAGCATCATGCTCTGGGGGTGCTTCTCTTCAGCAGGGACAGGGAAGCCGGTCAGAGTTGATAGGAAGATGGATGGAGCCAAATACAGGGCAATCTTGGAAGAAAACCTCTTGGAGTCTGCAAAAGACTTGAGACTGGGGCGAAGGTTCACCTTCCAGCAGGACAACGACCCTAAACATAAAGCCAGGGCAACAATGGAATGGTTTAAAACAAAACATATCCATGTGTTAGAATGGCCCAGTCAAAGTCCAGATCTAAATCCAATCGAGAATCTGTAGCAAGATCTGAAAACTGCTGTTCACAAACGCTGTCCATCTAATCTGACTGAGCTGGAGCTCAGAAGAATGGGCAAGAATTTCAGTCTCTAGATGTGCAAAGCTGGTAGAGACATACCCTAAAAGACTGGCAGCTGGAATTGCAGCAAAAGGTGGTTCTACAAAGTATTGACTCAGGGGGCTGAATAATTACGCACACCCCACTTTTCAGTTATTTATTTGTAAAAAATGTTTGGAATCATTTATGATTTTCGTTCCACTTCTCACGTGTACACCACTTTGTATTGGTCTTTCACGTGGAATTCCAATAAAACTGATTCATGTTTGTGGCTGTAATGTGACAAAATGTGGAAAAGTTCAGGGGGGCCGAATACTTTTGCAAGCCACCGTAACTCCTATAGAACCTAGATCAACGTGTCTCTGCCTACAGTTAGGGCAGAGGTGCTACACAAGCAATTATGATTGGTTAAGGGAGATTCATGTTTCATGGTAGCCACAGTGTTTTTACACACAAGTTAGGAAACGTGTGTAAAACCAATTCGATGAAGCAGTCTCTGTCCGGTTCATTCACAGATGTACTCCATGCCTCCATAACTCTTCTTCATGCTGTCAGCTCACGGATAGCGAGATGCATTGGAGTAAAAGTACAAAATGGCCGATGGCTTTCAGATCTTTCTGTCAGCGTTTAATAAAACCTGTCAAATACAGGTAATCTTTGGTTAATGCGACCCCTTGCTTGAAGGGCAGGATACATTTCTTGCTGTCTGTTGATGTGCAATATAGGAAGCTATGGACAAGTAGGCTACCTGTCTCTTCTACTCATTACAACTGACTTCTGAAAACTGTTCATAAAAATCCAAATTCTTTGATATACTGCAATTTTTTTTTACAGTAACGCAAACATTTAATTTCCATGTTACCTAGTTAGTTTCATTATCGAGTAATTCCGTTACCCACTCAGTTACTTTTTGAAACAAGTAGTGAGTAACTATAACTAATTAATTTTTTAAGTAACGTTCCCAATACTGTAAAATAATTCCCCAAAACCAATTCAGAGGACCTACAGCAGGGTTTTACTACTGAAAGTACAAGTCTGTTAAAGCAGAGAGGGCACAGATATTATTGTTATGGTATGTGTATAAGGAGGAAAACTTTGCTTAACTACAAGATCTTTTGAACAAGTTAATACATAACACGAGTAGGCAAGCTGATCTTTAGAGTGTAATTGGGAGAACAAATTTATATTATTGTTTGCTGAGAAAAATAGCAACTTTAAAACATTAGTAAAGTTAATCTGGAGTTCGAGTGTCTAAATTCTATGGTGCTGATTTCTCATTCTCTTTAAAAATAAAATTTAAGAGAAATTATAAACTAATTGGGTAAAATCAAACCTACAGACAACCCTGAGCATAATCTTCAGTCAGAGGCTTCCTCATATTTGCTGTAATACAGATGCTACAGGAGACCCTTCCTGCCCACAGCCATCAGCATCTATGACAACTCTTTAAAGAAAATTGTCAAATAAGAGTTACAATTTTTTATTTTACTCTGGGATTAATAAAGTATTTTTCAATTTGATATGCATATGAAAGAAGTGTTTCTTTCATAACTGGGGCATTTGAAAAACCGTTCATAAAACCATAATAATCCGACTTTCCATGGAGGCATAAATGTATTTTGTCTAAATGTAAAGATTGTGTGGAGAGCAAAGATGTTGCACCAGTCATTTTTGCGAAGTTCAAGTCACAAGTCTTTGATACGCAAGTCCAAGTGAAGTCTTTAGGGCACAAGTCAAAATGTCAGAAGTCTTTTAATTTTGCGACTTAAGTTCAACTCGAGTCACTTCTTTTGTATACAGTAAGCCAGTCACATAATCTGTGGCTCTGTGATGCTGCACTCATGCTTATTATTCTAATCATATCGCCGCTTCCTCCAGAAGGAAATCATTTGTTTTACCTACATGTGGACCACCATTTGTTTTCACTACACCCCTGGGAGAGAACAATTACATTTTCTAAGATCGCTGCAGTCCTACACATCTCTGCAATCATGGTCCCAGCAGCACTGCCAGGTTAGTGCGTCTAATGAGGGAAGCAATGTAAACAATAAAAGGCAATTAAACAAGTTAGTTACTGTGTGTCTGAGCAATGAAAATGTTCTTGAGTAAATCTGAACTCAGCCATTTTAATTAACACGGCATTATCCTCCTGCTGCTGTTGTGCCATCATCCCCAAATACAGAACTGGACTACAGAGACAGACCTCCTGCCGTAAGGACTAACAATCCCACAATGCACTGCATTAAACCCACCTTCAGCTTCCACAGGAAGAGGAGGAATTCCAGTGAAAATGTGTGACATCATCACCCCTACTAAAGCATATGCTCCGCCTCCCTCTGTTCCTCTTCGCGATGATCGCTGCTCTGAAGAGGGTGCGTGCTTCAAACCTCCACCTTCGCCGGCAAGGTTGGAGCGGGCTTCTGGGAGAAGCTATGAGCCTGCTGTGATGTCACTTTATCTGCCAGGTGGAGGTGTGTGTTTGTGCTCACTGAACATTTTTGTTCAGAAGAATGCTACTATATGAAAGTTTCATTTCATTTCATATGGAAGTTTCAAAATTTGTTACAGTAGAATTTGTGGCCAAGATCACTGCGCTCTTCCTTCATAACATGCAAATCTCATCTTGAGTTTATAGACCCTGGACAGCCCATTCCCACATGACAGTTATCAGGACTCGCTGTAAAACAGAATGGCTGTCTGTTGGAGCCCATTTTCTAACACAGTAGGCCTACCTCCAAAATTGGGGCTTTAACAGGTTGTGAGTTGGCTGGGCTGAAGACATCGATCATTACATCATCCAGCTCGGGACTCGGCTGTTTAGACGGCAGTGCGTCGCGGTGTATAATGCAGCGGGTGCTCTGTAATATTGGGGGAGACGCGCTTCATGAACGCCTGCAGCCCTGCTAGTTTCCCAGCCACAAGGCGAGTTTCCATTATCAGAACTTCAGGGTCATTTGACCGGACCTTCCCGATATGCATGTCTCCATTTCATCGAGCCGGGCCGAGAGGGCCGTTTTCTGGAACCAACGGAGTAGTCTGGGGGGTGTACTAGGAAAGGAACCGGTAGAGTCACTCGGCGGGAGCTGTGTTTAAGTCACACTGATTGGTTTTACTTCAGAGGGAAACGAGCAGACGTCACCAAACAACCGGCCTTGTAAAAATAAGAAGAGTTACTGGCGAAGCAGTTTATAACAACAACAAACATAGGGCAGCACCATCCCTGCTTCTTCCATGTCGATCTCTGTTATTTCTGCTGCTCTGGGCGCCTTTTGGTGCTAATCAGTGCTCACTGCAGAGAGAGTCGTGATATGTGGATGTCTTTAGCTTATTCCTTAAACAGCCGATTGTGTATGGAGACACAGCGGCTGAGAGGAGCGGCCAACAGATTATGGAAACACGCCTATAGTCCTTGGTCTATCTGTACAGATCCCTACCAAGTCCCTATATGTCAGTTGACATCTCATAAATGCGTATATTGGACAGAAGAATAACCTACAGTTTGCTGGCCTCTATTATGAATCATAAATGGAACCATGTCCATAATGCAGGGAAGTATGTAATCTTCCGTAGTTGTGTGCGGTTTTTCACACAGAGCATTTGTAGGTGTTTGGTGTAACAAAACCAAAGGTAAAATATGCTTCTCATATTTTCTACTCTTTGGCTCAGAAGGAAGTTGGTTTAGAAGCTTATTTGGTGAGGTTTTATCTTCTGCTTTGCATTATGTGGGGCCTCATCAAAAACCAGTCAGTTATATTAACTTTTAAATATTATCCATTCATACCGCGCGCCCCCTGCAATGACTCTGCGCCCCCCCCTTTGGGGGCACGCCCCCCACTTTGGGAACAACTGAATTAACTCTTGGTGGCAGTCTTTTTACAAAAAGTCCTCCTATTGGCTGCTTGGTCAGTGCTGGTTGCAACCCTTATATTTGAATGGTTATTAGCATACTCCGAGTGATTTAGCTAGTATTCAATAAGTACATTTGGAAAACATAGGTAGCAAGTGAAACTGCAAGGTGTGGTCACTTACTGTTTCAACTAGGCATAGCTGCACTGAGTGAAATAAAACATGTCAAATACTTCCTAAAAAAACACTCATACTGTTGTCAGCTTGAACTGCGTAAAAATTGTATTCCTGTCACGCACCATCCTACTTTATTTCTTCCACCATATTTCCTCCTACTCTGACATATCCCCCAGGATTAGAAGTTCCCATCGCTGGCGGGCTGAGTGTCCAAACTGTCTTCTGTAAGTAGTCCTCTTAATCCCCTGATGAGAATATTGGCTGAATTCCACAACTCTTCTGTCCGGGTTAATGTATCTGAGTAGGCTGGGTCCCGTTCTGGGTGTGTGTGCGACAGCCACCTTATCTGTCCCACACAAGCTACTCTAATCACAGCTAAAGACATTTCACGCTTACACTCTGCTTCTGTCCTGCAGTGTACAGAAGATCCATTCATCATGGGAGACACAGAACACACTCAAGTGCATCAGCCGTCTGTACCAGTACTGGTAACTGCTAAGCACAAATACTGACACTGTAAAAAACACTGAAGAACCTGAGCTTTTCTTGCCATTTGAGCGTACATGCATAAGGCCAAAAATTCACCTGAAAATTCTTGAAGCCATCAGTTTGTGATAGTCAAGTGATATGGACAGACGGTTGTTTAGCCTTTGATGTAGCAGTTAAAGAAGTCCACCAAAATTAGCACACTTATCAGAGGTACCTTTTCAGTGCCTCTGCAGCAGAGATGGTTACTGGAGTTTCAGACTCAGACCCCAGGTATACTTCATTCAGAAAAAGACAGACTTTAGACAAGACTTTCACTGGCAGTCTAAGACTTGACTTTATCAAATGAGACTCTAATTTGGCATGTTACAGGTAACCTGTTGTGCATATGCACTGTCCTGATAATAATAAATAAACTACTACTACTACTACTACTACTACTACAATCATTAGCAAGCTAGGCAGTATTTAAGCTACAGACTGCTTGACATATTTTCTTGTGAACTCTCCACCTAACTGCTTAAAAACAGTTACGTTCGCAAACCAGCAGTTGTTACTGGTTTACAACAGATTAAGCTGTGTGTATGTCGTTACAGAGGCTGGAACTAAATATTTAGTTAATTCCTAAAGGGAAACTGAAATCTGCAGGTCGAAGTTATGCAAACACCAGTGATCAGATATCAGCCACAAAACTCTGATCTGTGAATTTCTAAGCGTTTTAGAATAATACGACTCATAATATTTCTTTAGACGTTATAAACTTATAAAAATGACATTATCCCTATCATTTTCAGTAAATCTCTACAATAAGTTATTTATAGTGAATACTTAGTGTGGAAATTGATAAGTTTTTATCAATATCAATGCCATTGTCAATTCTGCCTATCAATCCAATTCCTCATCAATTCTTGAGTAGTTCAATGAGTGGCAAATAAATTATTCCACACAGTCTCCTGTACCAAGAGCAACCATTTAATGTTTTCCCAAAATTATATCTGCACAAGACTGTGAGCATTAACATATTAAACTGATGGGGATTTATATCTGGGATTTAAGACCCTCACCATCTGCCTAAAATCATTTGTCAATAATATATACAGTGGTTAGGATCAACAAGACATAACTTAACATCTAATTCTGATGATGTATTAGCCACAAGAAGAAAACACATGCTGTGACTTTACTTTTAACAGTTCACCGTAGCTATGCTGTGGGGACTAAAATGGGCAGTAAACATCCTAGCTGTAGCTTGACGACCTGACGACTGAAAATGGGATTGCTCTACAACGGAGAAGGGATGTAAGTTTTCACCACAAACATGGTCACTGCCTGGCAACGTTCTTGTGTCTTCTCATGCCACCTAGCTCCCTGAGCAGCAAGCATAAAAGGGGCAACTTGAGGCGATGTCGAAGGACTAGCTGCCTGAGAGCTATCTGTGTTGGCCGCCTGTCTGTCTCTGTCATAATCGTTAACATGATCTAAAATGCAAGAAACCGTAAAATATTTGAAATTACCTCAGCTTTTAAATAGAAATAAATCTGTGCCTGCTGGTTGCAGTTGCAAGGCGACAGTGTGCTAAAGCAGGATATATATTATGAACGGCACCATCATCAACGGAGATCACAGAGTAGCTTTCTCAATTAGCTACGTTAGCAATCGTATGCAGGCGTTTGAGTGTGACATTCTTGGTACTTAGTTTCATGCTGGGTAGACAAATGTTTTAGCATATTGCTGGTATTTGCACAATTTAACAGCATTACACAGACTACACAAGTCAGAATTCTCATATTGTTTGATGAAATGGAGCCAGATATTAGATCGCTTCCTCCTTTACATGATGCTGATTTGTTTGCGGAGAGCGTGATGTAATTGTAACATCACGCAAAATCTTGGGAAAGCCGGAATCATGAGAGTCGTTAAGGAGAATTGATAACATTGGAGATCGATGGAATTTGTTCCTTTGGGACCAGTTCTAAGTTGGAACTGGTTCTCAATTCCCAACCCTAGTGAAGAGCCCATTACTAAAATAAAGAACGTGTTAAGCACATTTGACGAATCACAATTTGATAAAAAAGTGATGTAATGCACAAATGAATGAAGCAGCAGGCACTATACACATTTTATTACATACACCTTTTAACACATGTGGCAAGTCAGCCAATCATATGGCTGCAACTTACTGTATTCAGGCATTGGACATGGTGAAGAGAGCTGAATTTCATACTTGGCATCAGAAAGAAGAAAAAGGAGGATTTAAGTGACTTTAAAAAGGGAAAGGTGGTTGGGGCCAGAGGTGTTGATCTGATCATTTGAGAAACTGCTGCCTCACTGGGTTTTTAACTCAATCATCACTTGGGTTTAAAGAGAATGGCCCGAAAAAGGAGAAATTATCCAGTGAGCAGCAGTTAACAGAACAGTGGGGACAAAGATGCCTTGTTGAGGTCAGAGTTTAGAGAAGAATGGGTGGAGATGATAGAATAGAAACAGTAGCTTAAATGTAACAAAACCACTTATTACAGCCAAGGTTCTACTGTTCCTACGATTTAAAGTCCTTTTCGCAGGTTCTAGAGGAGGGTCCACAGTGAACTCTCCAGCTGTACAGAGCAGAACAGTAACATTTTCCCTCCTCCAGAACCTGCTTCTGCTGTGTTAGTAGCAATCACCAACAATATTAGCTGACTTTATCAAACTATTTGAGACTGAATTAAATCACTGATTCTTCAAAAAATATCTTTAGCTGAACGCCACTGATCATGTTTGATCTGATTATGAAGAGATTATAAAAAGGAATTAGGCTGGGTAATAAACAGTAGACATTACAAATAAATATTAATAAATCTTAAATGTTCAATAGTAATTCAAAACTACTTGGTGCCAAACATTTCAATTAAAATGGACATATTATGCCTCTTTTTAAACAAGTTATAACAGGTCTTTGGTCTGTACAAAACATTTCAAATAAAGTTATTTGCACAAAATCACTCTCACATTAAGCAATCTCACCAGCTCAACACTTGATCATTTCAGTCCCTTTCAGAATGAGGTATTTAGGGGGCTCTGTCACTTTTATGCAAATTAGCGATTGCAGACCACGCCCACCCATCTTGTTACTTGGTTTGACACACATTGGTTGGCGGGAATTGGTTTGACAGGTGAGGGGTGGTGATATGCAAATTCTGCTTATTGCAACGTCACAAAAATAACTTTTTCAAGCGACTCGTAGCACAAGATTTCTGACAGCACCAATTTGCAAAAAAATAAATAAAAATGGTTGGATGGTTTTTATTCATGTTTGGAGTGTTTATAGAGGCAGCAGAGACCCAAATGGCAACACAAAAGGATGACAAAAGTGAAATTTGTATAACCTATCCCCTTTAAAGTGTAGTTGAAGATGTTCTTGTTTATCATGCATAGGTCCTAGATTATGTTGTAAAATAAGGGAGCAAAGCTGGGAGGCCAAAAAAGAAATTAAGAAAGAAACATAAGAATACAATTCTCTACTCAATATTTACAGCCTCCCCTTAGCTCATTAAAAAAAATGAATCGGCAATTGTGGATAATAATTTTTTTAGACGCCCTCACTTGAGAGCACCATTGGTGCACAGTGCGGTATTTGGATTCCCCACTAAACTTTTCATATGCTGTTACAGTTAGGTAAACTTGACTGAAACACACTGCCTGTGTAACACCTACGTCTGTTCCAGTGGCGTCTCTGGCATAAGTTAGGTGGGGCGCAGCAACTCAACACCTAATAGCAGCAACTAATTCTTCTGTGACGCATACAATCTGACTTTGATCAATAATACTGATTGCAATTTTACGTGATTAATTTAATATTGATTCAATATTAAATGAACCACATAAAATAGCACACATCTACACACTACAATTGAAATTGTAATTGCAGAATTAAAAATTTTTATAGCCTACATGAAATTACAAATAAAAGGTCATTCAGCAGTATTGTTCTTCTCGAGAACAAAATGCAGATCTTTTATCTGACTGTGCAAACTTTTAAATAACTGTATAATCTTTCAAATAATCCCCTTCAAATCTATAATAATATCTTAAAGTCCTTGAACAATGTTAAAATCCAGTGGTTGGTGATGTCCCAAATCTCAAATTTTCGTTCAAGAGGCAACCTGCTAAATTTAGACTCCCTCAAAAAATAATCTCCATTCTCTTTTTCTTTTCTTTTTTGTCTTGGTAGTGTTGTATTCTACTTTTTTGGGGCTATTTTTTATTATGCAGTTTTGTAGTACATATGTTTTAAATATATCTTTAGTAAGCATTTAGAGGTAAAAGGCCTGTTTATATTATTCAGGGTAGTAAAACATGACTGTTTACCAGTATTTTATTGGGGTAAGGTTTTAAGTAATAAAACTCTTGGGCAAGAATTTACTACATGTTGTAAAACCAGGATGTGTGTAGATTAGAAATCAAGATAGAACTAAAAGCAGGGAGGATGGGTTATAACTCTAGTTCATGGTACGGCTATAAAACCAGGTCAGGGGACCTGGAGAAAATGTTTGACCTGGTAAGATGTAGGGGAGGGGAGATGAGTCATGTGATATTTTCTTTGTTCTTCTTTAATAAAAATGGTACACCCTTGTAGAGAAGAGAGTCAGATCTTTTCTGACTCCCATCTGCAGGTGCGTCCAGTGTGAAACAGATATCTGTTGTGTGTGTGTTATTTTACTCTCTGTCTCTCAGTTCTGGGTCTTATTTTGAAACACTTCCCGCCGGGGTTTTGGAGGTCGGCGCCCCCACCTTTCTGAGTAAGAAGCGAGTTGCAGAGCACATGGGTTACGAAGCCGACAGTAGCGAGCAAGAATATTAGATGGCTCCACACTTCTATCCAACAGAACGTAAATGTGACGTGTGCTATTCCGATATTTTAATGAGTTATGCTCCACAACCAACTTTCACATTTGGCAAATCGGGGCGCATCACCTGTGGTAGGACACCAGGATCTCTTCTTCTTCTTCTAATACATTTCTGGCAGACTGCACGCCAGATGGCGCATTACTGCCTTTCTGTATTGAGGAAGGTAGCGGGATCTCAGCTTGGGGACGTGGCATTTGCGCCCCTCGGCTGTCTACTCAGCGCATGTTGTGCATGTGCACTGTGATTTCAGAGGTTCATCGTTTAAACAAGTGTTATGGGGCCGGCCCCAATCGCTGCTTCAAGAGGATTTGACCTATCGAGCTTGTCAGTATTCTGATAAACACTTAGATACTTATACACAAATGTTTATAACAGAATCTTCTTGGTAACAGAATCGGTCTTTATATAATATTACTCTGTACAGAACGATCCTGTTCTACTGATTCATTTAAGCATTCCGTGCATAGAGCTCCAAAGCGACATCTGGCGGGCTCTACCAGCCCTAAATGCAGAGATGCCACAGATCTGTTCATATGTCGCTGCTTCAAACTTGACAGCAGTCATATACATATATACATATTAGGGGTGTGCCCATTCACCATAAATTGATGTGAAATGTGCTTTAAAAGTGTTGAAAAATCGATTCTTTTTCATAATAATTAAGTGAGAAAAACTAAAAGTCCGGCGTGCAGCACGGACATTTTTAGGGGACAATAATTGATATTTCCATACAGTGAATACTTAAAAGAATTGTGCTCAAGGTGGTTATAATACAGAGTAACACGATCAACCAGGAAAAAGATCAACATTCTCTTATCCCAACAGCCTAAATAAATGTTATCTGTTTAGATTTTATGTGAGGTCATTTTTAATCTCTAACGCACTTTGAGTTGGATTCTTTGTATGAAAAGCGCTTTATAAATAAAGTTTGATTGATTAAGATAGTAAAAACTTGCTAATAGCTCCATTACATCTCTGTCAACCTGTGGCTACAAACTGATTCACAACTGTATGAAACATCCTGCAGAATTCTGTTCATCTTTTGACCCGAAAAGGTCTGGTATGACACGACCAAAACGAGAAGATACAAAATGTTTAAGGGGCAGAATGACTCCTCTGTCCAGTAGTAAAGGAATTATGGCTAATAAATTAAGGTCAATCAGGTCACACACACCCAGATTGACCAACAGCTCTTCCCCTGGGCCATCAGAACCGCTAACACTCGCTCACACAATCACACACTGACACGCAACTCCAATAACATCCCCAAACCACCTACACAATCTATCTCTTCCTACCTCCTCTTAGAACTTTAAATCTCCACAATGTCTACAGCCACCCTCATTTTGTTTTTTTATTCTGTTGTGTTGTGCATGGTGGCTACATGGGAGCACCCTTCATTTTGTTGTGCCTCTCCGTATAATGATAAAGATTATTCTATTCATTTCTATTCTAATGATAAGATGATAGAAATAAAACATGTTTTTGTTACACATTTTAATGTTGATAAATAGTTTTATTTCAAATAAATTGAAGATTTTCTGTCCTATGGCAGTTTCATTTTATTGTTTACACCCAAACAGATGCGGACAGAAGTCGGACCAGAACCAACCATATTTCTGCAGGGTCTAGTTCAGTGGTGTCCAAAGTCAGGCGTGATTGGTTCATTACCAGACCTCTGGAGAACTTGAAAACATGTTGAGGTTTAGCCATATAGATCAGCTGTGTTTGGATCAAGGACACATCTAAAACCAGCAGGACACTGGTCCTTGAGGCCTGGAGTTGGGCACCCCTGATCTAGTTGATCCACTAAGAAAATGTGATGCAGAATCACCAGAAACACAGAAACCGAACAGTAATGGCATAAACTACATTTGAGTGGACCAAACTCTTATATACAGTGTAAAAGAAAACCGTTTTTTAAGCTACCTGTTCAACTGAATCCAAGGTACTTACTTCCATCAATGGTATTAACACTTCTAGCAGGTGCTATATAGCCTATGAAAAGAAATTGAATAAACTGAATTGAAAATGAATTGAATTGAATTATTGTTTTGGCTTCAGGAAATAAATATTTTTATATAAACATGTTTTATACAAGTGGTTGCTGACCTCCCTACCTCTTCTTGGTTTTGCACTAATTCAGACAATAATATTGTAAGTGTTCCATATTCAATTTTATTGATCTGTATCAAAAAGAAGCCAAGTCTTCAAAAAAAAAAGGTTTTCTTAGCAGTACTGGAGAGGTAATAAAGGATGAGTAATTTTCTTGGTAGAAGAAAGCCTATGATAAATACATTTTATAAATAGGATGATCAATCAGCACTGTTTAAAAAATAGGTTAACATACTGTTTGTTTTATTTTTACCAGCTCAACATTAAACTAAACACTAAATCTTAAAGAAACTAACAATTCAGTTTGCTTATTATACATAAGGGATCTGTAAATCCTTGTGGATCCATAATATAAAAAGGATCTCCTGCATTTGCCCTCTTAAAAGCAAGGAATACAATTTTAACGGCTTTTAGGTTGATTGATTTTTATTTTCCTTGTGTAGAAATTGTCTAATTTTAGCAACCCAACTTGGGTGCACCCAAGTCTGCTTTTGAGAAAAGGTTTTTTGTGGTCATGTACTGTAGCATGTCTAATATTTTCCAGTTTAGGGCGTTTTTTATTTTTCACAGTCTTGCTTGAAAGATCAGTAAAAATCTAATTCTAAAAGAGCGTCCATCGGCACCAGAAGAACTTTTGGTATATACTTTGGACCAATCTGTGACAGAGAGGCGTTAAACACAACCGAGCAGACACTTGAGATTTACTCAAAACTCCCTCAAACCACATTAGATTGTATAAATTTGCATAGTCATCATTTACGCACAAAAGCTGTCCGTGCAGGTACAGTACGGCTGATAAATTATGCTGCAGGTTGCCCCTGACAACTCACATGATACGCTTTTACAAATTACGGCCAGATCAACAAGACAAGCATCAGTTCCTTAGTCCCAAACAGAGAGGGGAACAAATAATCTGCAATCTTCAACTGAAACAACGTGGTGATGAGATGCAGAGAGAAGTCACCCCACACCCCTTTAGAAGGGCCTCCAGAAATACATTCCTATTTCCATCTGAAGTAAAACCGTAGCCTCAGGATGGTGTCCTCCTGTGGGCTTTCACCTGTGGACTGAACTTGAGGATGAATTTAGCAGATAAGTGGGCAACTCTGTTTCTTCAGCACAAATCGAATAAAAGACTTAAAGATCAACAAAAACTAAAAGAACTAAGTATGATTCTTCCTCCTGAAAGAACCAAAATCACTAATGGATATGCAGAGTAATTCATTTTAATTTATGCATTTTTATCCAACCAGTCTAAGTGCCATCTGAATATTTTTACACTCTTAATAGTCAAATTGTCCCTTTTCCCTCACTCATTCTGCACAGATGAAGAAGAGGCAAAGGTAGACTGCAGCCTGCTGAGTCCCGGGTGGAGGTGGGGTTCTGTTGGCCCACAGAACCACTATGTGTTCCCTGCCGGATCCAAGGAGACAGATCCAGACGCAGCATGTCAGCTGTAATCCCCATAATGCAAATGAACTCACAGCACCTCGGAGCCATCAGCAGGGGCCAGATGGGAAAAGTAAGGACAGAGAGAGGTGGGGAGTAATTCAGGGAATTAATAAAAAGAAATGGAGGAGGAATTCTCACAATCCAAACTCACGGTGAGGACAGAATTAACTCCGGTGCAGTCGTACACACCCAGATGTTGGCCAGCAGATTACAGATTTTCTAGAAAAGATCCACGTTATTAAACAGCAGGATGGATTTGTTCTGAATATGATAAAAAGCTTTGCACTTTGCATTAGGAAGCAAAACCGGAAGAAAGCTTTTACTAAATCCTGAGGCAGAGCATGCGGCTACAGCAAAGCAAATTGCAGAGCTACTGATGACCAGAGATGTGCAGAGTACCCAAAATTGTACTCAAGTAAGAGTAGCACTACTTTAGCATATTTTTACTCAAGTAAAACTAAAAAGTTGCCATCCAAGACAATACTTAAAAGTAAAAAAGTATTTCGTAAAAAGGCTCCTCAAGTACTGAGTAACATTTATTATTTTAAAATGATGTCATTGGACAGACAAAAAATATAAAGTTGTGTGAAAATTCTGCTATTTTAAAGACTGAAATGAAAGAAATAATATAAATAACAGTTAAAAAATGCTAAATTTAGGTGAATTATTCTATTTTATTCTATTCTAGTAAAATAATATATTATGCAACAGGCTCATTACATAGAAAATAACATAAAAACGGCAAAGCTTTTGTACAAACAATAAGTCTCACTTTAACAAAAAATGTAAGTTTCTGTCCGTCTCTGGTTCATTTTTAGTTAAAAAGTGTTTGTTCTTCATTTGGTGAAGTTACTCACAGTAGGTAGAGTATTCCGAAATTTTACTCAAGTAAGAGTGGCGATACCTCATAATATTACTCAAGTATGGTGTAGTGAAACTACTCGTAGAAGTACACTTTTTCAAAAAAGTTACTTTAGTAAATGTAACTAATTACTACCCTCCCCTGTTGATGAGAGGCCAAACAGAGGTCACATTCTTTAGGAGTTAGCATCCAAACTAATCTTTTTCCACCATTTTATTCCCATTTGCTCAGTTAAATCCTAAAGGTTTAAGACTTACTCCCCTTTCTGCCTTTTTTTTTTTGGTTTGTTTTTGCTAGCGTATCACATTGTTAGGGTCATCTGGTTGTTTCTGGGGTGTGGGCTTTTTGTGCCCCTAAAAACCTGACGTTTTTCAGAGGCACACTTGGAAGAGAAGTGGTGGAAAAAGTATTTGCCAACTTACATATTCCTTCTATTTTTATTTTTTTGTGTTAAACTTTCAAATTATCAGACATAACCTGAATAAATTCAAAAAGCGATCTGCAAGTGATTATTTAATTTACTGAAAGAAAAAATCTACTCAAACCAACCAGGGCCTGTGAAATATTCACCCCCTAATTTTAATAACTGGTTGTGCCCCCTTAGCAGCAACAATTAGGCCATTAGGCATTTACAGTGAGGTTTCTAAATTGCTGTAGAAGACTTTTAACCACTCTTCTTTGCAGAATTGTTGTAATTGAGCTACATTGTATGGCCTGTATAGAGTAAAGCCATAGCTTCTCCGTCAGATTTGAGTCCAGAGACTACACTAAAACCATCCTTTCTGTTTTTTGACCCATTCAGATGTGGACTTGCTGGTGGGTTTTGGATCTCTGTCATACTCATACCCCAAATGTGCTTGGGCGGAAAAACCCTAAACTGATGGTCTGAGTTTCCCCTTCAGGATCTTCTGCTAGCAAACAGAAATCAGAGTTTAACCAGTTACTGTAAGTCCTCCAAGTTCTGGAGAAGTACGGCCGCCTCAAAACCATGAAACTTCTTCATTGAATAAAAACGGGACAAAAACGTTGGAGAAACAAAATCCAATCAGGTCTGATTTTAGTCCAGCTGAAAGCGAAAATGAGTTGGACAGTAGGCAATGAGATGGAAATGTTCAGACGGACTGAAGCTTCTGGACCAACATGATTAATTACAAAATTAATTGTCAAAGGTTGAAATTGAAGCCCTAAAAACGGGGTTCCTCAAGGCAGACTGAATTTCATAATTTAGTCCTACAAAATGAGACTAAAACTGATGACTACATATCATTAAAACTAAATTACAGGTTAGTCATTTAGCAAGACTTATTAAAACAAAAGTAAAATGTACTGTCAAAACCACAAAACTGGTTGGCTGTTCTGCCACTTGTTAGACTGAGGAATGAACACAGCTCTGAGACAAATTCAAGACATATTTTAGAACCTAACTGTGCTCTTCAGAACATCCTCCCCGATCTGTTCCTTGGTCTTCATTATGGTGTTTGTTCTCCCAGTGTTCTCTAACAAACCTCTTTTGCCTTCATAGAACAGCTGGATTTTTACTGAGATTAAATAACACACAGGTTCCCTTAAAGGTAGAGGGGGTTGGGGGATACAAAAAGCACACATAACTTTTCAGATTTGTGTTTGTAAACACATAAACACACATATACCTGAATACTCTTATTTATAAATACTTTATCGGTGGGAAATTAGGAGGTATCAGAAGGAGATTTCCATTTCTCATTGGAATATAAGAGCCAAAGATAGTGGAAAGTGGGATAAACCTGAGGAATGGGATTCTGCCTTAGTGTCTGTCTAGTCATCTGGTTTGGAACAAACGGGGACGCGATCATCCCCCCTTTGCAGCGCTGGTGCGCCAACCTGAAGCGCAGAACTGATCCATTTACCCCAGATACAGACTTCCTGCCAAATAAACACCATCCAAGTCCAAAACAACACCTGCGCACCCCGCGTAGATACACGAAATAACCGGCGCCGAAAGTTCACTGCAAAGCACTGTTTACCTGTTTCAGGAGACAAGAGGTGCGTCGGAGATCACAGGAGAAGCTCTGACAAACAATTGGAAAGCGGATCGTTGCCAGCAGAAGACAGACGTGGAAATCCCACTCCTGTTCGCTCAACAAACAACCCGAAAAACAACAACAGTTCCTCTCCTCTTCCCCATGAAGCTCTCTGCTTTCCGTCGGCTCTGACCGACCGTCCCTCCCTCTCCAGCGCGCATTTACGCAGGCACGACAACAACTCCGCGTCCACGTCGTGTGCCAGCTGTTCCCACGCTGACCTCTGACTAAAACAGGCGAACCTTCTCTGCTTTAAGCTCAGCTTTTAATCTTCCCCGCGTCAACGCGCAGTGACTCGGAGCTTTGGATGCTTCCCGGGACTCAACCAGCAGCACCAGGTAGCAGGCTCACCTGAGGGGAAGGATGCTGCTGCTGCCGCAGCTCCAAACAACTGCAATGCTGCCCTCATGTGGCCAGAGACAACTTTCCGCTTCCACTTTAAATCACGAAGCACATTTATCACTCAACATCCATCCTATTTGATGGTTATTTTAAGATATATTTTTGCTGATCCATTGGTGCGTGGAGAAGCTTATCTTTGAAACCAACCGCGATTTAATTAATTAATTAAAAATAATTAATCAATCCTTCAAGAAAAAAAAACAATGACTCAACCTCTGGAACTAAATCAGTGACTGTTCTTATTTTGCATGAACTTTTTTAACGTTTGACTCAAAGAATTTTAGAACCTGATAGAGACGAAGCAGCAAAGAGTAAAACCGAATACATAGCAGAAAAGCTGACAATATTCATTCATCCATCCCTCCATTGTCTGTACCCACTTATAAGGGCGAGAAGCAGGGCACACCATGTACAGGTCTCTAGTCCATCACAGCACAGGTTTGCGTTCACTCTGACTTATTATACCGCAGACAGTAACAATGGAAACAGTTACAGTTTGATCATGTCAGAAAAAAATGGGAGTTGCTGTGCATAAAGGTGGAGCGTAAGCTGAATAAGGAAAGTGAGATTCCCTGATACCACAGATGCTACTATTTAAAATAAATAAACTGCTCAAATGACATGAACTACATCATTTTTTCCACAAAGATTTTACAAGCAAAAACGTGAAGTAAATAGGAAGCCATGTGTTAACCAATGCTCATTTAACGGCTTTATTTTATAAATAGAAAGGACTCTGTGGTCCATTTTTTATATTTATGGTTGTGATTCAGAGCTGTAGGGTGAAACAGTTGGTAGCACTAATGCCTTGCAGCAAAAAGGTCCTGGGTTCAAATTCTTCGCCTGGGGTCTTTCAGCATGGAGTTTGCATGTTCTCCCTGTGCATGCGTGGGTTCTCTCTGGGTACTTTGGCTTCCTACCACAGTCCAAAAATATGACTGTTGAGTTAAATGGTTTCTCTTAATTCCTCATAGGTGTAAGGGTGTGTGTGGGGGGTGTGCTGGTTGCCTGTCCTGTGTGACTGTTGCCCTGCACCGGACTCAAGACCTGTCCAGGATGTACCCTGCTTCTTGTCCAATGACCACTGGAGATAGGCATCACCCCCCAGTGATCCTGCAAGGATAAGCAGGATGGATGGATGATGTTTAAAATCTAGATAAAATAATTCTCATTGACTGATCTTAAACTGAATTCTTTGAGTGATTTTGAATTTTATTGTTTCTATGTTGATTCTCATGTGTACCATGTTTCAAAGTGTCTTTCTCTTGAAATGTAATGTGGGAATATCCCCGTTCTTGATAACATAAGTTGAGGCTTGTCACCCAAGGCTTCGACGATTCATCATTAATTATATGAACTACAAAAACACTTAATTTCCCTCTGGGATCAATAAAGTATTTTTGAATTGAATTGAATCATATGGAGTGTCTACCGAATTGCAGTCATTGAGGAAGATTTTAAAGCAGAACGTGTCAACGACACATCAGACAAGCAAGACAAAAAAACAAGAGACAACGAGACGAGAAAAAGACGTAACAAAGAACTAGAACAAGTAAGATGTGTGAGCTAAGCTCTCCAAGATAACAGCCAGGTTGGCAACATGATCAACGGTGATTGCCTGACAAAGGAAATTCCTTTGCTGTGTTAGTCATCATCAACTTCTGCCTGGCTGTATAATGTCTGAGAATCTTTCCGTGCTGCCCTGCAGAAACCCTTAGTTTTTCTACAATTCCTAAGAAGAGTATTCCATTCGACTGTGTCTTCTTTTCAGCTGGGGAGCCTCTCATCACAACATTTTATTTATCAGCTCTTATACCGAGACTGGGTCCCAGCTAAGATCCAATTGTTATTCCATCCAAACATCCAAGGACAGACACCTGTCTACTGCTCTCCTTTCTACAGAGACAACCCCAGCCCAGTGATGGAGATGACAACCGAGAACCCTTTGGCAGAAAGAGAGAAAGCTGGACTCCTATCCATGCTACACCTGAGGCCTGTAAGGACTGAGCTGACATTTCCATGGACCTGAGGTGGGAAGATTCCGGTTTATTCCGCTGATTTGGAACTGGATAAGAGCGGATGTTAAAAAGGAAAAACTTCCAACCCTTTCCCTTCCCCTTAGAAAAGATAGACATTAATTACAATATCTGATAAATCACAGATTCTGATAAGATTGCTGAGTGTACCCTCATTACTTAAGACCATTTGTAGCTTAAATGGTCTTAAATGTTGTTTGTATTTGAATTAGTCTTAGTTTAGTTTATTAAGTATATTTTGAATCCATAAGTTTGTGTAAAAATATTAGTTGAATCATAAGGTAATTGATCAGCAGATTGATCTGAAAGACTGTTAAATTAGGGAAAATATATACAACTTAATTACTTATGAATTATACAGCTGTTTAGCACTAATATACCCTACATACCAAAAACAGTTGTCAAATGAGGATTTAATTTATTGAGTGCAATAAGGCCCCCTCCCTGGGCTGCCACCTTATCGTGGTCCAGGGGTTTGAGTGTCCCAATGATCCTAGGAGCTATATTGTCAGGGGCTTTTGCTCCTGGTAGGGTCACCCATGGCAATTTGGTTCTAGGTGAGGGATCAGACAAAGTGCAGCCCAAAAGACCCCTATGATGAACAAGACAGATGGACTCAGTGTTCCCTCGCCCGGACGCGGGTCACCGGGGCCCCCCTCTGTAGCCAGGCCTGGAGGTGGGGCACGTTGGCGAGCGCCTGGTGGCCGGGCCTTTACCCATGGGGCCCGGTCGGGCTTAGCCAGAAGAGGTAACATGGGCCCCCCTTCCCATGAGCTCACCACATGTGGGAGGGGCCATAGGGGTCGGGTGCTGTGCAGGATGGGCGGCGGCCAAAGGCGGGGACCTTGGCGGTCCGATCCTCGGCTGGAGAAGCTGGCTCTTGGGACGTGGAACGTCACCTCTCTGGTGGGGAAGGAGCCGGAGCTGGTGTGCGAGGTTCCGACTGGACATCGTCGGACTCACCTCGGCACTGGTTCTGGAACCCGTCTCCTCGAGAGAGGTTGGACTCTCTTCCACTCTGGAGTTTCCCCTGCTGAGAGGCGCTGAGCTGGGGTGGGCATACTTGTTGCCCCCCATCTCGGCGCCTGTACGTTGGGGTTTACCCCGGTGAACGAGAGGGTAGCCTCCCTCCGCCTTCGGGTGGGGGGACGGGTCCTGACTGTTGTTTGTGCTTACGCGCCAAACAGCAGATTAGATTACCCACCCTTCTTGCAGTCTTTGGAGGGGGTGCTGGAGAGTGCTCCTCCTGGGGACTCCCTTGTTCTGCTGAGGGACTTCGACGCTCACGTGGGCAATGACAGTGAGACCTGGAGGGGTGTGGTTGGGCGGAATGGCCCCCCCGATCTGAACCCGAGTGGTGTCTTGTTATTGGACTTCTGTGCTCGTCATGGATTGTCCATAACAAACACCATGTTCAAGCATAAAGGTGTCCATATGTGCACTTGGCACCAGGACACCTTAGGTCGCCGCTCAATGATCGACTTGGTTGTCGTCTCATCTGATCTGCGGCCGCATGTTTTGGACACTCGAATGAAGAGAGGGGCTGAGCTGTCCACTGACCACTACCTGGTGGTGAGTCGGCTCCGATGGTGGGGGAGGACGCCGGACAGACCTGGAAGGCCCAAACGTGTTGTGGGGGTCTGCTGGGAACGTCTGGCAGAGTCTCCTGTCAGAAGGAGCTTTAACTCACACCTCCGGCAGAACTTTGAACACGTCCCGGGGGAGGCGGGGGACATTGAGTCCGAGTGGACCATGTTCCGCGCCTCCATTGCCGAGGCGGCTGACCGAAGCTTTGGCCGCAAGGTGGTTGGTGTCTGTCGTGGCGGCAACCCCCGAACTCGCTGGTGGACACCGGCGGTAAGGGATGCTGTCAGGCTGAAGAAGGAGTCCTACCGGGTCTTTTTGGCTTGTGGGACCCCTGAAGCAGCTGATAGGTACCGACAGGCCAAGCGGGATGCGGCTCGGATGGTTGCTGAGGCAAAAACTCGGGCGTGGGAGGAGTTTGGAGAGGCCATGGAAAACGTACGGCTTCGAAGCGATTCTGGTCCACCATCCGGCGTCTCTGGTCCACCATCCGGCGTCTCTGGTCCACCATCCGGCGTCTCGGGGGGGGGGGGAAAGCGGTCTGCCACCAACACTGTTTACAGTGGGGATGGTGTGCTGCTGACCTCGACGCGGGACGTTTTGGGTCGGTGGATGGAATACTTCGAAGACCTCCTCAATCCCACCAGCACGCCTTCCAATCTGGAAGCAGGGTTTGGGGACTTGGGGTCGGTCTCTCCAATCTCTGGTGCTGAGGTCACCAAGGTCGTTAAAAAGCTCCTCGGTGGCAGGGCTCCGGGGGTGGATGAGATTCGACCGGAGTTCCTCAAGGCTCTGGATGTTGTGGGGCTGTGTTGGTTAACGCGGCTCTGCAATATTGCGTGGACATCGGTGGCAGTTCCCTTGGATTGGCAGACCGGGGTGGTGGTCCCCCTGTTTAAAAAGGGGGACCACAGGGTGTGTTCCAACTACAGGGGGATCACACTTCTGAGCCTACCTGGTAAGGTCTCTTCAGGGGTTCTGGAGAGGAGGGTCCGACGGATAGTCAAACCTCGGATCCAGGAGGAACAATGCGGTTTTCGTCCTGGGCGTGGAACACTGGACCAGCTCTACACCCTCAGCAGGGTCCTGGAGGGTGCGTGGGAGTTCGCCCAACCGGTCTACATGTGTTTTGTGGACTTGGAGAAGGCGTTCGACCGTGTCCCTCGGGGGGCCCTGTGGGGGGTGCTCTGGGAGTATGGGGTACCGGGCCCCTTGATACGGGCTGTTAGGTCCCTGTACGACCGGTGCCAGAGTTTGGTTCGCATTGCCGGCAAAAAGTCAGACTTGTTTCCAGTGAGAGTTGGACTCCGCCAAGGTTGCCCTTTGTCACCGATCCTGTTCCTAACTTTTATGGACAGGATCTCTAGGCGCAGCCAAGGCGTTGAGGGGATCCGTTTTGGTGGCCTCAGGATCGGGTCTCTGCTTTTTGCAGATGACGTGTTCCTGTTGGCTTCATCAGAACGTGATCTACAACTTTCGCTGGAGCGGTTCTCAGCAGAGTGTGAAGCGGCTGGGATGAGAATCAGCACCTCCAAATCCGAGCCCATGGTCTTGAGCCAGAAAAGGGTGGGGTGCCTTCTCCGGGTCAGGGATGGGGTCCTTCCCCAAGTGGAGGAGTTTAAGTATCTGGGGGTCTTGTTCACGAATGAGGGAAAAATGGAGCGGGAGATCGATATACGGATTGGTGGGGCATCTGCAGTTATGCGGGCGCAGTTGAGGTGGCTCGGGCATCTGGTCAGGATGCCTCCTGGTCGCCTCCCTGGTGAAGTGTTTCAGGCACGTCTCACCGGGAGGAGGCCCAGGGGAAGGCCCAGGACACGCTGGAGGGACTATGTTTCTCGGCTGGCCTGGGAGCGCCTTGGGGTTCCTCCCGAGGAGCTGGAACAAGTGGCTGGGGAGAGGGAAGTCTGGGTCTCTTTGCTTAGGCTGCTGCCCCCGCAACCCGACCCCGGATAAGCGGAAGAAAATGGATGGATGGATGGAGTGCAATAAGGCTATCAAAACCAACCGACTACTATGTATGCCCAGTGAGAGTCAAACTGTCGGTGGAAACGCTCTCCTGAATACGCCGGACCATAAAACAGCGTATCGAACATCACCGACCCGTGCTGTGCTGCTCAGTATTGTAAAAGGCATTAAAAACAGATGAGAAACAAAGTCACAGTTATCAGTCTGCAAAGTTACAAATCCCTTTCCAGGGCTCCAGTGAACCATTGCGAGGGATCATTCTCCACAAACGGAAAACACATGGAAAAGTGGAGAATCTTCTCAGGAATCACCGGCTTACCTAAACTACTTCAAGACCTCATCAATGACTTATCCGAGAGACCACAAAATAATCCAGAATAACATCTAAAGCCCTACAGGCCTCAATTTGTATTAAGGTCAGAGTTCATTCAACAAAAAAATCTTTATGATCCCCGAATCTTTTCGGGAAATATTTTGACAATGATGTACATTACATTTTAATAGAGTACTAGGTTGTTTTGATAAGCATGTTTCTTTAATAAAATGATTGTTAAACTGTTTTGTATTTAATCAGGTAATCGTTACTTGATGATCAGGAACTGTTAAGTGTGAATAAAAAGCAAGAAATCTAAGAGCACATTTTTCAAATGAACACCATCGAAAAAGTAACACAAAAAAAATTGTAGTCTTAATATTCTGTTGTGCTTTTCAATATCCTTAAAGTGAGAATAGAAATGTTCAACAGGTTTTCCATCTTGTCCTTTCAAATAATTTTTACATCTGCAGTTTAAGTGTTTGTGCTGTATAGGACGTTGAATTTTGAACAAACACCAGGATTAGACCTACTTCTAAAACATTTCCCTATTAAACGCAAAATATTTTACTGAGGAAAGGTTTCGACCTTAGTTAGCTACACTAATTCAGATATAACCTATTAAATATTAATGATCAAAAGTTCAGTTTTAAACAATTACTGCTGACATTTCATCCTTACAAAGAAAATACAGTTATAAGTCTGACTTTTGTTTCAATTCAAGTACTCTTGGGGGCTCCCTGCTGATTCCAAGGTCCTAAGCCTCTGATCTGTCAGTCTATGGCTTGGGTTCGTCCCTCCCAGGATTTTAAACAAAACAACAACTGAGGAACAAAAACCTCCATCCTTTATTTACCTGAATATTCATGTTTTACATGAGAAAAATAAACACTTCAGAAAACATTCTCTTTTTTATACTTCAAGTTTTGTTAAGATGTGCATTTAAATGACAGTGCCCCACACAGAGGAGAACCACACGGAGGAGCATCTCACAGCTGCTTTGTCTTAGTTTTCACTTAAAAAACACTTGAGTGTTCGTTTCAGGGACAAACCACTTATTTGAAAACATCATTTAAAATGGTAGAATAAAAAAAATGCAAATTTTCTAAGGAATAAAGTCATGTTTTCTTTCACATCTTTTTGTCTTTTTATGATGATCTCAAAAAACAGAAGTAAACTATTCAAAAAGGCAAAACCCAAAACACCTCAGTTTCAAATATCTTTGAATAAAAATGACAAATCCAGAGAACCTTAGAAAAATGAGTAGGAGAGGAACACCCTTCTCTCAGTCAGGGGTCATCAGGAAATCAGGAGCTCTATTGAACAGTTTGTATATGATGCCCTCTACATCTGTAAGGAAGTAATGGCAGCATACAGAACCAAGAAATATTTAGCAATATTTTAGATTTTCATTATTATTAATTTTTCCCCCCACAAAATAAAAGCAAAGAAAATTCCATAATTGGGACAAAAACGTTTCTATATAATTCGGGTGTGTTTAGTAGGGGTGCCACAACATGTTGGAACAGAGAGCACCCATGAGATTCAGGTTAGAATGAGAAAGTTAAAAATAGTGAGTCATCGTTGTTGCATAGAATTATCGGCTACAGTTACTGGCATTGTTGGTGAGATGGAAAAGACTCAAATATAAATTCAGCTTTCATCTCAGCAGCATAATCTCCCACTGAAAATATTTAAGAAATTTAACCAAGCTAAGCTTGGTTCACTGGTGAGGTTATTTATGTTGCTAGGAACATCTAATTAACAATCCCTGACCTTGTTTCCCAGGGGTAGAAATATGATGTGAGACAGAGGATAATTTTTTTAGTCATTGGCCGCTATGCTGAACAAGGATCCATGCTTATCTTGCCACCACACACCTAAACTTAACCTTAGAGGTGAAGCAAAGTGTGGCATTATGGGGTAATCAAGTCTCCATGAAAACCATCTTCATGCTTCATGGTTGTTTGGGAGTGATGTTAAAAAAGGTTGTTTTTTTGTCAAACCACTACAAACATACATGTATCGTTCGCTAAACCCTATTGGGATGTTAACTGAAACCATCCATCCATTATGGTGCCTATCTCCAGCAATCATCGGGCAAGAAGAGGGGTACACTCATACCTAAGGGCAATTTCGAGTGACCAATTAACCTAAGTCATGTTTTTGGTCTGCCCACACATGCACAGGGAACATGCAGAAAGATCCCAGGCTGGGATTTGAACCCACGTCTTCTTGCTGCAAAGCAACAGTGCTACCAACTATGGCACTGTGCAGTCGAAGGCACTGGGAATCTTGTCAAGTACACAGCATAATGAACCATTAAGAGTCCACCAGATTTTCATATTAAATGCCCAGGTCTTGGGTTGTCACTCGATCTTCCTCTAAATAAGCAAAGAAATTGTTCACCACAAAATGACCTTCCTCTTTCCCCCCATTGAAGTTCCCAGATCCAAATGCTATGGAGAACCAGTGTGCTGAGCTGAACAGAGGAGCTTCCATCAACCCACTCAGTGGTTTTCTATTTACAAAGGAGGAAGCTTTGAAGCAGAGGTGCCAATAAAATGTAGTCAAAATGAAATTTACTCAAAAGTAAAGTGAGATTTTTGTAAACTTTTCAGTGTGAAATCATGCCGCAACGTTAAAAGATGAATTCATTCTAAGGGTTTTGTTTTTTTACTACACATCTTTACCAGAGGTACTAGTGAATATGCTCAACATTGTAAGTGGCTGTGAATCTTTTACCTCAGTTAACCTGGTTGCTAACAGTAGGTAAGGGTGGCTTTTCTTCCCTTAACCCAGTTTGTGAATTTAATTTACTGACAGCATAAAACAATAAACAATAGACAAACTCCATCCATTATAATGCCACAACTTTTGTAGTTGATGAAAAAGACACACCTACTTTAAGCCGCAATAATTGTCAAAACATCTTATACGATTTTAGACCGATGTACTTTCAATAGGTAATGCCTTTCTCAGACTCACTTCAAGTTCTGCATTTGTTGAAAAAAAAAACAGTCATTATTTGGCAGTGTAATCATGCTAATAGAAACATGTAAAGGAGTGTTTAATTTGACTTTTAGCTTTGTCTGATACAATCAAGCTTGTCTAAAACCAGTAAAAACTATACATAAAACAATGCAATTACCTGCACTCGCATATCTCTGCTTCAGCAAAACAATTAATTGATACCATTATTACTCAAAGTGCTTTCAGGTGTTTCCTTTACAATTGTTGCTTCATCTTTGTGTTTCTTTAGCTCTTTATAAACTGACCTCTCTAAAACTTAATATTAAATAGACTGTAAAACCTTTAAGGCAAAGTAAACTTCAAAAATACTTTTCAAAAGTGCTTTAAAGAATAAAACCTGCAGAGAATAATTCAGTGCAAATAAAACCCTAACATTAAACAAGTAGAGTTCTTTAGATTTACAATCTGCTCTGAAAAGTGCTGTCTAGCAACCTTCCCTAAGCCTGGTTCACTGTCTGATATCTTGATGATGAGTGCTGACAGCCGACTTAAACACCAAGCCATGTCAGAAATGTTCTGCTTCAACAGATTTCTGTCCGCTTTGGGCTTCCACAGATGTCTCCTTCTCTTTACCCTATACTCTCCCTCTTTGCAGCATCCAATTCCGTAAGGACACACACAAGACAAACAACCTTGCACAAACACACACTCATACCTAAGGTCAATTTAGAGAGACCAATTTACGATTGTTACGTTATTTTGTGAAATCAGATGATTCATCCATCTAAGACATATACAAGTAGCACCGCTGGCATCTAACTGCCCCAACAATAAAAAAGGAGTTGTAAAAAAAATTAAAAATTAAAAAAACAGAAGAAAAACACCTGCATGAAGTGGTTTTGTTACGTTTCTGAAAACACTTTAGCTGTTGGCCAACAATTTCACAGACTCAGGTCCCTTGTAAAGATAAAAACCTTAACTTTAAACTAAAACACCAAACGAATGAGTTTAGCAAAGGTTAGAGATGTTCAAAAGCAATTTTTACTCAAGTCCAAGTCAAGTCTCTAATAACTGAAATAAACTTTTTTTCATCCATCCAGTCTGCTTATAACGCTGCTTTGCTGTAGGTTAGGAACTTAGATTCTGGTTGAACTCAGGCCTAATTCGACACGTTATCTTTTAATCCTTTCACATGTTATTGAACACTGATTCTTTAATGTTTTTTGATAACGCAGAATAGTAGAACTCGCAATATATCCTGTGGCTCATGCATTAGTGAGTCAACCTTGAATGTTTAGATAGACGCATATCGGCAGTGTCGGTACATATCGGTATCAGAAATTAAGATTTAGACTATATCCGTATTTTGGATATCGGTAAAACGCCGATATTGAATATCCCTAATTGAGAGAGATAAAATGTCTGAGGTACTTCAATCTTATTCTGCTCTAAACGACGCAGTGTTCAGTTAGATATCTGTGTGGTCATTATTTTGAAGCTACAGCTAACATGAACAGATTGTTGCAAACCATTAATAGTTCGAAAACACCCCTGGTTAGGAATTGTATTATTTCACAGTAATGTATGAAGGCACATCGCCTTCAAGAGCATACATATTGGCTCAATTCTGATGCAACAAGTCTAAGTCAAGTATCAAGTCAATTGGAGCTTAACTATCAGTCTTTGTCATCATCTCTGCTGTAAAGTTAACCCAAAACTATTCATACCCCTGGCAGATTTCAGTTTAAAGTCATCTTTTATTTTGCCAACATGTTTCTTCTGTTTTGGAGCAGCCAATGCCAGAATCCCGACTTCAATCTGAGAGAGAATCTGTGAAGTAGGGTTTACACAATTTGTCGCAAATTTTTAATTATAGCAATATCATATTGGACTGCTAAGGCACAAAAAAAAACTAGCTAACTATTTAAGCACAACACAATCAGACTTTCCGAAATATATTTGGTGACACTCGTTGCTTAATGCAACATAAAAAGATTTTGGAGGGTAGAGAGGTGGTGAAGAGTGGGGATATACGATATATTGCAGTCAATGTCAGTATCAGAAAATGCTAGTTATGTTTTAACATATCAGTATCTGTCCGATAAGTAAATATTGACAACAGATGTTTACTTCCATCTTTCTCCCATTTGTGTTTCAGGAGGGGGAGGGGAGGGGATCGGCCATGTGGTATTTGTTTGGTCATGTGACTGTGATGCAGCACAGAATTATGGGGTGTTCAACTGAAGCCAAGAAGCTGTCAATTTTACACAGTGCCGAAAGTGTGGGGAAATATATATATATATATATATATATATATATATATATATAGTATCAGCTGACAACGGAATTCATATCGGATATTAATATTGGCCCAAATGTTCCAATCAGTGCATCCCTAGTACAGAGGTAAAGAAGTCAGTACGAAATTACAATTAAAGAGGCTATATGCAATTTTCTGAAATTTAAACACACGACTGACACCTGTGGCCAAAAAACGGAACTGTTCTTCCTTTCTGCTCGCTCTCGCAGCGCGCGCTCGTATGCCTGTCGCTCTTAATCTTCGATCTTTTCCGGCACTTGTCAGGGGTTTAACTTTTTTAGTCTTATGTGGAGTTACTGTTGTTGTCAAAGTTGTCCTTGGTCTCTTCTGTGTATTCGCACAATCCATCGAACTTCTTGCGAGTGCTGACTAGCGGTGGTGGCAGAGTGATCTGAAACATTTAACACCACCAGTGGAAATGTAAAAATGCTTCTCAGCCATTATAAGGGTTTCTTTGTGTAATGTTCATTAAGATTTTTCCATTGATTAGTAAAGGGGTATAAATCATGTTTGACATGCTTTTTTCAAAAAAAAAGTATGTTTCCTTAAATGTTGTTACTCCTTTGATATTGTTTTTGTCTTTGAGATGCCCGTCTATTTTTCTATTAAAAACCTCTTGAAACTAAATGCAAATCAAGTTAAATCTAAATCTGCCAGGTGTGTGAATAACTGCAAGTGCTTTTTGTATAAACTGGCAATCTTCTGTAAATCAAGTTTTTCTTTTTTTACTTAATAATTGCTAATTAAATTACCTAAGCTCCACACTTTTAGTGAGTCCATTTAATGCCTATGACATTCTTATCAAAGGAAAGCTCATGTAACCTTCCATCCTAGTACAGTCTTTATGGTTGACCTAAATGGTCCAACTTCCAACACAACTCTTATAGTCATAGTGACTTCTTACCGAGTTGGATGGAATGGATGGAGATGGAAGCAGGGTTTCTTTTAAGTTGAAAGCGCTCTAAACTGCAGATTGTCACATAGACAAACTTCACATCCAGACTGGAGGAACCTGGAGTGGCTTCTAAACTGTTCCGTTCTGGAGATTACTCTCATAGTTTTCCAGACAGATGTGAACTCGCTGAGTGAAGTAGCTGTGGTTCGAGATGGCCCGTAGGAGGTCAGTCTGGACCAAGGAGATGTCGTACAGCTCAGAGGTGCACGCTGCACGAGTGTCGGAGCCGCCAGGCTCCAGGAAGACCTGCCAAATGGTGAAGAGAACGAGGACGAACATGAGTGTGGACAGAGAAGCCAGGATGAAATATTTTAAATGCCTTTAACTGCTCATAGTTTATTTCTAAACTTTCTTACTGGATTTAAAAAATATTTGATAATACTGTCAACAATAATCTGGATAATCTCTCAGGCATCAATGAGCTACAAATTCATAAGCAATTTTCATTTTTTAACAGACTGCTACTAACAAAGTCTCCAAGGATCATACAGTTAAGCAGCTTAAAAAAACATGGATCTGATGTATTCAAATTAAAAGGATTATAAATACTGTACATATAATTTCAATTAATTAGAAAAACATGAATGTAGGCTCACATATTTCAAATTTTTGTGAATGTTTTTCTAACCCATTTCAATCCGATCAAACTCATCAATAGACATATCTTCACATAAGTGCTGCTGAAGGTTCTAGAAGGTCTTAGTTTGACAAACGCTAAGGCCCTTGGTGGTGATGATGATGATGGACTACAGCTGATACTTTCTCCTTGGCAGCATAGAAAGTATTTTGTGACAAAACAATTTGGAATGATGAAACCTGGTATAATCTAAGGAGAAGAACCGTAGATGTAGTTGTTTTGAAGCTAAACAACAACTGATGCCAGGATTATCACATAAAGTAATTGTACAACAGAACAAGTTATTGGAATGCGTCTCCACTAGGGGTGGGCTTCATTGCAAAAAAATACATATAACCTATATCACCATGTTTGTACGGCAGAAATCACAGCTTTTCAATAGAATGAGAAGAATGGACTCCTTTCACTGAGAATACCTGCAGCTGTGTCAAGGTGAGGAAACAACGGTAACAACTGAAAACGGAGCTGGAAACTGTAATTAAAAGTTTTTCTTTAGTGGATTCTAAATAGATTCCTCAATTTTCTGTGAATATTTTTTTTAAGTATTGTACCTAACTGATTTTTTTAAGTAAAAATAACTAATAGATCCTTGTTGAATTCCATACTCATAGATTTTCCATACTCAAATTTATGGTGAGTTCCATTTGTAGTCATAACTCAAACATTCCAGCTTCCAAGTGGGAAAAAGTAACTGGAATGCCCCCCGAAGTCAGACTTCCCAAACGGAAAGGCTGAGATTTTTTTTCTTGCTCCGGCTTTGACTTCAATTTGGCCACTTATTGTGTCAGAAACAGTAAGTTGTGGTGGAAACGTGTTTACTTTAAGACACACCCGTAGGAGTGCGTCTAAGATCAGTGTTACATGTAGAGCCTGCAACTCTAAACTTAAAATAAAAGTGGTCTTTGTAGCTTATGTACTTTCCATAAACTGTAGTTCATGGAAAATACAGCTTATAATGATGTTTATAAGAGGTAAAACGAATAATGGCTACCTGGACCTCGCCATATTGAAATCCCGACTTATGCGACTACGTTATCTGAAACGCTGTTTACTCGTGTGTGATGTCAAACACAGCTCTGAATTCTGAGGTAAATGTAATGCACCATTAGTAGAGGTGTCAGCAAGGGAGACAGAAGGAAGTAAGGGGGGGTGGATGGATAGAGACATATTGATTAACTGAATAACTGGTTGGTTGATTGATAGTCTAACTGATCAGCTGGTATGAATGGTAGACTCTCTTATTGGTTGAAATATTCCTTTAAAGAAAAGTTTTGGTTAAATGTTTAGTTGATGGTCTGATTTGTTGGCTGCTTGATTGATTAATTGATCATTATTTGAGCGATCGATTGGTTAGCTTATTGGCTGACTTGCTCATCAACTTGATGAATGGAAGGATATATGACACAAGATGTTGAATATTTAAGAACCTCTAACTTAAACCAGACTGAAGTGAATGGTTTAGTAAGTGTTTTATGTTGTATAATAATTATTGCTACATTCATAAAATAACAAAAAGCAGGATCATAACTAATCTAATGGAAGCTCTACTTGATATCTGAATCTATTTGGCCTTCCATTACCTTTGGACTAACAATGGTGTCCTCATCATTCTGTCGGATATTGTCATCTATAAAGATGTGCTGAACATGCTGGTCAAAGGGGTCTATCCATAGGGGTTTCCCTCCTCGGATGGAGAAGGTGTTGGTAGCCCACCTGGATACAGAAACCCGGATGCAAAATCATTTCAAAAACAAGAAGAGAAAAAACATTTGGTGTGTGCGTGTGTGTGCGCGCAGCAGCATCTATTTGCGTACCAGTCAAAGTGGTCCTGGAAACCACCAAGACCCTGCACTGAGCTCAAGTACTGGTAGAGTCCTCTCTCCCCATCCCGAGTCGACAGGCGCTCTTCGGCCCGGCTCAGGACAATCCCTCTGTTGCTACAGCGGATCTTGCCTGGAGTCATGTCCAGGCTGAGCTAATTCAGAGAAAGACGAAGGGTAAGGGTTAGAGTTAGAAAAGAGCCAGATAGAAGGACAGTAGGAAATTATGTAGAGGTTAAAGCAAAGGTTTTGGAAGCATGTCCTAAACTTCTTAATCATATTAGAGCAATTGACTAAGAGGGATTCTTGATTAAATGAAGAACATCAGAGGCAACCCTAAGAATCCTCTTTATCAGACTGTAATATAGACTTATACAGGAGATCCTTCCTGCCATCAGCCTGTACAAACATTCTTTAAAGAAACTAGTATAATATGAGTTACAACAACCATGAATTTACCTTTAGGGTTAATAAAGTATTTCTCAATTCAATTTTTGCGTTTTAGGTTCTGGCTGAGGATTTAAATGGATTCTGCTTTCAGCTGATATTTTAGTTTGATGTCAGGGAGGAAACACTGCCTGAGGAAGATAACATGGCACCAAGGTAGAGCACCTGCAGGCAGACACCTACACAAAGATATACATAATTCAAGGGGGAGAGAGATTTAGTTCACCGTACAGTGTTTTTAAATCACAGCCACGCTGGCATTGGGGTACTAAAAAAGAAAAAAAAAGTCCCTAGGGTTAAATTAAACAGCTCTACTCTAGTAACTAATTTAAAGATGTCTTGTGATTTCTTTTCGTAAATTTCCTTTTCCTCCTCTCTTCTGTTTATCTCAGCACATACAGTTGAAACCAAGTTGTCCCATTTAAAAAGATGAAAGAGGTCTGTAATTTTCTCCATAGATACACCTGTACTGTGAAAGACAGAATGAAAAGAAATCCAGAAAATCACATTGATTGTATGATTTTTAAATGGTGCAGAAAATAAGTATTTAGCACTTATAAATGAGCAAGAATTCTGGCCCTTACAGACCTGTTACTACTTCTTTAAAAAAGCTTTTCTATCTCCCACTCATTACATTTATTAATGGCCTGTTTGAACTCGTTATCTGTATAAAAGACACCTGTCCACACCTTAATACAGTCAGACTCCAACCTCCACCAGGGCCAAGACCAGAGAGCTGTTCAAGGATAACATGGTCAAGATTGTACACATGCACAACACTGGGATGAGCCAGTCTACCATAGAGAAGCAGTTTGGTGAGAAGAGATCAACTGTTGGAGCAATGATTAGAAAATGGAATAAATACAAGATCACTGACAATCTCCTTCAACCTGGGGCTCCGTGCGAGCCTCACCTCATGGGGCACACATGATCTTGAGAGCGGTGAGGAAACAGCTCAGAACTACACTGGGAGAACTGGTCAATGACCTGAAGAGAGCTGGGACCACAGAAACAAAGGTAACTATTAGTAACACACTACGTCATCATGGATTAAAATCCTGCAGCACTCGAAAGGTTCTCTTGCTTAAGCCACCATATGTCCAGGCCCGTCTCAAGTTTGCGAGATACCATCTGGATGATCCAGAGGAGGATTGGAAGAATGTCATGTGGTCGGATGAGACTAAAATAGAACTCTGGTATAAACACCACTCGCCATGTTTGGAGGGCGAAGAATGCTGAGTTGCGTCCCTAGAACACTATACCCACAGTGAAGCAGGGAGGTGGACACATTATGCTTTGGGGCTGGTTTTCTACAAAGAGGACAGGACGACTGATCCATATTAAGGAATGGATGAATATGGCCATGTATCGGCCGATTCTGGGCAATAACCTCCTTCCATCAGTGAGAGCATTGAAGACGAAAAGTGGCTGAATCTTCCAGCATGAAAATAATCCCAAACACATCGCCCGGGACACGAAGGAATGGCTACGTAAAAAGCATTTCAAGATTCTGGAGGGGCCTAGCCAGTCTCAAGACCTCAATCCAAAAGAGAATCTCCGGAGTGAGTTGAAAGTCCGTGTTTCCCAGCAACAGGCCCAAACACATCACAGGTCTAGAGAAGATCTGCATGGAAGAATGGGCCAAAATACCAGCTACAGTGTGTGCAAACCTGGTGAAGACATACAGGAAACTTTGATCTTCATCATTGCCAATCAAGGTTACATAACAAAATGTTGAGGTGAACTTTTGTTATTGACCAAATACTTATTTTCTTTAAAGAGCAACTCGAAAGAGTCTTACTCCACCCACATTTCCAGTTTGAAAAATGAAGCAAAAGAAGGCGTTGCCTGGGGGACCAAGGGCCATAAACACTTGCTTGCTATTCCAACTCTCACCTGCTATGGAGGCGTGGCCGAGACTCTGCTTGTTTTATACCCCACAACGGCATGATGGCTCTCGTTAGACATCACCGGCTGAGGTCAGCCATCAGGGCAGAGCGCATAGCAATGCCCGATTGATATTCAAGTGCAGTGTAGAGTTTTAACCTGAAAAGGGAGTCACACTGACGGTTTTTGGTAGAAAATTTATATTTTTACTAAAGTGTACTAAAATACCAAAAATAATGACCAGACATGTAGACAGCACTATTAGACACTAATTTTAACAGTTTATCAGCAAAAGAAAAGAAAAAAAGTTGATTTGGGGGCGAGTTGTTCTTTAAAAATCATTCAATGTGATTTCCTGGATTTTTGTTTTACATTCTGTCTCTCACAGTTGAAGTGTACCTATGGGTAAAATTACAGACCTCTCTTATCTTTTCCAGTGTGTGAATGTGAGAGTGAATGAATAATTGAGTTGTAAAGTGCTTTGAGGGTCTCGAAAAGCGCTATATGAATGCCAGCCATTATTATTATTATTATTATTAAGTGGGACAACTTGGACAATCAGTGGCTGCCATTTTTTGTCCCACTGTATTGCTCCTCACTGTTTGATCAAAATCAGTTCTATTTGCTAAATGACAGAATAATAATACAGTTCCATACATTTGCTTAGAACTCTTTTAAACTGCAAGACATTATTAATCTTTTGGATTTCCTTCTGCAAGCTTCTAACAATAGTTTGCTGGAATTCTGGCCCATTCCTTGTGACAGAACTCGTGGAACTGAGTCAGGTTTGAAGGCAACTTTGCTCACACACACCTCTTCAGCTTTGTTGTGTAGTTTTGTGTAAGAAATGAGAGCATTTTGATGGCCACTCCAAAACATTGACTTCTTTATCCTTAAGCTACATTCTAACTAATATGGCAGTATGTTTGCACCTAAGCTTTAATTTTCTGGCTGATGTTTTGAGATGTGTTTGACATAAGACATGTTTTTTGTAGGGTCCCCATTTAGAGGCCTGTGGGGAAGAGATGATCGGATCTGTTTTGGAGGATTTTTGCAGGGCAGAGCAGGGAAAACGTGGGATGATGATGATAGACAGCTACCAAATAAGACAATATAACGAATTTTTCTTTGTTTATGTAGATTGAATTTTTGGAAAATTGAGGGGGGGATGTAATAATCAATGCATCTTAAGGGTTTCCATAGCTCAAAGTGATTTCAGTGGCCATCTTGTTTTACAAAGGGGGGGGCGAATATCAAAATATTTAAGATTTCATGTTTAATTCATATCACTCAGCCCTAACCTCCTTTAATTTTTCTGAAACAGTTGTATAATGTCGAATGACATGTTCAGCTCTTAAAATAAATCTTTAAATCAAAAATAGCCTTCTGATATCTTCACACAGAACCAGGAAATGTTCAATATTGACAAAAATAGTGATTTATTTTATATCGTAACATATCTATCTATATTTCAACTGTTACAAAAAATATCATTGCGATACAATTTCTTTCCATATCGCCCAGCCATATTTTAAGCTTTAATATAAACATCAAATTTTAGGAAAACTGGAAAAAAGTCATTTAATAGTTCAGTCACCAGCAGTGTTCTGCAAGGCAACACTGAGGACCTTATGTTAGCTTGTTTCGAAGTGACCCTTTCTCACCTTCAGCTCAGGTAGATCAGGGAACAGTGGATGAGCTCCCTCGTTTACTGCCCGAGACACGGCTTTCAGCACGCGAGGCAGGTCTGTGCCAAATGTGCGGAAAACGATGGCGAACTCCCGACCTTCCTGCGCCAAGTCTCTGATAAGATGGAAGAAGGAAGGGAGGATCCAGTGGTAAAGTCTCCCATCCTCTCCTCTAACGGACAGCTGTCTGTCTTCCTGTGGGGAAACACAGTGACAGGACACGGTCAGCAACGTCCGATTGGACCAGTCCAAAACTATCTGACATCTGTTGTGTTTTCCTGACGTCGACTAATTGAAAGAAAAGAAATCAAGCACATCTGCACAGATCTAACACATCTAGACAGCATTCTTCTTTGACTTAAGAGGGAAAACATCACAAGCAATTTAAAACTAACATGCCCCCTCTTATTCCTGTCAGAGATTCTATTATATATGTCTGAGTGTAAAAAGCTGCAGTGATCAGAGGGAAGCCATCTCCTCTCAGAGGATCAGACAGGTTTCTATGATCGCCCGCTTGCCTCGACACCCTCAGGCCAGCGGAGCAGCTTCAGATGTTCGTCCAAAAGTCCTTTGAATCGTCGCCCGGCAACAGAGGTGAAGCCTGGTGAGCGTCCAAACTGAGAGTAGTAGCTGGCGGCGTCGCTGCAGGGTGGGAACAGGGAGGTGGAATCACTCAGCCATTCCCATTTTCCTGCAGAAAATAAAGACCAGGAGTGCAAGAGTTTCAAATATGAGAGTGATACGTGAAATCATTCATAGTAAGATAATTTTTTATGCAAGGCAACACTGAGGTGAAATCATTCATAGTAAAATATTTTTTTTTAAATGTATGACCATTTCTAAATGTTTCTAATTTCTACAAGCAAGGCTTTTTTGAGGGGGGGGTAAAAAGAAGCAAGGAGATTCAGCAACTTCTCAAAATTTTGTTTTACTTTTAAGTCAGACTGAATCGAAAAGTTGTCCAAAGAGTTTACAGAAGCTTGCTTCATTCAAGACATAAGAAGACAAACATAAAACACATAAAGAGAAAAACTAAATCTGTTTGGAAAGAAAAGGGTGCTGAATCTAAAAGAAATCATCTCCCACTGCTAAGCACTGAGGTGGAGTGTTCATGATCTGGGTTTGGCTTGCTCTTTTAATCAAATAGAAAACACGTCTTAATTAGAAGGACAGAATAACTCAAATGTATTAAAATACTTCAAAAACAACACATGAAACAGGAACAGATGACCTGTATATAACAAGTTATATATTCTCAAAGATTTCCAGTGAGCAATAAATATTGTCAGTCTGTGAAACTGCATTTAATT
The DNA here is from genome assembly GCA_963556495.2 of Valencia hispanica. Taxonomy (NCBI): domain Eukaryota; kingdom Metazoa; phylum Chordata; class Actinopteri; order Cyprinodontiformes; family Valenciidae; genus Valencia; species Valencia hispanica. Next base: position 10,315,981 of record OY747709.1, on the reverse strand, counting down.
TAAAATAAAAACAGGTTTTCTAATCCTATATAAAAGTGATTATTCTGAAACAGATCCACTGTGATTAAATTGTCAAGCTATAAAACTGAATGACTTTTACAATCATGAAATGTGCCTTGAGATGACATCTGTTGTGAATTGGCGCTTTATAAATAAACTGAATTGAATTGAAATAATGGCAATCATATTTGGAGCTGCTTCACTTGCTTTTTCAAAGTGTGATTTGAGAGGTGTGAAATGGCATGTATTTCAGTACAATTATGGGATGAAGTAAGCATAAAATTAAATATGACAGCATTTTGGTTTTTAACAGTTGGGCAAACAAAGCATGTATATAGATATAAGCATTTTGGTTCTGCCTAAATTTGTTCAGTCAATAGATTATAAGTAGCCTAACGAGTGCTATTCTGATTGTAGCCTATATATTCTATCAAAAAATACATCCATATTATTATTATTACGGATGTACAATATATCAGCATTAAAATCTATATCAGGCGAGTGTGTGATTTTTTAACATATCAGCTACGCTCAGCTACAGTAAAACTGGGCCGATGTTGGATATGGGCTTTGTTTGGTCATGTAACAGTAATAGTAATAACTAAGGGCATGTTTTTTCATGAAGTCAGAAGGGTAGGGAGATATATATGGTATGGTATCGATACATTTCGGTTATTGGCCAAAACAGCAATATTAATATTGGATATCGGTATCAGCCAAAATTGTCATATCGGAGCATCGAGCAATTATTATTATTATTGTAGAAGCTTTAGTTCGGTGTAAGACATTTCAATCTTCCACAATGTGGAATGAAATAGAAGCATTTTAAGAAAGTAGTCCTCACTGACTATTGAAGTGTTCATACAATTGAAAATAAAGAAATTATTTAACTTAGTAAAACTTGCTGAAATAATTAAGCATTTTCTAAACAGCATTCCCAGCCATTTGCTTCTTCATCTGCGTTCTAGAAACAGTAACAATAAGCTCCCCGTGTCAGCTGAAAGCAGTCTTCCTGCTCCCGTTTGATTGGCTGCTTTTTACCATGTTTGTTCATCTTCCCCCAGGTGACGGTGGTGAGGAAGTAATCCAGAGCAGCTACCGTCCCCTGTCCGGTCACCGTGTCCGACACGAGGATGGTGTTGTTCAAGTCCATGTGTAGAATCAACTTTTTCCTCTGTGCTTGGTTTGCGGCGGAGCCTAGTCCCCGAGGGACTGACACCGCAGGGTCACCTGCTGTCCCCGGCATCGACTCACCGACACCTCTGCTCTCCGTCCCTTCATGTTCCTCCGCCATGACAGGGCTGCGGTTAAACAGAACGTTACAGCGAACCTTTTTTTTATCTCATCGCCTCAGCCATGAGTTTGTTTCCTCTTAGGACTTGTCTCTGATTTCTACCACAGACACGGATATTTACCGGTAGCTACTTCCCGTTTCCCCGGTACCCATCTTCTTCTCTCTCAATCTCAGCAAGCTGGTGACGGACACAATGATACACCTCAGTACAGCGCCATCTTCCGGTGAAAATGTAATAGTTTTTCAAAGGCCTATTTATTGCATTTCATTTTATTACAAATAATAAAAGTCATTCGTTTTATTATCAGGGAGTAAGATGAGCAAAATTACATTTTATTCTATTCTATTCTATTTTGAATTATTTCATGTCATTTAAATCCTGAAGATGTCACCCGTCATCACTCAAGGACTCTGGAAAAGTATCAAATTTGATTAATGTATGGAAGAAAAAGTGTGTGAAAATATTAATTTACAGCCTTTAGTCCCCATTCTATTGTCTAAATGTTTTATCAACTGACCTTTTCTTACATCATCCATCCATGTATCCATCTCCTTCCTTCTTTCCTTTCTTGCTTTCTGAGACCTCTACTAAATTTGAGTATGGAAAATCTGATAGTATGGAAAACAATTTGGACTTCTTTTTAAACATTTTTTTTTAAACTTAAAAAAATCTGTTTGGTACAGCAAAAAATGTTTGAAATGTTCACCAAAAAACTGAAATCTATTGAGAATCCACAAAAGAAAAACAGCCCTGTTTTATCCCTTTATTAAATGGACTGAACTGATATGGCAGTTTTCTAGTCATACTGGCCACTGAAAGCACTTTACACTGGAGCCACATTCACCCATTCACACATTCATTTGAAAAACAAGATTGTGATCTGATTGTCCCAGAGCAGGTCTTGCTTTGGACATGTATGAACCCTTTACATTTGCATAAAACAAATCCAACATCCTGTTTTCTCTTGTAGAGCAGTTGACGAACTATTGAAATGTTGGAAGTGTAGTGGAGACCAAGACATGAGTAAAATCACCGGATATTGCCACAAATTCATTGAGGTGTCATGTCAGTAGCTTAGCGACATTGGAACTGATGACATCACATGCATCGTCAGCAACAGTTGAAGGTGGAATGTAAACAGTTGCAAAAATAACACAAGTGAACTCTCTTGGTAAATAATATGGATGAAAAGTTACTGCCAAGAGTTCAATATACTGTATGTGCTGCATAGACGACACTTCACAGTAGCATGTCCTGGATGACACCATCTGTTGTTGACAAGCACTGCTACTCCATATCCTTTTCTTTTCCTGCTCCTCTTCAGATGCCATACATTCACCTCCACTGGGCCCTCTGACCACCACCAGCAGGCAAGGTGGGTGAAGTTTCTTGCCCAAGGACACAAAGACTGAGATGGATGGAGCGGGGATTCGAACCCTACCACCTGAGCCACCATTGCCCAATGAAGGGAAGTTAAACCAGTGAAGTCTAACTATAGTTAAATTATTCAAAAGATTTCATTTTTCTCTTCATATTAGATCTAACCGCTCTTTACTCCTGTCCTAAATTAATTACATGTTTCTTTAAATCTTCTATTGCTAAATTTTATCCAGAAAATAAAGACCAACAACTTGCTGTATTACTTTGCACGGACAGAATACATTTCTCAACATTAGGAAAGTAGTCTATTACAGCTGTAACTGCCTAAATCTGTTTTTGAACTGAAGAGCGCTTCAATTGAATACACATTTTAAGTTTGAGAAACAGTGTCTGAAACAGATATACAATCAGAATCCTATTCATAATTACCCTCTGTATGTGCCACACTATCACCAATCTGCCTCATAGACCCTCCCTCAGTTTAACTTGTTCAGCGTCTTTCACAGTTTCAGAGTAATCAATCGGGTTCCCCTGATTCATTTGGGATCCCATAGTAGCTACCCAATCATTCCCAGCAGTTGTGTCTGAATTGCAACTGGTCTGTGACATAACGTCCAACTACAACTGCTGCAACTCCTAACTGACACACCATCAGTGTCGACTCATCTGGCATCGCTCCCAGCCTTCCCTCTCTCCACAACACACTCATCAACAAACACACTGAGAGCTGAAAAATCATAGTGGTATGCCTATGAGTTAGTGTATAGGCTATAACTAGTGTGTCATGAAGTTGAGGAACAAGGCGAACTGGCTGAACACACCTATAATCACGCCTTTAGGCAAATAATACGTCACGTCGCCCTATCCATATATACATTGTCATTGGCATTCCTCAGTTCAATAGCTGCTCTTCACCGAGCCAAGGTGTGTAGCGAGGCAAACAAGGGTTGTACCTTGTTCCTGTTCTGCAAGAATTAGAAGTTACCAAAATGTTTCCTTTCAGTCATTTTACTCAGTACAACACGTAGTATAGGACATACTGTACATCCCCGGTAGAACAGCTATCAAATTAGGGTCCTGTCCACAAATTGTGTGGCATCTCTGATCTGGCAGAAAGAAAAATGTGCACCACAGATGGGGATGTCCTGTCCAAACCATAAAACATGACAAAAGTGTGCGGTGATGAAAGCCTAGCAGCCGCACAGATGTCCTTAACAGGGATCACTATGAATAATGCCCATGAGACAGGTATACCAGTGGTAGAGTCCACTGTCATACCCTGAGTCAGTGGGAGACCTCTGCTCCAAGACAGATGGTCTTCACAATCTGATGAAATTGTTAGATAATCTTTGGTTTGACAGGGGTCTGCCCCTGAGGGGGGTGGCAAAGTACAGAAAAAGCTGGTCAGATAGCTATAACCTATGTTGTGTATGCCAGCGTTGCGTTAACTGAATTTTATTTATTTTTTATTTTTTTTATTTTTTTACGGTGATGAAAAAATGTGAAGTCTGTCATTTTGACAGATTAGTATTCTCTGACCACTTTGTACAAATGCGCAGACATTTTCAACAGGTAACGAAATCAATCAAAAAATGATTCCCATCTGATCACCATCTCAGACCTGGAAACCGTACTCAATGCATCTCCTTATCCATAAGTTGACATCCATGCCCTGTTAACTTTTCCGCACGCTGTCAACTTATGAATAAGGAGATACATTGAATGTCCAGTTCTGAGATGGTGCTCAGATGGGAATCATTTTTTGATTGATTTAGTTACCTGTGTATAAAGTTGAAAATTAAAAATCTGTGACTGCACCGGACACAGACTGGCGGTGACAGATCACTGCAGAATAAAATACATTTATTAGCAAGAACATGATCTTGCTGATTGATGATGGCTTTCACTTTCTGCATCACCCATTTCTTCCACTGAGAATTCAAGTCTTTTAACACAACCCCAGTGATCTTTGAACAAATCTTAACAATATTATTCAGATCGTTTCTGTCTTTAAAAGTGGAGGAAGAATTCGCAAATAAAAGCAGGACATACATTTTGGGTTTTTCTAAATGTTCCTATACTACATCTAAGATAAAAGTCTTCCACTCCTTCATTTACTTTACTTATGCTTTATTGCTGTTTTTACTTTATCCCCTAATAACATAAAGCACCTTGAATTGCCTTGTTGTTGAAAGTGTGATACAAATAAAATTGCCATGTCTTTATTAGTTTGGTATGCAAACTGAAGTGGGTCTAGATGGGTGGTAAACCGAGCAATTATTTCCTATAGAATTCTCTCAAAGGTTTTCATCAGAAGAGATGTAAGTGCTACGGGAAAAAACTTCTTCAAGTCACTTGGATTTACAGTTTTCGGAACAGAAATGTTTCCATATTTCTGCGATCATACCAGGGGCGTCACTAGAACTAATACTGTACTGGGGCACACCTGGGGCACAAAGAATTCATGAGAGCGTGCAAAGTGCGCAAGAAAAAAAACATTCAGCACTTATTTATCCAAAAAAAAAAAATAGTTCTTTAAACTATTTAATCATAGACTATGTTGTTGTCTAGATCTTTGATTAACCACCTAAAATGTACTACGATAATGCATTTGGCCTACTTGTGCACTTTACTCTAGACTTCTAAACCATTACCGATAAAAGCAAAAAAGAAGAGCAATGAATATTTTTGAAATATCTATTTCAGTAAACATCTGCAAATTGAACAATTACAAAAGTAAGAAAAATTAAATAAAATAAAGCACCCCTACATCTCTGGGTTCTTGTATTTCCATAGTAGAAGAATACATGAACAACTGTTGTGTGTCTCTTCAGGGAATCAGTTTGTGGGAAGTAAACTGTAACGTTTTGTTTTCATTTTTGCCAGTCCGAAGCAACATGAAAATATTACTGTTTATTGCTGTACAAATATGTACATAGCTCAGAGGTTCCTATCTGCATTTTTTATTGTCTTCAGTTTTAACATGTGATTATAAGAATAGTGAAAGTTGCTCCGTTTACAAAGTTATCCCACCCTTCCTTGTGACAAAAAAGTCCCCTGACCAAAAAGCATTCTGTACTGATAGGTTTTTTTATTTTCCAAAATGTATATACTTACCTCCCAGACAAGGGTCCTATAGTCATCCTGGCAATACTGTAGTAGTTTGTAGCTTAAATAGCATACTAAAGCCTTCATACTGACTTTTGGTGATAATTTGCAAATGTAGCCTATAATAATCTACACAGTCAGAGTAGGCAACTCTGACTCTGTGTAGATTATTATGGGCTACATTATAGGTAAATTATCACCTGTAGGCTACTCTGACTGTGTAGATTATTATGGGCTACATTTGCAAATGCAGCATAAATGTTAATGTTACCGTTAATGTGGACAATTATCATACCTGCCATGTTCTTGAAATCTCTCCTCACTGTCCCTCTGCCTCTGTTCAGGAAGAATTTTCTGATGTCCATCTCTGAATAGTTTATCAGAAGGCTATGTGTAGTTTTACAGTAGGACAGCATCACACACAGTATAGGCTACTTTTACAGGGCTCTCTCCACAGTATGGTATAAATCATTATTAATCGTCCGCATGTGTGCATGCAGCCTACGCATGGTGTGAGTGTATAGTGAGGGAGAGAGCACAAACTGGTAAACTGTTGCTACATTTAGGCTACAATGATGCTAAGCATTCAAAAAACAGATCCTAATTATGTGGGCAACATTCTTTAACAGCGACCAACTTGTCATTTTTTCTGTCAAACAAATTGTGAATTTGTTGTAACATTAAAACAAGTGAAGACTCAGGCCCCGTTTACACGAAGGAAAGACGCAGATATTTTCCTGCGGTTTGGCCTCTCATTTACACGAAAACCCAGTTTTTATCACAGAAAACGATTATTTCTAAAAACTCCGGCCAAAGCAGAGATTTGCGTTTTCTCCGTTTTAAGCGTTTGCGTGTGGACAGAAATAACCGTAGTTTTCGGCTCTGCAACGTCACTTTCCGCTACAAAAATGCACCGACATCAGTTGTGCGACCTGTGTTTACACTCAGAAACAGCATTTATGCCGTCAGAGATGTGTTGGCATCGATTGTCCACGCGCTTTTTGTTGGCTTGTTTTTAAAAGCTCAATTACTGCTCTGTGTAGAAGTTAGAACCCAGAAAGTTACTCTTGATTGGACAGGATAAGATTTGGGGAAACTACTGCCCCCTACAGGTTTGGCATGTCTATGAATGGGCTTAACAACACACTTAAATGCGGTTAGGTGTGGACGGAGATTTTTTTTTTTAACGAGGTGGTGAGGATATCCGTTTTTTAAAAACCCCGGCTACGTGTGTACATAGCCTCACTCTGTGCTCAAAGTGATGTGACCACTGTGTACTGTATGTGTGTGTGTACAACGAAACACTCCGAATAATCATGTGAACAATTTTCATTGGTTGTTGCGTTTAATTTTACCCAGCTACAGAGGTGCTATTTCCTGATTGGCTATTATGGCCCCTTTCTTTTTTCATTGTTGTTTTTTTATTGGCTGGTAAGTGACACGCTCTAGTCATGACTAAAGCAGGCACGGAGATGCGCTCATGAATGCTGTTTCCAGCGAGAGCAGCGCTATAATTTTACTGGGGCACTGGAGACTTTTACTAAGGCAGGTGCCCCAGTGAATAACGCCCCCGGATCATACCACTGTCTCCACTTAACTGAAATAATGAGGTGAAAACTCCACCCAACTGATTAACAGTACCGGGATGTGGGTCCTCATATGGCATCAGGGCCATTTACACAGAGCTATAGAGCTCTGTGTAAATGTGTGTGCGTTTAAGAGTGTGAATGGGTGAATGTGGCTGCAGTGTAAAGTGCTTTGAGTGGTCAGGATGAGTAGAAAAGTGCTTTTTAATTAATTCTAGTCCATTGATCATTTATTATAATACAGCACCTTTAAACGATGCCCAGGCATACATATTGTGTATCATTTCAACTATAACCCACCACAGAAATATGAAAGAGAAGAGAGTAGAAACAAACAACACTCATATGGAAACAGCTTGTAAAGCCTTTTTGTGATGACGGAGAACTTGTCGGAAGAACATTTAGAATTATAGGACATTTTAAGACAACACATCAAAGGAAATGTAAGAAGATAACAAGGAAGTAAGAAAAGAAAATCCTTTTTAACATATTTTAGGAATGCCCAATACTGAACCTCTCTTGGCAAGGTGTCTAGAAAATGTTGAACTTGGTCTGTGGAGTAAGAATTGCATTTTATGTGTATTAAATATCTAAACCTACGAAACAGAAAGTGAATATAGAGATGTAAAACATTTTAAACTAAAGCGTTAACAGCAGCCTCAGCCATTAGGAAACTGTTTGATCGTTGAATTCTGTTGAGAACAAGAAGTGAAATGATAAAGGTGGAGTCTCAGTGATTTTCCTGCCTTAAATTTAGAGTTGTTGTTTTTTATGTAAAAAATGTAAAATGAAATATTGTTTATTAGTCAGAAAATCAATATTTTTCTTGATAGATTACCCAAAAAAAACATTTCAAGTGTATTTCGTTGTTTGCTTTTCAGTTGATTTAGATTTTTATGATTAACACGAATTGAACTGAGGGAAGCCCGGAGCACCCGGAGAGAACCCAAATTGTGTCCCAAGCAAGGATTTTAACCAGGGACCTTTTTGGTAGAGGGCAATAGTGCTAAGAACTGCGCCATTGTGAATGTTAGGCTGCGAAATCAGCATTGCGTCTCTGCCAGTCTCTGCAGATGTTCGATTACACAAGACTTGAAATTATTCGTCAGTGGTTTATCTGAGTCTTCTAGGATCACGTCTTTACTCGTCCACTTTGTCAAAATGTCTCTGAAAATGGCCTCGCGGTGCTCCGCAATAATTCCCGAGGACAAATTGAGATCTTTGTCCCCAACCTCATTCCAGATTTGCTGGGACAGCACGTCACAGGGAGCCTCGATATGTTTACCGTGGAAGAGAAGAGATGATTCTTTAATCATTTCGTCCATCACACCTTTAACCAGAGTCTGTAAGGCTGTTTTGATTTCTGCAGGGCTCTCTTCACACTGGTCCTCACTGCTGCCGGCAGCTCCAGGACAAGCTGGAGGTTTTTCGCCGGTTGTGGCCTCTGGGTTGTACAGTGGCTCCCTTGCTGAGGTGGAACTTACAGTTTGAGCGACTTCACCTCTCTCTGGGAGAGACGCCACCTTTTCAACAGGAGCATCCCCTGCTTCCATCGCTTCAGCTTCCCGACTGTTTGAATCTAGCAAGTCAGAAGAGCCCATCCAAGACTTTGTTTTCCAACAAATGCCACCAACAAACTCATAGCATCTTTCGACAAAGCTAGCTTTCTTTAACAGCTGTTTTTCGAAGCAGGAGAGAATTGCCTCTTCAAGACTTCGGACTTTAGTGACCAATAAATTCAAGGCCTGTTTGACTGTACAGAAAATTGCTTTACAAAGCTTCAAGAAGATTTTTTTGACATATTTTTTCAAGGTTTGTATGCGAAAATGTATTTTTTTCCCCTGAACCCGAGCCCAGACCTTCTCAGAGATCCCTTCCGAGAGATTTTCAAAGACGCTAGCATCGCATTCATTATCAGATGATTTAAGCGCCTGACCCATAACTAACCCAACAACCGTTCTAACATACTCTTTACTGTCTTCATCCTCTAAACTGAGATCCTTCGTACCGTTCTCCTCGGATTTCGATGGATCGCAGATTTGGAAACCTTCCTGGGATGGCCGTTTTCCGACATCAGAGCCATTTGGGGAAGGGATATCCAGGCTGTTATAATGTAATGCCTCTGAAGATTCCTCTGTGTCCCTCTGAACGGTGGGTCCAAACTGGTCGAGCTCTTCCAACATTTCCTCCATCTCATTGGCTTCAGGGATGGTTGCTAACTTGGGGATTCCCTCTGAAAGCCAGTTGTTTCCACAGTATTTAACATAAAGCCCAGCTTTCCCCTTTCTTCTTGGTTTCACCGAGGAGGATGCAGAGGGACGTCGCTGCGGTTCATCTCCCTTGTAGAAGAGTTGATCAGCGCTGCTTATGACCAGCCTGCTGGAGGATCGGATCGTGTTTGTCACTTCTCTGATAAGTAATCTGTTAAACTTTTTAACGCCTCTGTTGTGAGCCATCTTGTCCATGCCAAGGCACTCCGCAAGAGCGTCTGGGAGCTGGTTACCCACAATGACTTTGACATGCCAGCGTGTGGCAGACAGACTCTGGTTTAAAACCATAGCTGAAAAGAGTTGTGTTGCACCTGAAAGCAGATGTTTCTGTAACCATCGTTCCTTGGCTTCCGAATTGCAGGACAAAAACTTTCTCCACTGGCTCCGTGGGATGCTGAGGAGAAGCTCTTCCATCTCGAAGAAGCTGTTGTCTTTGAGAAGAAAAACAAAATAGAAAACAAAATCAGGGTAGCGTAGTGATGAAATTAAAATGAATGTTTTTGATGCTTGATAATCTCTTTGTCTGGAATCACAGTGGCTGACACAAACTTTATTTCCCAAAAAAAGCTTAATAGACGTTCAATTTGTAGCAAGGCAGCAAAACCAGTGATGCTCCGAATTCCGAAAGGCTGTGAAAAGACCTCACAAGTGTAGTGTCATAGAGGAGCTTTGGTTGTTACGTCACTGACGTCATAGGAGTTCCATACCAGCGTGGGCGCAGCATAGAAACCATGGTGATACGTTCGGAGATGACGTCGGGGGGGTCACAAGTGTTCCCCAAAGAAAAATTAGTCACCCTCCTATCCTCTGTTATACATTTGCACATATCTGTTTTTCATATTCAAATTATGTTTCACGGAATCATTTCGACTTGCTCTTCTAACAGATTTGAAGTGGGCGGCGCTATTACTGCTCTAATTGAAGGTGATTGGTCGGAAGTTAATCTACAGTGAAAACTAACCATTCAGATGATTTGATTAGCTGGGATGTTCGGCGGGCATGCGTTTCTCGGCGTAACACCGGCAAAATACAAAATGCTCGGGAGTCATAATGAAGCGGGATTATCCATCAGGAAGAGAAAGAAGAAAAAGGAAGAGGAGGATAAGAAAAAAACCAGATAGTGGTGAGTCATAAATGATATTGGATAAAATAGCTCTACTTGTCTTGTACAAATGGTGTAATTTCGCAGCAGGTAGGCTAGCAAAAAATGTTTACGTTAGCTACCTGACTGACGGCCAAAACAAACTAGAACAGTAAGTGCAACTTTTTTTCCCGAACAGACGGAATGTGGTTACATACTGTAATATGTTTATTAACGGGATAAGGAAGACGCAGATCTGTCCCATAATCACTGTTTATCGTATTTAATGACATGACATTGCTATAGCTTTGTAATAGGTCTTAATGAAAGTGGGATAGCTTCTCTCTGCTACACTAACTATTCCACCGAGATAATCTATTTACCAAATGGGGGTAGTAGGAAAACCACACGATGAATTCCGTGCATCAAAGCAGACTGCAACATTAATGATAGTGTTTTATTCTCTCACTTTGTGAGAACTGACAAATGTTAATGTGAGTGTATGTATGTTCTATGGTTGCCAACCGTCTCGTAAAAAACGGAATCTTCCCGTATTCAGAGAAAATATTATGCGTTCCGTATTGAGGTGAGAAGGAACGCGGTTTGTCCCGCACTTCAGCTACAAAGGTGGAGTTATTCTGTGTCTTCAAGCTGTGCAGCTTCTTCTTCTTCTTCTCTCATTCTCCCCCCTCCCTCTCCTGTTGCTCCTTCAATCATGAAACTGATCAATGATCAGCTGATCGGCTTTTCTGTCGGAAGTCGCGTCTCTGTTTGTTTATCGCCCACTTTGCGCAGAAAGAGGAAACCAGCGGATGTTGCGCTAAACAACAGCAGCGCGTTTAATAACCTGTTCGAGCTGATTTAATATGACTTTCTAGTATCAGGTGATGTTTGCTGGAGCCACAGCCGTAACAGCTGCTGGTCATGATATCGGGTTGGATGTGTGGTGAGATGGAAACATGAAGATGAAACCAGGAGATGTTCTTACTGAGTCATCAGAGCTGAACAGGTGATGGAGAATCAGGTTTACCTTTTAGGTGGCATGAATGAGTTGAAGGGAAGTTATGAACTGTTTCTGAGAGACAAATAACACCAGGATCCTTTTCTACAACTGTGCAGGGGCGGCTCTAGAAAAGTTTTGCGAGGGGGCCAGGTAGGGCATTAACAGGGAAAGGGCGGGGGAAATAAATACTTTTCTTTTTTATTCTCATTTAAAATGTCTAGCTTTTTATAAAAAAAATATCTAAATCTTACAACTAAAGTGGCCATCTGTTAAATGTATAGAAATCCATTATCTTATATAGTAAATATTAAGTCTAATATATATACCCTACTAAGCTATAGTACTTTTTCCTTTAGGAAGGTACCATCTGTGCAGTCTGCAATTCTGTCAAAGAAAGATGCTGAATCTTTTTAATTATGGTAGAAAAATAATTCTTTTCTGTGCATTTGTTTTACACGTGCATTAAATTAAATTCGATTACGTCGATTAAGCATCATGAGGCGGAGGGTGGGGGGTGGTTCTTTATTTTATTTGCTGGAAGTTGGCAACCCTAGTATGCATGTATGTATGTATGTATGTATGTATGTATGTATGTGTGTGTGTGTTTAAGTATGTTGGATTTAGTTATTGCGCACTTTTTAGGTGGTGTTTTTTTTGTAAACGTTCAAATGTTTTGCACAGAATATGCAACAGCAGTATTTTCACAAATTTATTTCTATAAAGTGTGGGTGAACTTAAACTGTGTGGCTATGCTGTGGTTCCTGTAGGCTTTGCGTGGGGGGCCTCCATGACCATTTTGCTTGGGGCCCCTAAATTCATTGAAACGGCCCTGCTGACACAGACGTTATTTTATAGCTAAATGTTTGAACCAATAGAATATTTATCAAGTAATTTACACCCAATATATAATTTTGCTGTTTTATAACAGATCAGATCAGATGTAGGCCCAAGTAAATACACCCCACTTCAGATGTCTTTTTAGGGTTTTTTGTCATTTCAGGAAAAACAAATTTCTGATGTCAGACAAAGATAATTTTAGCAGCTTTCAGTTTCTGTGCTCCTCTAATCTGGAACAAACTTCCAGACAACTACAAAGCTGCTGAAACACAGATCTTTTAAATCACGGCTACAAAGTCGTCTGTTTTGAGCTGCCTTTTGAATAATGTTTTCATGTATCATGTTTTGTGTGCTTCATGCTTTATTGCTGTTTTTACTTTATCGTAAATTCATGCAATGTTTCTCATATGCTTTGTGTTTTATTGCTATTTTTATTTTACCCCCCCAATCACGTAAAGCACCTTGAATTACCTTGTTGAACGTGTGCTATACAAATAAAATTGCCTTGCCTATGAGAATGATTTAGTTGAAGAGGAAAATAAAATTAAACCAAGCTCCCACTATATAGAGAATTTACCACCTGGGTAAATCCCAAAAATTGCACTCGAGTATCACTATTTCAACATATTTTTTACTCAAGTAAAAAGTAGCCATTCAAGAAATTACTCAGAGTAAAAAAAGTATTTAGTAAAAAGGCTACTTGAGTAGGCCTACTGAGCAACTGATCATATTGGTTTAATAAAAAAATTAATTACAAAATCAGACAAAAATATAAGTCAGTGCAAATTTTGGTATTCTAAAGACTGAAAAGCAATACATGTGCGTATATATGCATTTCAAAAGGGGTGAAGTAGCCTACTTCCAGTGAAGATGTTTAATGTATATTTACTTGATCTCAAAAAAGATTGTGTACAAACAAGGTCACACTTTGTCAGACTGTAGGTGTGTGCCTGATGTCTTATTGGTTAAAACGTGTTTATTCTTCATTCAGTGAAGTTACTCAGTGGGTAGAGGATCCAGACATTTTACTCAGAGTAAGCAACACATTGTAATAATTTTACTCAAAAATTTTACTCAAAACAAATGACGCAGTACAGCTACTCCGAAAAAAGTATTTCTTCAAAAAAAGTTACTCAATATAACAGAGTAGCTAAATGTAACGAGTTACTACCCACCGCTGATTAGGAGGCTTCTAATCATAACAATTAGGGGCATAATGACACTTATCTTAAAGCGTCTCGGATACAATCAGCTTAGGATAAAGGGCTTTTAAAGAACATAAATGATGTTGATTTGAGGGGGAAAAAAATTAACTCCCCTGAGTTTAGTGGTATGGGAATTTCAGAAATTAGAATTTATGAAAAAACAAACGAGTGAAACATGAGTAGTAGTCTTCACTAATTTTATTTACAGTTGCACTTTTTCTAGATACTTCTGAATCGACAGGTATCGAGACAAGTGAAAACATTGCAGGCTTTTCTATCAGCAGTTTTATTTTATCAACCATTTATATTTTCCACAGCAGCATTAAGAATTTTTTTCTTTATTTCTGCAGTTTGACAAACACGAGGAAAGGGTTAGGCTGGACAACTCAATACAGCTGCAACAATGAACTGGAGCAACATAGTATGGGAGCTGAGGGGGCGGGCAATTACAGCCTGTACAAAAAACCAAATCATGCATATTTCAGTTTATACCAAAGCCCTCTAACACTTATCCACAGGATGAAATATTCAAAGAATGGGGGAAAACAAAAAGGCAAATTATTTTTTTAGAAAACAGAAAAAAAAGAAAAGAAACTCGTGCCCTCTGCAGGAAGAAAAAGCATTACCGATCGGCCCGATCAGCATCCACTTCTGACCCAACTTACAGGAAATGCTGCAGCAAACTAAAAAAAAAACAAAAAATACCACAATAATTTACACACATTTAAACAAGCACCACTCAAACTCTACAGAATTAACCTAAAAAAGTCCACCAACGTGGCGGCCAGGGATCGGATGGTCTGGCCCGTCCAGGTTTCCAGCTTCAGACCAGCAGATCTGCTGGGAGATGCAAACAGGACCTCTGACATGATACAGGTGGGAGTTGTGTTTGCAACAGATTAATAAATTGACAAATGCAGCGTATTAAACCTTAATGACTTATGTTTAGGTAGTTATGACTACTTTGTTATGAGAATCTGAAGTGAAAACAGGCGACACCCTGGAGACCACATCCAGAATCGAGCTTTTGTAAACCCTCTTTTGGACACCGGTGCCAAATGATGAGCACAGACGAGTCCTCGGCTTCCCACTTTCGCCTTAGCACCGGTTTCTCCACAGTAACTAGTCCACCTCCTCCATGTTACTGTAGGACGGTGGCGTGCATTCTGCGGAGTGAGCGAAAATGTCAGACGGCACCTCCGGGGTGAGGGTAGGGGGTCCTTCAGGATCCAGGTCTGTCCCGAACAGTGACTGGCTAGAGGCCTGGAAAATAAATCAGGGTTAAACGTAAATCAGGCTGGTGCAGGATTCTCAAACATTCACGCGGTGTGCAGGAAACAGGAAACAACGCTTTGAACCAAGGTTAGAACGTGGATTTATTTAGAAAGCAGCATTTAGGCGGGAGTAGAGATACACTGTTGGAAGGAAATGAATGGATATTAAACAGCACTTTGATTTCAATAATGACAATTATTTTACAGGTAGTTTCAAACTGTAAGTGAGGACTACTGGTAACAATTCTAGCAGTAAATCAGACTAAAACAGTTTCTCCTTCACTCATATTCAAATCTCTGCATGATTTCAGGTAAAAACAGTAGTGCTTGTGCTCCCTGCATGAGGATATTGCAACCTTCCTCAGATCAAGCTCAAAAATCACGAAAGGGTCACATTTAACTACATAAACGGCACATTAAAACTTAATACATCAGCGTTGCATATATCAGAGTCAAGCATTCAGTCTGACAGTAGCCTAAGCTATGGGGAAATACACCCTGAGACTCTAAAATGCACAATGAAGGCAGAAATGTGAAAAACATGATTCAGCTGGAGATATTGCTGCCGTTTTGCATCTTATAAATAAAATTTTGAATTTGAATACATTAAAAATAGATACTTTGTTACAAAAAGAAACTTTCTTCTAAATATATAGGTTCAATTTCTCATAGTGCTTAGAAGTACAACACAAAAAAATATATGGATATAGTCAGAAGGGAACAGAACTCTGGATTTTGAAAGTCATGTAGCTTCTACTTTAAAACTATTATTGACCCACACTTCACTCCAAAATCTTAAGTCTGTTTATGGCTTTAAAGATATTATGGAAATACGTATCAAACAAATGAAGACGCAATAAGCCGTTTCTAGGCATGGGTTGGTTTCTGGAATAAAAGGTATGCAAAGATAGAGAAAAGGCTGAAGCAACATGGTCATCTCAGGCTGTATGGAGCACTGCTTCTCCCCCACATGTTGCTGAACACTGCCCATCAGTTGGCTGAAACAAAGCTATTAATATACCATTAATTCCACCAAATTCAGCTAAAGGAGCCCCAGCTTTCACTCTTATTACATTAAGACTGTTAGAAAACTCCAGTCTGCTGGCCCCATTAGGCATGTTCTGATTACTTAGAGAGAAGAAAAGACGAACGGGGTAGCACGATTTTAGGAATAAGATTTGTTTGCATTAGTGTTTCCTTCTTCACCACCAGATAATGTTCTATCATCTGAGCCACTAAAGAACAGCTCCTGGGATGAGTCAGAGGAAGGCTAACGTCACTGCTGTTGGCCAAATACGTTCAAAATATGCAAAGCGTTCATGTATGACGCTTGAAATATTACATCCAAAAGGCACTTTGTGACTGCATCATATCAGGGTTTTTTATCCGTTTTCTCTTATTAAATGTAATAATGTAGGTTGTTCTAGAGCCTCTAGAGTTGACTGTGCTTCGCTTCATAAAATGAGAAACAATGAATAACCCTAAGCATCCTCTGCACATGACTACTACAGTGTTTTCAGTCAGAGCTTCTTCTGATGTGATGTGGTAAAGACTGCTACAGGAGGTCCTTCCTCCTCATACTCAGCATCTATAATGAACAAATGGTTCAAGGTCCAACATTAAATTTCCCTTTGGGATTAATAAAGCATCTTTATAGAGATGGTTCGATTGGTGCAAACAGAGATGGTGTGAGAATCTCATACCAGCCCATGCCTAGATATTACATTCAAACAATAAAGATTACATTGTACAAAACATACAGGAGCTCTAAAATATGGCATAAACTGCACAGAAAAGGAGGTTTTAGAGCAAATCCAGCGAAGACATGAGACTAAAACAAGGCTGCTCATGGTTCATTGGAAAAGCTCCTTTAACTTGCAGTTTCCCTGCAGGAGCATTGTGCATTAAAAGGTTTCCTTCAGCGGCAGCTTCCCACTAGCTTCCTTACTTTGTCCCAATCCTCAGCCTCATAGACCTCCTGGTATCAAAGCCCTCCCAGTCCTTCAGGGTTGTCAAACTACAGTCTCCCAGTCAAGAATAAAATAATACAGTCCCACAGCTTTTAGCTCCTCAAGTCTGTTCCAGGGAATCGATTACTGACCTCAAATTAAAAACAATAGGGGTGGTTTAGTAAAGAGTTGGCTTATTAAAG
The DNA here is from genome assembly GCA_963556495.2 of Valencia hispanica. Lineage (NCBI taxonomy): Eukaryota > Metazoa > Chordata > Actinopteri > Cyprinodontiformes > Valenciidae > Valencia > Valencia hispanica. The sequence goes on along the minus strand of OY747709.1, from coordinate 10,298,790 downwards.
CCGTACATTCTGCAGACAGTCCACTGGAGCCTCAACTACAAGACTTTCCCTTTTATTACTGAAACATCATAGTCCCATAAAATCCTTTCAGAAAGCATCTAGTGCCATCTTCATTTCAAAGACCTTAGTTATTATCAAGATATTTGTTATACTTCTTTAAAAAGTTGTTCAAACTTTACTCCCTCTCCAACTAGAACAGCGTTTCTGACCCAGCGGATGCACAGCTGCTCTCTGCTCAGGTCCATCTGACTTTGTAAAGAAAAGGATAAACTAAGTTGACAAAGAGAGCGATCACTGCAGCGAGTGTGCCCAGCACTAAATATCGCACACAGTCTTCGTCAGGATAGTCGGACATCTTCTGCCTGCGGTGGCGTCGCACTGAGCCGTCCGCTCGCTCTCCCTCGCCTCTGTTCCTCTGTGCTTGTCGCCTTCGGAGCGCAGAGCGGAACAGTCCGCGAGGCCCTTCATCGAGCCCCTCGTCTTCCTCCTCCAATTCCCGCCATATTAGAGAGGCCTGCGATTGGCGGAAACCGGTGTCAGCTTCTGGGAAAAGGCGAGTTCTAACACACTGATTACACGTCCTGCCTCCACAATGATCTGATTGTTGAGTAATGACAGGCAGGAGAGGCAGGCCATAGCTCTTTAAGGAACATACAGCACTTTGCTAAAGTATTCATAGCCCTTAGACATTGGAACCATAAACCTTAGTGTAATTCATGTCTGACAGATTAACACAGGAATATAAAACTGAGGTGGAAGGAAAAGGATGCATGGCTTTCAAAGATCTTTTTCCAGATAGAAACCTGAAAAGTGTGGGGTGCATTTGTATCCTGCCCTCTCACCCTGATACTGCTAAATAAAATCCAGTGGAACAAATTGACCTTCTGAAGTCACAGTCATTGAAGATAATCCACCTCTATACATAATGTAATGTCAGTGTAAATGCAGCTGTTTTTTAGAGAACAGCTACAGCATCAAGGAACACAGCAGACAGTTCAGAGAGAAGGTTCTGGAGAAGGGTTGGCTTCTAAAATAATATCCCAAGCTTTGAACACATCTCAGAGCTCTACTCCATCCATCCATCCATCTTCTGAACATGAAAATAGAATGACACATGACTGTCCACCTGAACCGACAGACTGGGCAAGAACAACGTTAATCAAGAAAATCACCCAAGAGATCCTTGGTAACTCTGGAGGAGCTGCAGAGACCCACAGCTCAGGTTGGAGAACGTATGGACAGGGCAACAGTTTGCTGTACACTCCACTGATCTGGCCTTTATGGCAGGGCAGGAAGAACAAAGCCGTTGTTTGATTTAAGTCACAAGAAGTCCCATTTGCAGCGTATTTCAAGTTTTTTAAATCAAAACAAAAAATCAACAACCAGCAAATAAGTTTTTTTTTACATGTAGCTGGAAATGCACCAAAAGGTGAACCTGGGAACAATTTGCCAAGGTAGAATATTGGCACACTTATTCAAAAAAAGTCTAGAAAACCATGAATCACTTTCCTTGCACTTCACTGTTATTCTACTTCACATGTTGGCCGAACACAAACAACCAGTTCACTGTGTCCATTATGACAAACTGTAACAGTTCAAAGGATGTCAATACTTTTAAACAGGCAATGTGACTTTTTTTTTTAGGATGACGCCTAATTAGAATTTTATCCCAGAAAAACAAGAAACTTTATATCAGATGCAAAAGTTTAAATAAAATTAAATAAAGTTGCCTCAGGAGTCCTAAACGTAGTATTGGGATGTGACCATTTTTCAGGAACCCCTCCGTTTCTGTTTGTCGTCTCCCACCACAGACTTCACAACAAAACGGAAGTTTCTGTTAATATTTTCCACCTTGCCGATATCTGTAGAGGAGACTCATTCAAAAGGCTTACGGATATAATAATAAATACACAGTTGCCATAAAAACTGTTTCTAACTGGTAACAGTAGAACTTAGCAGGCAGGCTTTCTTCGGGGCTGTTTACACGACAACGTTGCCGTTTTTCTTTGAATACGCGGGTGAAAACCCGCTGCGTTTACAAGACAGGGCGCGCGATGGAAAACAATGTAGTACATTTGCCCGGCCTTTAGATGGCAGTCTGCCCCGTGTATGCAGTGTTCGAAAGGTTTCCCCCTCACAACCCGGAAAAGAAACATTTCATGATACCTAACAATGGCGGTCTTTTTGTAGTTCTACGCTCAAATAAAGGCATATTGATTATTTGACCACTTGTACTGTATGCGACCAAATAACTTCAGAAGCTGCATCACCAGTAACCGCATACCTGGATCCGCCATTGTTGTTGTTTTTCTGTAGAAAGGCGGAGTGCGTAAGTGCAACATGTCCGTAGGTGGCTGGCAGTGACGTCATCGTTTTCAAAAGTCTCCGGCTTGCGTTTACACGACAACGAATCCCTCAGCGTTTTCAAAACTCTCCACTCTGGAAGCCGTTTCCCAAAAGCTGCGTTTTCGCCCCCCCCCGTTTTCCCGTTGTGTAAAGGAGAGGCCGAATCGGAGAGAAAAACCTCCGTTTTGCTGAAAAACGTTGTCGTTTTAACAGCCCCTTCATCAGAAGTCAGAAAGATGAGGATATGATTCGTTTCAGAGGGCGGAGACAAACTGAACACCTCAGTGACGGATGTAGACAGAGTCATAACATGGGTTTCAGAGCTAGAGCCAGTCCAGATGAATTAAACAGAAAGGTTTCTCATAGACAATCAACACATTCTGCTCTCCTCCGAATGGATGGAACATTTATTACACTAATTGTTTGAAGGGTAGATCTGCACAGCTAATCAACAAGTATCCCCACCCCACTGATTATAGGCTAGATGAAAGACATTAGATCATCTTCACACCACTCCCTCCCTCCCTCCCTCCATCTATCTATAGCTGCTTTATCCTGCAGTTACCGGTTTAACTGATGAACACACATTCTTTGCAACTATTTAACACAGGCACCTTTAATTTGTTGCGGCTCCCTCACCTGGCTGGCAGCGGCTCCTGTGGCCATGGGTGACTCTGCTCCGACAGGAGAAGGGAAGCGTGGCGGCCTCTCCACGGGGGAATTCCTGCGCCTGTAGAACAAGACGTAGGCGTAACGCGTCACCACCTGACTCTCCTCCACCATCGTCACGGTGCTGTCGTCAAACAAACGCCACCCTTTAGCCAAACAGAGAAAGAGGAACTGAGAACACCGGAATATGTTCTAAAAAACAATAACTTACACAATAATAGATTAAATTTACAGAAAGTACGGAGTGATGTTTGATTCTAGAACTGCAGCGCTCATGGTGGCAGCATGATGGAATAACTGTTACATTAGTTTTGATTTTGCTCATTTTCTTGTTTTTAGAACCAGGAGCAGCTGATTAGCATCTCAAAAGCTCAAATAATAGCTGAAATCTGAACGGAGTTTAAAAGGAGGCTTCATGGATGCAGAGCAGGACCAAAGAGCAGAGAGAGATGGAGGAGGTTCAAACCATCTCTTCCATCTATTATAGCGAGCAAGGATCATATCCCTGACTCCAAAGTCTCTCTGCCCGGCTTTCAAACCACACAGCCAGATAGAGATTTAAAGAGGAGCGGCAGAAGCAAATGAGGTGGATTAGCAGTGCTTGCCAACAACATCCAGGACATGTTCTCTGCTGACCGAAAAGGAGCTGTTGCAGCTATGAAACAGACATACAGCAACAGCCTTCAGTCAGAGGCTTCTATGATACCTTTTGAAGACGGACTGCTACCATTCATGAGTCTTTGAAGATACATGGATAGGGTTGGGCATCGAGAATCGAGCATCGATTGGAACTGGGACTCATATGTCGCTTCTCCCGGAATCGTTAAATTTTAAAAATTAGGATTCCTAGTTTCGATTCCAAGTCCGCCGACCAGAAGAAGAACCCGCCGAATACCAACGAAGAAGAATCTGCCAGAAGTGCTAGCGTTACTGCGCAATCAAGGAAGGTGTGTGGAGACACTAAGATTTGTCTACACTTTAGCAAACAAAACAACAAGGCTCAGTGCTATACCTGTATATAACCGACCGCTCTGTGTTTGACGCGCTGCGCCAGCTTACCTCATTAGCTCTTCCTCCCGGATCCAACAGTCAGCCCAGCGTCGCACTGCAGTCCAAATCCGGTCAGTAAAATACGTCTGATGTAAACATTGCGGCAACAAATAAGTTATACTCGAACCGTTGTTCAACTAAAGTGCAAATATCCAGCTAACGTTACCTCATGTATTTGTTTTCATTCAAATTGCTAAGCTAACTTTAGCCAGGCAGCGTACGATACTCCGATGTGCTCCGCCTCCTCTGTTCACCATCGCAACCGAGGGAAACGCAACAACTAGAGGAGTTCCACAGAGAGGTTTCTGATTTTACAATGTACCTGCAGCTAATCTGGACTGGGTTGTTGAAGTCGTTTCTTATTTTTTGTTCAATATTCTGCACCAGGTTTGCCCATCAGTGGGATCACATGCTGCTGTTTAAGTTTCTGCAGCAACAGACATTCAGGATGTTTGGAAATCGTTTTTTAATGAGATTTTCAAAAATAAAGCCCTCCTGTACAAATGTTACCACTGTGAACATTTTTTTAAATATTTTCCCCAAGTCCATAGATAACAGCCCTGTGAGAAATTCACTGTAAAGTAAAAAGTTCATAGAATTGAAATTCATGTTCCAATTCCATAGTTCAGACTATTCCATCAAGTAAGACTACCTATGGGTGGGTAGGTAGGTAGATAGAAATCCTTTATTAATCCCATAAGGGAAACGTCCTTGTTGCAGCAGCAGCGCTCAAAAACACAATTGAAAACACACACGCGTGCGTGGGCGCGCACACACACACACGCAACAAAAAAACAAACAAAAAAACTGTGCAAGTAAATAAATAAGCTCAATATACACACATGTAGGACCAACACACAATGATTAAGAAGAAATAGCAGTGTATACAACAAGTAGTGTATTTTAAAGTAGGTCATTTAAAATATGCAATGAATAAATGACCCTGTCCCTCCAAAGAATCGGAATCGAGAATCGTTTGGAACCGGAATCGAAACAAGGAATCGTCCAAATTCAAACGATGCCCAACCCTATACATGGATGATACGAGTTATGACAACATTTAATTTCCCTTTGGGATAAATTATTCTTTGAATTAATAATTTTTTTCAGTCTGACTCCAGGTATCAAATCAGTTCCACCACTGAAATATATACATCTCGTATTTGTGAGTTTATTTCCACTACACCCAGCGAGCCATGTAGTCACAGACTACACACTTTCCTGCTGCTGCCTGGTGACCTTTTGAACTCATATCTCCAGCTGGAACGCTCCTCGTTAAACTCTAATTTAGAAACACAGTGAGAAGTTTAGGAGGAGTGAGATAAACTCTTCTTGCACGTTTTGTCCCCTTACCAACATCACTGCGCTGACTGTTCTTGTCACTTGGCAGGCGGGCGTAAGCTGTATAGTGGCCTCCTATCATTCCTCCATAGTGGTTGATGACTGCATAGAGGTCATAGATGGGGGGCTGCTGCATCTCGTCCTTCTGGCCAATGCAGAACTTACTCAGATCTAAATTCCTGAAAGACAAGCAAAAAGTTAATCCCGACTTTTTCCTCAACAATTTTCAGTCGTTTCACTTGTCTGTCACAGACAAAATGATCGGTTATATTTGCAGCCAGATTCACCTGACGGGGAAGTCGACCATGTCGTTGATCTTGTCTCTCCAGATGAAGCTTCTGAAGGAGAAACGTTTGAGCTGGATGATCAAGACGTTTGGCAGACGCCAGAGCAGAAGCTGCTTCGAGGCCTCTCGGTGCTGCTGGCACTTTGGACAGTACCTGGAAACGGATGGAGAAGAGTAAAGAGACAGGAAGAGCAAGATAACCCAAACTGCTTATTCAACTACACAGGGAGGTCTATATGACAAACAGGTGATGGCTAACCAAGCAGACAGTGTGGGGGGTGGAGAAAGCAGAACAGAGTGCAGTAGTGCCACGCGACAACTTAATGGAGAAGGAACAGGATGAGATCGGGAAATACACGGAGAGCTTATTCAGCCAAAGATGTGACTTTATTTAGATTTTTTTTATACGAAAGATCAAGTTTCTAGACATTCTTTCGTTAATATTTTACTACTAATTTCTTCATTCAGAGAACCGGCATTCCTTTCCATCTCTAAATACTGAACCTGGAAGCTCTCTACTCTTAACTATATAGGGGAAGGTTTTGGTGAAATATAACCACACAATGCTGTTTGTATGAAGTATTGAGCAGAAAGATAAGGGGGCGTGTCCCTACCAGGCCTCTTCTGGTGCCAGCACCTCTGGCTTGGTGAAGAGATTCAGGCACTGCTCCAGGGTGAAATGTCCTGCTCTGGCCGTCTCACTCATAGAGCCGGGGTCCTCCTCGTGCTCCAGTTCCTTAGAGCTGACCAGCACATACTCCTTTAGACGCTCGTTGTTCTTCCACACCAGCTCCAAGGTTGCATCGTCTACAAGGTCTGCTAGAGCATCCTCTGCAGAGAGAATGTGTGGCAAATTAGAGCCAAGAAACACTGAGTTTTAACAAAGATGATGGATTCTTCTGGTACCTTTCTCATCCAGCCTTTGCTCCTTGTTGTTTGAGTCTAGCACTCCTATATAGAACTGACAAGCATGAGCTGATGCTGCCTCGCTTGGTTGCTGATACCCTGTTACTGCAGCTGCAGAAGGAAACCAAGAAACACGTATTCCTGTTGAAAATGCATCTAAGATATAAAGAAAGAGACGGGCGCTTGTTTCTTTTTTGTTTTTACCTTCCGGTCGCACCGCTTTCTCACAGGATGTCTCTTTTTCAGCTTGAGGGTCCAGAGAGCAGCAGGAAGTGGAGGAGATGGACTCAGAGAAGCCAGAATCTTTAGTCCGTGTGGTAGGGAGGGACGTTTGGGAGGAGGAGAAGGAATCCGACGCCTCGGAGTGGATTGCCGACGCCTGGCCATATTCTCCCTGGAGTTCAGGCGGGAGAGAGGGGCTCTCTAAGTCCCCATCGCCTGCTTCTACAGTACTGCTACCCCCTATGGCCTCATCCCCGGATCCCACATCCTCTGGAGAGCTGGCCGCCATTGGTGGAACATCTAACCGAGACTGGGATGTTTCAGGAGACGTTCTGCCTGACTGGAAAGGGGGCTGGAACACATTTACAGAAAACCTGCAAGGAAGTACAAGTTTTAGTTAGCTTTGTTAGAACTGGGAGAATCTATACCTGAATTATGCATAATGTAAAATTTAGGGAACACACCAATATATTATTTTTCTAATCAAAAATCTTAAAATGGATTATGTTATTTAATAAAAAAAACAAAAAAGCAGGGCCGTTATTATACAGAGCCAACAAAAAATGTATTACCCAATAAATATTTAACAAATGTATTGTCAAAAAGAACAAACATAATTTAAGGAGGAAGTATAATATGAAGGTAGAGTGTGCAAGAACTACATTAAAAAGCATATGTGTAACTTAAAGAGGAGTGAACCTATGGAATAGTCTTCATGATTAATTAAAAGGTGCTTTATCACCACAGCAATTTAAAAAATATAAAAGAAAAGTTTTTCTCAAGTATGTGAGAGCGATATAGCTGAGCTTTGGTTTAAATTAGAATGTTTTGATTAACTTTATGTAAAAGTTCATGTATAAAAATAAAACTACCTTTAAGCACTCTGTACATGCCACATAGTTTTCTGATAAGATGACAGATGCTTTTGTTAAAACATTTAGCATTTTTGTTTAACTTAAGGAAAAGCTCAGGTAATATGATTCCTGATGATGTATGCATGCTCAAATAAACACTTCAAATAAAAAAATATTAAAATCTGGTCATTTAAAGTTTAAAATAAAAAGAACGGCAGAGGAGGGGGATGACTAAAAGAAAATGCAGGCATACAGCTCTAGAAGCTGTGGCTCAGTGTCCATTCAGCTTGCAGGGATGTTTTCAGGGTGCATTTGGGAATGCATCCCCGTTTGTCAGATTTGGTCCTGGTTTCTGCAGTTTTAACTAACTACCCAGCAGACTACCAAGGATCCTGAAATAGTTCCTGCTGTGGAAACGTACCTGAAGTTCAACAAGCTGCATGGCTAAAAGAGCCAATAGAGAGGTTTCACAGAAAATGGCTGCCTGAACTGATAAATCAAATAGATTAGGACCTAAGAAGGTTGTGATACCTTGAGTAACCCTCTAGCAGCTGGGCGAGGCGTGCGTAGGAGAGTCGGGACTCTGGCACACTAACAAGGAAGGGCAGGCCTACGTTCTCAGAGTTGGGGCGACACAGAGTCTTGTGATTGGGCCAGTGTGTCTTTTGACAATGTCTGCGAGGGGAGAGAACAAAAGAGTGATAATACAGTTAAACCTGTAGACATTTACAGTACGGATACACTAAAACGTCCCATGACACTAACTGATTGCAGTAGCCCACTCGGTAGCAGCGAGTGCACCGCTTCAGCTTGTCTTCTTCTGAAACTGGTGGTTTTAGGCAGGCGGCGCACTTTGAGATGGGGATGTTCGGCACCTGGAGTTTCTGGAAGGCAAACAGATCTTCAGATCTGCTCATCATGCCACATTTAAACCAACAGAACTAGAAAAAAGGTTTTCTTTATTACCTGCTGGACTCTAAGCAGCACAACTCTTTCTTTGGCCAGATCTTTGGAAAACAGCTCAAAACAGAACAACATATCAGACGGGGACACAGTGTCTAGAGAATGGGACGGCAAGAACATGCGTTGAAAGCGATTTTTCGCCACCTATCAGAGGAAAAGAAAAAAATTATTCCCATCAGTTTGCTAATTACAGCTTCATACCACATTAACTTATTCCCTATGTTATTTTGTTACAACCACTACTTTCAGATGTCCAACCATTTGCTGGAGCCCATCTAAAACAGATAAAGGAGAGGCGGGGCACACCATGGACATGTTGTCGGTCTATCCCAGGACCCGTGGAACCCAGGCAGAACCCACACATACATGCCGTGAGCATACAGAAAACCTACTTGATGCAAAGCAACGATGTAAACAACTGTCCTAAACCTCAATGTATTTTATTAGGATGACCCATAGTGGTCAAATAAAAAAATTAAACAGAAAAATCGCAAAAGTGTGAAGAACATTTGAGTTCACACTGCTTAGTCAAAACTTTATAGAACCAGCTTTGCACATCCAGAGACTGAAATATTTCTCCATTAATTGTAAGATAACTCACTGGGGCACGACTGAGCTTCAGTAGTCTGGACTTTGACTAGACCAATCTAGCATGAATATGATACCATTCCACTGCAGCTCTGGCTGCATATTTAGGGACTTTATCCTTTATTTTTCAATTCAAAAATAGTTTATTGATCCTAGAGGGAAATTAGTGTTGTTGTAACTCATACTATTCAAGTTTCTTCAAAGAGTTGTTGTAAACGCTGATGGCTGTGGGCAGGAAGGATCTCCTGTAGCTGTCTGTGTTACAGTGAAACTGAAGAAGCCTCCAACTGAAGTCACTCTGTTGTTGTAGGATAGTCTCATGAAGACAATGCTCAGGGTTGTCCATAACGTTCTAGATTTTATGAAGAATTCTTCTTTGCATCATCATCTCCAGAGATTTCATTTCATTTAGGGGTTTGAGAGAAAACGGGGCTGAATACAACTATGCCACTTTTTTTTAACTGACAAAAATCAGATATCATCTTTCTTCAACTTCATGATTGGTCCATCACACAAATCCCAACAGAATGTTGGACAATTCATGTGGTGTGAATACTTTTGCAAGGCATTGCAAATGTTCCACCATTTCTTTAATGAAATTCAGTCGTATTCAATGGTTGTTTTTACTTTGGCACTTAAATGTATTGGTCAAGTTGTTAATGAACAGATATTGAGTATAAAAGTATAAATAAAGAATATCTGTGCTTGTAAGAGCAAGACATCCAGAGAATAAAAAAAAACCACACTAACCTCTGCCAGTCTGAGGTTCTCAGATTTGACCCTCACACTTCTGGAGATGGATTCAAGAACCTCAGCAGTGCTGGAGTTCTCCTTGCTTACACTGACCAAAAACTACGAGATATTGGAAAACTGTTATATCATCGAGCCCACTACAATTTAGCATACTGCGACTGGTCATGTCAGTAAACCAACAGAGGAAGCAGGGAGCAAAGATGATCATTTTACCTTGACTGGTTTTTTATGAGGTTCCTTAGCAAAGTAGAAAACAGAGAGCACTTTTTGTTTCTGTGGCAACGGGACAGGGAGGTAGAGGAAGGGGTCAAAGGTGATGGAGACCTGAAATAAAGCAGGAAGCTTAAGACAGGGAAAAGAAGAGTCTGTCATCACATGTTTTTTTTAGAGCTCCATGTTACCTTGGAGCATGTGGGGCAAACAAGCTTGGATTTAAACTGGCCCTGGAAAAGGTCTACGATAAACGAGTCATTTCTCATCTTGTGCCTCTGCCACGCCTCCTCTGCCACCACCTGCACAAACATAAAACCCTTAAGATGTGTTCTTTAAAACCAAAAGAAAAAAGAAGCAAACTTCAATTTGGTTTTGCGTAATTGGGGGGAATCCCACAGGGCCAATTTTACATGTGTGAGGTAAACCCACCCACCTCATCAAGCCGTCCATCAGAGTCAACCGTTTCTGTGTATGGTTTATTCTGGATCCGGTTCAAGTCCTCGTGGAGTCCATCCAACAGGAATGCCATGAACTCCTGTGCATCATGCTGAGCGTAACCTGTGAACTGACTGGCCTTACTGGCCACAATCGCCTGCAAGATTAGAAGTGAATGCTGAAGTTTAGACACGACTTGTAAGAAGTAGTCAATAAGCCAAACTGAGAATTATTTAAAGCAGGTTAGGAAAATTTAGCTTAAAATACCTTTAATTTTGATGGTTGGAAGGCATGATGAGTCCCTTTCCATAAAGCCCTAAGCAGAACAGCGAAGCCAATGGCCAGTCTGCCTCCGGTTCCCAGTGGATTACTGCAGTTGATTTCTGCTTCAAATGCTCGGTCTGTTGGGGAGCAGAAAACACCGAAATCAGGCTTCAGGGAGGAGGAAGAAGAAATCAGGCTTCAGGGAGGAGGAAGAAGAAATCAGGCTTCAGGGAGGAGGAAGAAGAAATCAGGCTTCAGGGAGGAGGAAGAAGAAATCAGGCTTCAGGGAGGAGGAAGAAGAAATCAGGCTTCAGGGAGGAGGAAGAAGAAATCAGGCTTCAGGGAGGAGGAAGAAGAAATCAGGCTTCAGGGAGGAGGAAGAAGAAATCAGGCTTCAAGGAGGAGGAAGAAGAAATCAGGCTTCAGAGAGGAAGAAGAAGAAATCAGGTTTAGGGAGGAGGAAGAAGAAATCAGGCTTCAGAGAGGAAGAAGAAGAAGAAATCAGGTTTAGGGAGGAGGAAGAAGAAATCAGTCTTCGGAAGAGGATGAAGAAATCAGGCTTCAGAGAGGAAGAAGAAATTATCAGGTTTAGGGAGGAGGAAGAAGAAATCCGGCTTCAGAGAGGAGGAAGAAATCAGGTTTCAGAAACGAACCAAACAAGACGTTTGAACCAAGACAGGAAAACAACACCTTATAGTAAAGCTACGGATGGTGGAGAGCTTAGGGGTAAAATTCCTGCTTGAAGAAATATAAATTCAGATTGTAGCAGCAGTTTGTATTTCTATATAACAAGATAAATCACCTTTAAGAAGATCATCCTAATGTTCTGCATGAATCATTTTAGTGTTTCAAAATGTGAACTGCTGAAACTCATTCAGATGAATTCTGTTGATCTTCCTGAACATTTAATAAAGCTGTACATTAGGGTTCATAAAACATTACTAAGGAGCACCTGGAGTAATAATACGAGTGTTTACCATGGAAGTAATCCCTGAGCTCTCTGGTGTTGGACAAGGATTGAATGACGCTGTTCATGAAGCAGGTGTTGCCAAGGTTAACCAATCCTGTGAAACCAGGCAGGCACACCTTCTTCTCCTCCTCTTCCTCGTGGCGCTCACTAGCAGCAGGTGGTGCATGGGTCATGGGCTGCACCATGCAGGTAGGCTTGGGCTGAGGCTTGAAACATGAATACACAGAAACACACATTTACTAACCTCTCTTCACATACATCTTAGTTATTTTTGTCTGGTTAAACTCTGTACTGGTTTTTGTAAAACTGCTGCCTTCAAAGACTCACTACTTCTGAGTAGCTCACACTTAAGCCTCATTTTAAAACAAAAGCTATAACCCAATACGTTCAAAAAAAGGTAGCCAGAGCTACTGTTGGGTTTTCCACTCACCGTGGTAACTGTGGGCTCTGTCTTGGTGATGTTAACATGTTCAGAGACAGAGCGAGGAGCAACGGTATCCAGACCACCGTCCTCTACTCCTCGGGGAGAGGCCTTAGGGGTCTTGGTAGGTTCCTCTCCAACCCTTGGAGGCTCCTCCTTGGCTGGGAGGCTGTGCTGACTGCTGCCTGGCTGGCTCTTATCCATGCAGACGGGGCTGGAGGGCACAGCGACCTTAGCACCACCCACTGCACCTTAAAAAGAACAACAAAGCTTGTGGTTAGAAGATCAAGAACAGACTCAACAGGAATCAGGGTAAACATTAACTTTACTCAGCATCACTGAGATTTTCCAAATCCTTCTTTGTTTCGAACACTTTTGGAAAAACCTCCTAAATATATTTTCTGATTTCATAGAAAACAGTAATATAGCCAGAAGGTTCAGAGAAGTTCTAGCTTATTATTGACTATATCTTTTGTAACAATGTAATAATGCATGTACAACCTCGTAACATAAAATTTACATTTTTAAAATAAAATTTAATTTCTAAAGAACATTTACCACTGCAACAGGAAGACGTTTTAACATCCAATATAAAATAACTGACAAAAAAAATGGATGAACTCTAGGAGTTTTATTATGGCTGGAATTTTTTTTTTAGCTCATTTGAATTCATTGATTTATTGTTTGTGATAGGCCTAAAGATGAATACAAAAACTGATGGACGAACAGATGGTAGAAAAATGAGTTGATGCGTTTTGGATCATATAAAAGTGACAGAGAAATTATGGAGAAACAAATAGATACTTGATTGGATGGAGGACAAAACCAGTAGATGAACAAACTGATGGAGGAAAAATGGATAGATTGATGGATAGCTGGACATGTGGAAGGAAGGATACTCTGGGAAAATGAGATGGGGCATTAATTCTGGAAATCCAGAGATTCCCAAGACTTATTTACACATACGAAAATTATTCAAACTCCATACTTTACCAGACAACACAGGGATGCTGTGTGAGGGAAAGCCAGTGAACTAAATGAAGGAAAAGTTCTCCAAATAGAAACCTGGCAGCAGACCTTGTGTGGCCGGGGCCTCCAGACCCCCCCAGCGCTGGCTGTGCCTCTTCTTCAGGGTGATGTCCAGGCGGGATGGGGTGAAGGAGTAGCTGCACTGTTCGGGCTGGATCAGGTTCCTGACACACAGGACGTCATGGCACATGCAGGTCAGATCAGAGAACAAAATATCCAAAATACCAGGAAAATATCCAGGAAAATAACCCGTTTACTCAATTCCGTTGTTAACCAGGAATAAGAACGGCGGAGCGGAGCAGTTACCTGAGTTTAACTTGATATTTGAAGAATGTGTTTGGCCCACAGTCTGAATGAAGCCGAAGGAAGTTCGTATCACTGCCAAAGAACATACGACCAGTCAGGGCGTCTGATTGGATCCAATCAAAGCCTTTGCTTTTTTACCACAATAATTCATGTGAGGTACCTTGTCTGGAAGATGAGGGTGAAGTCCTGCTCTCTGAAGATGACTCTGGCCGTATCCCTGCAGATTCCCTTTATGTAAACGTTAACCACCATCAGATCCGTGCCCTTCTCGTACGAGTCGTTTTTCACTAACTGCAGGTTCACCATCGGCTCTGGAGCTGCAGGGGCGACAGTGATCCACAGCTGCTTTACAGACGACATGCTCTGGTAAAAACATACGGCGCTTCACCACGATTCCATTTATCTGTATGGGATGTGTTTGCCTTGAGGAGCAAGGTTGAGAGACACTGGTGTAGAGAAAAAGTCGCCAATTGCCCTGCATGTTTTAGATGTTTGCCTGCTTTAACACACCAGCTTCAGATTATTCCACTTCAGTAATAGCCTGTTAATCTGCAATCAATTGAAATCAGGGGTTCTGACGCTGGGAAACATCTAAAATATGCAGGGCAGTGTGCCTGGTGGAGCAGGGTTGAAAAACAATGCTCTGCATGAATAATGAAGTTTTCCCCACCACTCGCCAACAAAGACAGCGAAGTGTCAGCTCACTCTGCATCCATAACTGACCTTCTGGCTGAATCATCTCCAGAGTGGGCTCTTCCTTTGACTGGTCCCGTTTCTCCTCTCCTTCACAGTTGCTCGACTTCTGAGTTAGGCCTGCTGATTGGCTCTGACTCTGGGCCACGCTGGCAGCCAGTACTGGTAATGTCTCTGGTATCCCACGCTGCTGGGGTATTAAAGCGTCCCGCTGTGATTCAAGCTCAGCTGGTCTTCCCTGCGGCTCAGAATCTGTTCCGTCTTTCAGCTTTTGGGGAGAGGAATCCACGTTCTTGTTGGAGCCAAATGGGTTCAGGAAGCAACCGGTGACATCAGGAGCTGCTATCTGGTCGTCAGCAGCAGCGACTGTTGCTTCGGACACATCTGATGACTGGCCTGTCTTATCCACCACCTGTAGACAAAAACAATTATTAGTAAAACATGTCATAGAAGGGGTGTTCACTCCCTAGAGCTCTGGAGGCAACAAAGATGACCTAAATATCTATGCTCAATGGATTCAGGTAACATTATCCCAGTTTAAACCAAAGCTGGGTATAAAATGATATCAGCATGTCTTCCTTACGCAGGTCACAGTGATCCAAAGAAATCGGTTTTCACTTTATTAAAAAAGGAACTATTGCCTTTTATTTAAGTAAAAAAGATCATAGCAACACAAAGCTCTTCAAGATTAAAGGACAACAAATCTTCCAGGCTCTTCCTTGAATAGATAATTTCTCCAGCCTACAATTTAAAACCACAAGCAACACCACCAACATGTTCTTTCAGCTATCACAACTTTGTCAATAAATAAATAAAAGTTTTATTCTGATCGATCATCATCATATACTCAATCCCACTCGATGTTAATCAGCACATATCTACTTAGTAACCTCCACATCTCAAAACGCTGCAGCTCACCAGCTGTGATGATTGCTCTCTGGAGTAGAAAAGTTGTTTATTCTGTTCCTGGGTGTATCTTAGCTGGACTACTGTAAGGGTATCTTATTTCAACTTTAGTTTGTTTACATTTAAGCAGCCATATGAGCAGCAATGGCTACATCATGGCAACAAATAAATAAATAAACAAGAAACAGATTTTTGCTGCATGTATTCTTGCGTGTAATTGAAGCAATTTGAATGATGTTCATGCTCAAATTACCTAAATTATTACAGCTTCATGTTACAAACTAACTGTGGGTGTAAAGTGCTCCTTTTTTGGTTCTATGTACATTTAATAAAAATGATTTGTTGATAATTAGTTGTTCCAGATCTATGAATCCATTATTAAAGCTTTGGGCTTTTGAACAACGTTTTAAAATCTCTGATAAACAATAAACAGAGAATTTAGATGATTACTATTCAGTTCTATGATGAAAACGACAGATGGACTCAGTGTTCCCTCGCCCGGACGCGGGTCACCGGGCCCCCCTCTGGAGCCAGGCCTGGAGGTGGGGCACGTTGGCGAGCGCCTGGTGGCCGGGCCTTTACCCATGGGGCCCGGTCGGGCTTAGCCCGAAGAGGTAACATGGGCCCCCCTTCCCATGAGCTCACCACCTGTGGGAGGGGCCATAGGGGTCGGGTGCTGTGCAGGATGGGCGGCGGCCAAAGGCGGGGACCTTGGCGGTCCGATCCTCGGCTGCAGAAGCTGGCTCTCGGGACGTGGAACGTCACCTCTCTGGTGGGGAAGGAGCCGGAGCTGGTGTGCGAGGTTGAGAGGTTCCGACTGGACATTGTCGGACTCACCTCGGCGCACGGCTCTGGCTCTGGAACCAGTCTCCTCGAGAGGGGTTGGACTCTCTTCCACTCTGGGGTTGCCCCCGCTGAGAGGCGCCGAGCTGGGGTGGGCATACTTGTTGCCCCCCATCTCGGCGCCTGTACGTTGGGGTTTACCCCGGTGAACGAGAGGGTAGCCTCCCTCCGCCTTCGGGTGGGGGGACGGGTCCTGACTGTTTGTGCTTACGCGTCAAACAGCAGATTAGATTACCCACCCTTCTTGGAGTCTTTGGAGGGGGTGCTGGAGAGTGCTCCTCCTGGGGACTCCCTTGTTCTGCTGGGGGACTTCAACGCTCACGTGGGCAATGACAGTGAGACCTGGAGGGGTGTGGTTGGGCGGAATGGCCCCCCCGATCTAAACCCGAGTGGTGTCTTGTTATTGGACTTTTGTGCTCGTCATGGATTGTCCATAACAAACACCATGTTCAAGCATAAAGGTGTCCAAATGTGCACTTGGCACCAGGACACCTTAGGCCGCAGCTCAATGATCGACTTGGTTGTCGTCTCATCTGATCTGCGGCCGCATGTTTTGGACACTCGGGTGAAGAGAGGGGCAGAGTTGTCCACTGACCACTACCTGGTGGTGAGTCGGCTCCGATGGTGGGGGAGGACGCCAGACAGACCTGGAAGGCCCAAACGTGTTGTGAGGCTCTCATGGGAACGTCTGGCAGAGTCTCCTGTCAGAACGAGCTTTAACTCACACCTCCGGCAGAACTTTGAACACGTCCCAGGGGAGGCGGGGACATCGAGTCCTAGTGGACCATGTTCCGCGCCTCCATTGCCGAGGCGGCTGACCGAAGCTGTGGCCGCAAGGTGGTCGGTGCCTGTCGCGGCGGCAACCCCCGAACCCACTGGTGGACACCGGCGGTAAGGGATGCTGTCCGGCTGAAGAAGGAGTCCTACCGGGTCTTTTTGGCTTGTGGGACCCCTGAAGCAGCTGATAGGTACCGACAGGCCAAGCGGGATGCGGCTCGGATGGTTGCTGAGGCAAAAACTCGGGCGTGGGAGGAGTTTGGAGAGACCATGGAAAACGACTTCCGTACGGCTTCGAAGCGATTCTGGTCCACCATCCGGCGTCTCAGGGGGGGAAAGCGGTCTGCCACCAACACTGTTTACAGTGGGGATGGTGTGCTGCTGACCTCGACGCGGGACGTTTTGGGTCGGTGGATGGAATACTTCGAAGACCTCCTCAATCCCACCAGCACGCCTTCCAATCTGGAAGCAGGGTTTGGGGACTTGGGGTCGGGCTCTCCAATCTCTGGTGCTGAGGTCACCGAGGTCGTTAAAAAGCTCCTCGGTGGCAAGGCTCCGGGGGTGGATGAGATTCGACTGGAGTTCCTCAAGGCTCTGGATGTTGTGGGGCTGTGTTGGTTAACGCGGCTCTGCAATATTGCGTGGACATCGGGGGCAGTTCCCTTGGATTGGCAGACCGGGGTGGTGGTCCCCCTGTTTAAAAAGGGGGACCACAGGGTGTGTTCCAACTACAGGGGGATCACACTTCTGAGCCTCCCTGGTAAGGTCTATTCAGGGGTTCTGGAGAGGAGGGTCCGACGGATAGTCGAACCTCGGATCCAGGAGGAACAATGCGGTTTTCGTCCTGGCCGTGGAACACTGGACCAGCTCTACACCCTCAGCAGGGTCCTGGAGGGTGCGTGGGAGTTCGCCCAACCGGTCTACATGTGTTTTGTGGACTTGGAGAAGGCGTTCGACCGTGTCCCTCGGGGGGCCCTGTGGGGGGTGCTCCGGGAGTATGGGGTACCGGGCCCCTTGATACGGGCTGTTAGGTCCCTGTACGACCGGTGCCAGAGTTTGGTTCGCATTGCCGGCAGTAAGTCGGGCTTGTTTCCAGTGAGAGTTGGACTCCGCCATGGTTGCCCTTTGTCACCGATCCTGTTCCTAACTTTTATGGACAGGATCTCTAGGCGCAGCCAAGGCGTTGCGGGGATCCGTTTTGGTGGCCTCAGGATCGGGTCTCTGCTTTTTGCAGGTGATGTGGTCCTGTTGGCTTCATCGGAGCGTGATCTACAGCTTTCGCTGGAGCTGTTCGCAGCCGAGTGTGAAGCGGCTGGGATGAGAATCAGCACCTCCAAATCCGAGGCCATGGTCTTGAGCCGGAAAAGGGTGGGGTGCTTCCTCCGGGTCGGGGATGGGGTCCTTCCCCAAGTGGAGGAGTTTAAGTATCTGGGGGTCTTGTTCACGAATGAGGGAAAAATGGAGCGGGAGATCGATAGACGGATTGGTGGGGCATCTGCAGTTATGCGGGCGCTCTACCGGTCTGTCGTGGTGAAGAGAGAGCTGAGCCAAAAGGCGAAGCTCTCGATTTACCGGTCGATCTACGTTCCTATCCTCATCTATGGTCACGAACTCTGGGTGGTGACCGAAAGAACGAGATCACGGATACAAGCGGCTGAAATGAGTTTCCTCCGCAGAGTGTCTGGGCTCTCCCTTAGAGATAGGGTGAGAAGCTCAGTCATCCGGAGGGGGCTCAGAGTAGAACCGCTGCTTCTCCACATCGAGAGGAGTCAGTTGAGGTGGCTCGGGCATCTGGTCAGGATGCCTCCTGGACGCCTCCCTGGTGAGGTGTTTCAGGCACGTCTCACCGGGAGGAGGCCCAGGGGAAGGCCCAGGACACGCTGGAGGGACTATGTTTCTCGGCTGGCCTGGGAGCGCCTTGGGGTTCCTCCCGAGGAGCTGGAACAAGTGGCTGGGGAGAGGGAAGTCTGGGTCTCTTTGCTTAGGCTGCTGCCCCCCCGACCCGACCACGGATAAGCGGAAGAAAATGGATGGATGGATGGATACTATTCAGTTCCATTTTAAGTAGCTACATTTTTGCAAATAATGTAGGGGTTTTTGCTCATTTTGCTGGAACCAGTGGAAAGCATACTACAATGATTAGATTTATGTAAATGATTCTTCTAGCAGCAGCTGTTTTACCAACTGTAAACAACCAAGATATTAAAAAACGATTCTGAGTCAGAACATGACACTTATTTCAAATAATCAAATTACACTCAGCATTAAAACGACCAATTCTGAAATTCCTGAAAAACTAGGAAAGTGACAAACAGCTCAGAGTTCCTCATTCAGTGTAAACTAGGGCTGTTCCATCTTGGGTGCCTCACGATTTTGATTCGGGTGCTACGATTTCATTATAAAGCGATTATTTTTGTTGTATATTTTTACCCCATTTAGAGTTTTTTCTTCATTCTTTGAATGGCTACTTTATACTCTTAAATTAATGCAGTTTCCAAGTATCCAAATCAATTGATGTCCTGTCTTTTTTTTATGTCAAACCACAAATAAACCAACACATGTCCCAAATATGTTTTATAATCACATCAAGGTCATATTTTCAATGAAGGCTAAAGGAAATGTGTGTTGGCAATTTAAAAATAATATTGGGTGGACCTATTTTGATTTCCATAAAAGAGGAAACTTGGTACAAATCTTAACACAATCATTTTCTTTTTACTTAAATAAGACTTTTGATTTTAACATATTTAAAGTACTTCTGCTCTATATGGTTAAAAAGAAAAATTAAACTTCAGATCAGCTTTAACAAGTCAACCATTACAGAAATAACTTTAAATCTAAATAGAAATTATTAATATTTTGTGTTAGAAAATAAAGCTAAAAGAACAATAGTTCACTTTTAAGTCATACAGGACAAAAATTACACAAAAATATGAAATTATATTCTGAGAAAATAAGTATTTTTCTATTCAAGGTAATAGAAAATAAAAAGCAACATTCTCCCAAAGAAACTTACAGTCTATACTCCAGTCTTTGTTTTGTTTTTTCGCTGTAAAATTTTAATGAAGAACTCTGACTTTGCAGCGTTTGAATAGTTTTTGCGTCAGTTTGACCAATGGGATGTTTGCCACCTGTCATACACAGAAACTCATCTACCAGCTCTAAGTACGGTGCTCTCCGCCACACATTAGTCGCAACCGGGATGGAATGAAGGAAATTTCCTTCCTGTTTCATACTTAAAGCTACATTTGTGCTTAAGTCGGGTAAACATGAGCTGTAGCTTGGGGAGGAAGCTCTGGACAGCACAGATAAAGTGGACATGTCTGGGGAAAAGAAGATGTTCCTGTTTACATGATACACAACAACATAGACGCTCCTAAAGTGCAACTAAAGTGCAAAATTTTTGCTGTATTTTGTCAATTTCAAACTGCATAGCTGAGACACTAGCAGCAGTATACCGTTTGCACCGGTCACTCTCCTAAAAATATGATTTCAACACTTTTGAATTGCTACCGATTTTGTACGTTTCCAATCACAATTAAATCGCTTTATGGTGGATGGGGACCCCCCTAGTGTAAACTGTGTACTTCTTCCTTTTGTGTTTGGATAATAACAGGTCAGAGGTAAAGCTTGAAAAGGTTTCTCCAGTCAGAATGGGAGATGTAAATATTAAACTTTGTCAAGGTAAAGCTAAAGTCTGAGCTTGAACTTGGAGTTGGGCAATAGAAACAAAAAAATATAATATCCCAATTGAGTCAGGGCAAACGGCTCAAAACCTTAAAACATATCCATTGTTAATAAAACAACAGTAAATGTTTCTCAGAAGAAAAATGACAGTTTTCTAGAAGCATAAAGTTTTTGTTTTAGACGAGCACCCTTCAGGTCTCACCTGAGCTCTGTCGGGAGCAGCAGCCGCCGCCTCCAGCTGTCCAGATTCCTGACTGCCTCCTTGCCTCTCTTCTCTGTTGTCATTCTGTCTGTGTGACGATGGGCTCCGCCCAGAGCCGGGGTGGGGATGTTGGGTTTTACCATTTGATGCAGTAGATGTGACAGAGACTGGATCCTTTTCTGCTTCCTCATTTGTCTTGGGCAGCCGCATAGCAGTATGCGTGGCACTATGTTCCTGAGATGGCCGGTCGCCTTTTGGGGCTGCCCTCGGCATGACGCTGATGTCCGAGCGGTCTTCAGAGGCCTTTCTCGCCTGTGCAGGAGCTGCAGCGGCCTTGTCACTCGGTTTGTTTTTGAAGCAGCGCTTGAAGCCCCTCTCGGGTTTGCCGCCGCTGCGACTCTGCTCGCCATGTGCAGGTGACGAGGGAGGCCGCGGCTGGAGCTGTGGCTGTTCTGAAGCAAATCGGGGGGTTTCTGAGGACTTCAAGGTAGATGGTTTTGTGTCATTCCTGGTCTCGGGTCGAGGCACATCCTTTTCCTTCTTATTTGACTGAAACAGAGTTTGAAAAAGAACTATAGGCAATTAAGCTCGTTTAAAGTAGCTATTAAGTGACAATCAAATAAATGTAAAGTTTAACTGTTTTTTTCTGGTTATTGTTCATCTTAAATGGGTTTTTGAGCTCTTAATTGAAAGCCACCAAGTTCACTAAAAGAAACAAAACGCTGGTTGCTTTGCAATTCCACTCACACCTTTAGTACGATTATAATTACAATATGTAACTAATCATTTCTCAGTGCATCCAAGATGTGAACACAGATCCATTTAGAAGGAAAACACTAAATGTGACTCACCTTAAGAGAAGGCCAAATGTGAAAAGGAATCTTCTTGTGCATAATGAGGTGCAGAAGTCCACCTTTTTCCTTGTACTGTGCTTTACTACATGAGGCCTCTATTTCCTCCTGCAACTGGCAACTCCACTGCCGTCCATCTGAACAACAACGTGATTATTATCAGAGACCAGCCAGAAAAAAAACAGTCAAAAGGAGTATTGACAAAGATTGGCCTGAATCCAATGGATGGACAGACAGCAAACACTAAAGAAATCCATCATTCTGTTATGACTGTTACGGTTTCAGTAATCCTAACCTGGGAAGGACACGTTGCAGTGTGTATCAGTAAATGTGGTGTCGATGTCCTCTATCCTCTGTACACCGTCTCCACAGCGCAGTCTGACTGTCACTTCATTGACGTTCTGCTTCCAGTCCACAAACACATCTAGGAACCAAGAAAACCCACTGAGTCTTTTCCTTCCATCCTGATGCTGATCATCAGTACATCTGACCAATCACCATTTCAAAGATCAACAAACTGCAGAAACAACCTGATGCTCTCCCTTTATTTAAATCATCTATTCAAACGGGCTTATTCACTGTAGACACTGATTTTGGTTGTTGTACTGTCTTCTTATTTGCCATTTGATTATTTTTTGTTCTCGATTGTATTATTTTTCTGTTTTTTTTCTTCTCTGTAATGCAGTGTTTCTCAAACTTTTTTTTATCATTCCCCACTTTGGACAAAGGAGCATACACAAGCCGCCCATGCTTTTATCGCCCCAACAGAATGGTGACCACGCCTGATTTTTAAACTGTTTTATTTATTTAAATAGCCGAGTTAGTCTACAAGATTTTAAGGGTATAAATTTGTTGGAAAAAGGGGTTGAGCACTGGTATAAAACCGGCTCAGAAATGCTGTCAGTAGTTGCTACATGTAGAACTTCAGCTCACAGTTGGGGAAAATAAAAGTTGTAGTTTTATCAAATTTACAAAGCTTTCAAAAGTACAAAATAATAAAATAAGTAAAGAGCAAGATACTCATCCCTGTATTTCCTCCGTGGTTGACCGTGTGACTTCTCTGACTCTGAAACGTTCCCTGATCTTTTTAGATATTTGTAAATTTCGTGGATGGAATCTCTGATAATGCGACTACTTCAGCTTGTTTTGTTCTGCTGCGATATATTCCAACGTCAAACTCCCAGCCTGATGTTCCAGGTCCCGGTTCTGTTTACAATGATGATCACAATTGCTAATTTATTTGAGTGTGTTTAATTTTGTGAGAGGGGGGAGCTGGTTGATTTAATTTACAGTGCAGTGAAAAATTCACAACGACAGAATCTAGGGGGGAAAAACTATTTAAATCCCATTGATGTCACGCCCCACCTGCAATACCTCTGTGCCCCACTAGTGGGGCTCGCCCCATAGTTTGAGAAACACTGCTGTAAGGTGACTTAAAGTGTATTATTACTATTATTAAGCAAAGTAACTTTTTCATGAAGCAGTAATCCCTAACCTTGCAGGGGGAAACCTGCTCCTATTGCTTACAAATCCCAATGTTATAGACTATAGAACTCTTCCTATATGATCATGTGTGTCAGTGCAGAGCACTTTTGGAACGACAACGCAGCACAAGCCAGACATGTCAAAAGATCTGAACCAGTCTGGACTGGAAGTAAACCAGTATGCAGAAATACACACATACTCACACAGCCAACATCATTCACCAAACACAGCGAGGGAAATGCATTTGCCTGAAGCGAAGGGAATGTAGAGTAACAGTTTTCTACACGGTATTCAGGAGACAATAAAAAAAAAAAAAAAAAAAAAAAGTGGATTTACAGTCAGGAATCACATCAGTGTGGAGCATGGACAATGGTTTAACGGAACGGAATGGAAATATTCACTCTAAAACAAATTATGATCATCAAACAGTAAAGGTAGGACTGAATTTATTTAGGTTTGGCAACAAGCGATAAGCCTAATTTTTTCCTCCTCTTTGGCTGCTGGTTCAGTCAGTTTTGCACATAGAGCGCAGACACTGATACGGTTGGAAAGAGCTGAGTTTGGCCTTTAAAGCTGCTGTCCGGATTATTTGAGGGAGAGAAAGATTTTCTGACTGGATCTTGTCAAGGTTGAGAATATGGTTTCTGTCATTAAGACAAGCCTTTCCCTGTTATGTGGATATGCAGATAAGCATCTAGCAGTTGTTTGGGTTAAACAAAAAACAAACAAATCATTAAACAGTAACTGAACCCCAAAACAACTTTTTTTTGCTTCTAAACTGTATAAATGTGTCTTTACCAATGCAATCTTTCAGTTTCTGGGGATTTTTTTACATTTTGGTGTAAACCTGTTTAATTCTACACTTTTTGGTCTAAAAACGTCTTAGTGCTGCCCTCTTGGGGTTGAACGGTGGCTACTGCATATGAATTTTGTGATTGGTGGAGAGCGGTACATCTTTACGTCACAGGCATTGACTGTGTCACAGCAGCTAAGGTCTCACAGACACGCCCCGTGGGTTTGGGGATAAAACTATCAGACATACCGGCCCCGTGGCGAGTTTGGAGTTGGATTGGTTTTTTCAGGTTACCATTATTATCACATTAGCACTTTGCTAACATACTGTTTTGAACGTTACCCTATGGGTTAGGGGGAACGTTAGCCTATGTTAGCATTGCCACTCAGAGACCGGACCCATCCTGTCTCTCTCTCCCTCAGCAGCAGCGCCGGCTTCGGACAGCGCTGACTCAGCGCCCTGAGCCAGCGGCTCTAATTGATACGGCTCGCGGCCGCTGGGCTCCATAAAGCCTCCCTCTACTCCTCTATCTCCAATAACGGCGGAGGAGATCCGCTGGTTCAGGGCGCCGAGCCAGCGCCGGCCGAGCTCGGTGCTGCTGAGGCAGGGGGAGACAGGAGGGGTCCAGTCTCTGAGTAGTGATGCTAACATAAGCTAACGTTCAAAACAGATGAATGTTGATCAGTCACAAAACTGCCAACGTCGCTTTGGTCACTGTCCATGTTTCAGTGTCAGATTAAGCGAGCTGTCACTGTCCTCCTGAACACACCCCCAGCTCCCCCCTCCGCATTTCCTCCACACTTGGCCATACCCCTCTGTTCTTCCTGGCACCGCCCACTTTGTAGTATTTTTCCAAATGTTGTCTGGGGGCGGGGTTATGATTTTTCAGGGGGTTCAGTTACACTTTAAGGTCTTATGGAATGTTTTCCCATGTAATGGGAAGTGATACTCTTTCAAAGTATTCTAAAGATACAGCAATAAACACTCAATATTACTTCTAATAACTTCACAAAAACATATGTTTCCTAAATCGATCACACATGTTAATACATTATATTATTTTATTTGTCTTCTTTATTTTTCTGTTATTTCCATTATTATGATTATTTGTTGTTTAGAATACTAAGAATCTGCATATTTGGAAAAAATACTGAAGTATCATGGTTATACTTCTATTGTTCTCAGCAATCTAACTGTGATGCTTAGGTTCAGCCATATTGGCATCAAGGTGGGAGATAAATATGCAGTTATATGCAGTCTCTATAGAGATAGGCGATGTGCCGTAAACCTATCACAGTACCATCTGAGTATTTTACATCATCCAAGGTAGTTCTGCATACAAACACAGACATTGGATATGGATTTAAATAAATTTCTAGACTGGTTATATTATTTTATACTAAAAATTAAACTCAGACATTTTCAGCTTGAATTGTTTTAAAACTGTAAAATCAACTAAAACAGACAGTTGTCGTTAGCTTTCACCACTCTGGTGATACATTCACATTTTCTACAAGTTCACAGTGATATGTCATCTATCAGCTGTAGTTAGCTAAAACAAGTCATAAGGAAATTATTAACAACAAATTCACAGAACCTTTAGAAAACTTTAGAAAATCCAATATAACCCTTTAGTATGGATCATTTTTGAAGCTCTTTTAGTCTCCACTCCATTACTGTCCTTGTTTACACAACTGGAAATATTTCCTAACAGTGAAATTCTTTTTCAGTGTCCTCAGAGAGAGAAACGTGTAGCAGCCTTCCTTTAACCATCTGAATTGACCTGTGGCTACTGTGTCCAGCCTCGCCCCCAAAACGCAAATGACCAATAGCATTTAACTACCAGATTCTCAGACATAAAAAGACACAGACAATCTCACCGTCTCGCTCCATAGAGAACCACTATGACCTGCGACACTTTTGTGGTTTAAGACACAAAAATGGTTAAGCAATACACAGAGGACAAACAATGGAGTTTATTTGATCTGATTTAACAAACAAAACAAAACATGGACAAATGTCTCTGTGGCAGACCACACAGTCAACTCAACGTAACAACTATAGCCAAAAACAATTGTCTAGTACAAGCTTAGCAATCAGATCATAGAAGTTAATATCAATCACATTAGGCCTAGAGGTATTGAGTTTTCTTGAGCTAGTCTCCTAGTAGGCTATTGTTAAGATAGCAGATGGCAAATGAATTTATCACATTACCCTGCTGTACATGAACAATGCTGATCTTCAATGGCGTTTCTCTCGTCAAAAATGATTCATACTAAATGAGGCTTTTACCCCTTACTTTGAGAGCTGAACATCTGTGCTTCTAATTTCAGTTTTTTTTCCCATATATAATTCCAGCTTGATATTTTGTACAATGCTGACCTTTCTGAAGGCGGGGCTTACTGGGGACTGAGTCATAGGTCAATTAGCACAGACTTTGTGTGGAGCAGCAATGCACCACTCCATGCTCCACATAGCCAAAGAAAACTATGGGCATGCAAACTGTTATCCAGTGATAATCCACAGTAAATTCAATTAAATTCAAATTCAATAATACTTTATTGATCCCAGAGGGAAATTAAGTGTTGGTATAGCTCATATAATTAATTCTTTAAGAAGTTGAATATATGTAAACAAAGAAATTGGTGACTACAGTAGTTGCAGCATTTCATTTAACCTCACCTTTCTTGACCTCTGCAAGAACCCCATCCACTGCAGCATTGGCTGCTGCAGCTCTCTTGGCCTCCCTGCTCTCCTGGTTGGCCTTGTCCTTCTGTTTCTTCTTACTGGTACTGCTGGTCTGCTCTGAGCCGTGTTCTCTACCGCCGCCTCCTCTTTGCTGAGCCCCACTGCGACGCCCCACTGTGTCACTACCAGCCACTCCGTTGCCCCCACTGCTGGCCATCTTCAGGCACTTCGCACTAACAGGCCGCCCGTCGCCAGAATCACTACCGCTGCTGGGGTCTGGATCTGAGGTGTGCCTCTTCCTGCCTGGCCCGGCTATCTTGGCGATGATACTGGTCTGAACTCTCCCAGAACAGAATCAGGGTGCTGATCAAGGGATGGGAACCTGCAGCAGAACACAGAGTATTTTTAAAGCTAAAGCATAAAAACTGATTATAAATATGTATGCTATCTGCAAATTGTGGAATGATTAAAAATATAAACAACTCGAGAAATAATAGTAAAGTGGCCTTTCACTACTTTAGAGCAATTTATGCTTCCAACAACAGTGGGAATAACGTGTGACTATGCATGCATTTTTACTAAGTCAAAGAATGCTGGAATGACTATGCAAACAGCATTAGCAGCCAATATTTTAATTACTATTAGCGATGTAAGATCTATCACAAAAATTCTTTAGAATTATCATTTTGGTCATTTTGTTTTTCTTCCTGAAGATCTCAAGGCCCCCCACTTGTTTAATCGCTGCCACAGGTTTAGTCAGGATCATGGGAAACTAAAGCAAACCGTACAGAAACATGAAAAAGAGCGCATGAGCAGAATTGAAAACTAAAATCAACATCAAACCGAGAACGTTTAGTGCTGTGGGTGACCGCTAAAGACCAGCTCAGGTTGCTACACACACGCTTCAAATATTAGTCCTGAAGAAAAGCACTAAAGCAGCAGACACTGCTAGTGTATAGTGAGCTTCAAAGTGACCGGCCAACGTGAAACTGTATCTATTCTCACCTTTCACCGCTTGTTCCATCAGTAGCCTATTTTTTATAAACGTTCATATACAATGTTTACTTATTGTTTAAGTCTGTGCTGTAATGTGGGGCTACAGTATAATTTCTAAAGTTCAATTTCTATTTTTGAATAAATGTCTTTATAAAATAAATAAAACAATTTTCAGACCTTAGCTCATTTACTGTCAGACCGATTATAGCAGTCAGACAGTTCATATGCATTTCCTCAATTTGTACATGGCAATAAGATGAGAAAATCTTACCTTATGCTTCATGATCATAATATTGATTTTTCTCTTTCTGTTTGTTTGTTCCTGGTGCACGTGTGCTTCCTGTCGGCTGTCTGGCAGATTCTTAAACATTTTAACACTTTTTTTTCATAAGGTGCGGTGTTAACAGGAACACAAGTTTTTCATTTTAAAATTATGAGCTCCTCTGTTGGCTAATTGCATTAAATAAATAGTGACTGTAACATGACCAAAGGTCAAGGGGTGTGAACACTTGTGCGAGGATCATTCTGTCTGTAGTGTTGGATTTAAATCCTTCAGGCTCCTGCTTTCTTTATGGATATCTAAAGGTAACAGTTTAACTAACCATTATCTGAATCTATGCCACTACTCAATACATCCATTGCTGAATTTGAATTGTCAATGTGATGTCATCTTTTATTTTAATATAAACATACTGGAACCCGTTACTTTGTATTTCTGTTATATAAAGCCGAGAGGAATACTTCATATACAGAAACATTAGGGTGCTTTAAGCCAATTAGGAACAGGTTTCAAATGACAATGCTGAAAGGGAACACGGCCATTACAAAAGAAAAGAGCCTAGCTTCTTTTCCTTAGCATAGCAACAAAAAAAAAAAACAAAAAAAAAAAGCAGCAAGTACCATTTAACAATAAAAGTGAATAAGAAACAGACCAACATAACTTTAATAGGCGTTTTAGTTGACATTTAATCAGATAAAACCCCACTCATGAACGCAGATAGCTTTATTTAGACCACTCGCTCAAAGAATTGGCAGCTCAGTAGCTGGTGAGCTAGCCGCCTGAAAATAATGGCGTTTAATGTTCGTACATTTCTATCGGAACCTGACATTTAAAAGCTACTACTGCTGTGTCCCAACTGACTACATTTCGTAATTCACCTTTATTAACATGTACCCGTGTAAACAAAAGGCATTATTTACCGGTGCGCTAGCTTTTCCTTTCCAACATTTCCACCGTAAACACTGTCCTGACCTGTAAATATAGTTAAGTTTTTTTTTGTGCTGCAAGTCCTTTTCAGCAGCCACTTCCTACAGTTCAGCGGGAGGTCGCTAAACCTGATACGCAGAGAGCAGGACAGACTCGACGGGCTAATGTCATTAGCGACATGCTAACTGGAACTGAAACGAATGGGTTGACAAGGCTTCCAGGAATTCAATAAACGGTATCTGACATTTAGTGACAACAATTTTCCTGCTATTTTAAAGAACAACATCTATTATAAACAATGAAAGCGGAGGCCTACGTACCTTTAACGTGCTTGTAATTCCTGCCTGAACACACAATAGCGGGCAACTCCTTAGCGGACTCTCCCGGGCTGCTTGCTAAGCTCCTTCACGGCCTCGGGCTGCTGCGCTGTTTCTGCCCCGGACTTGAAAACCCCCGCAGTCTACGGTGTTTCTAGAATGTTCTACATTTAACCAGGACCCATGTCTGTTATACTAACAACAGTTTTTTTCCGATAATGAAGCAGAACACATTGTGTGACAGCGACTTCAGTCCGTCGGTTTCATTGGCTTTTGCGGCTTTGTGGAAGCAAAATACACAAGCTGCCCAACTAGACCTGAAATGACTGGTCTGCGCTACTTCCGGAATGCCACGCACACGTGATCTCTCTCTCTCTCTTTCTCTCTCTCTCTCTCTCTCTCTCTCTCTCTCTCTCTCTCTCTCTCTATCTCTCTCTCTCTCTGTACAGCCGAACTATTTAGCTGAAAAACATACACAAATGAAATGCCTTTATTAACATGATTGACTTAACAACTGTTTTTTTACATCAGTGGAAAAAATAAATTGAATCATTTAATGTCGAGGGGAAAAAAACAAAAAAAACAATCTGCCGCGGACATGAGCTGGCTTAGCAGGCTAATTGACGAAAACATTGCCTCAAAAACCTCACGCCAAATAGGGAGAGTATCAGCACTCAATGTTTTACACCATTGCGGTATGTACTTATGAAAGCAAAGAGGACCCCACCCGGACAGATCTCTTTGAGGACAGTCTGCAGGTGTAGATGATGCAGCTGTAGAATTAGGTCAGAATGATTTTATTCAGCTCAGATTTCTTTTCTTTTTTTACCCATTGGTTCTCTTTACTTTCTCTTTACTAATATCTTACAATGATGGTGTCACATTTGGCTGCACAGTCATTACCTAAGTGTTCAGAGGCATTTCAGGAGTATTTCAACTATTAGAGTAAATAGATATATACTTAAGTTTCTTAATATAATGTACAAAGCTTTGACTAAGTAACTAGAGCTACTGTTTTCATGACAAAGTATTTTTGACTTAAATTTATTTTCTTATTGTATCTTAAAAATAACAGGCTGTAAAAAAGAAAACATCCAGGTAAAACCAAGAAAGACCTGAAAGCACCTGGACAGAAAACTGAAAATAATATAGCAAAATTTTATGAGGATTTACCTCTAGACAACTGGAGCCACTATTAACACCCCAAACATGGTAGCATCATGCTGAGGGACAGGGGCGAAGTTAGGGGGGTTACTTTTTTTTTTGGGGGGGGGGGGGCAGTACCGAAATTCACCAGAGAGGCAGCACCTGCGTAAAGTAGCCTGCTCACAGCCTCCCTGAGCCCCCTGAAGTAGAAACGCTGGCTGCTTCAATGGCCGACCTGCTTGGGTATGTAATGTGCATTGGATGCATGCATGAGAAGGCTGTTGTGATTATGGATATCAGGAAAGTTTTCAGACAAAAAGTACAGATTGACAACAACAGCTGTGATCATGATTGAGTGCTGGCTTGCTAAATGTCAGCTTGCTGTAAATTTTGGTACAGAAAATGAATGGTAACAAGATAATGGTAAGTATGTGCATGGAAAAAATATAAAAATACTTGGATAATAATCATTAAATTGAGTAAATATCAGAGATGCAGATCTATGGATGACTGAGAAACAACTGATAAATAGTAATGTAGTGTTACAGTCAGTGATTACAGCTAGTCAAACATTGAGAGTATATATAAAATATAACATACCGTACTTTTTCATCAGTTTGGCAGACGGGTCAAAAAAATCTGATCATAACCCATTTCTATCCATCAGTTTTTAAACTAATAACATATTCTGTAGTATTTAATTTTTATTCATTTAAATTCTCAATCTGAACGAGCTGAACAGTCCACATCGTGCCATCACACATCAAGCAGATGAATACATCATGTCACTTTATTTCTCCACAATGACAAAAACCACCGATTGTAGCCCTAGATATAAACAATAAAATTAAATGTGAAATGTGCAACCGCGTGTGCGGTATCAAATAGGGGGGTTACAGCAGAGGCAGGTATCATAAGATTTGGGATTTTTGCCTCTTCTCATGGGGGTTGGGAGGCTGAATCTGCGCTCCGCAGCCCAACGGGAGAAGGGATTAAAGCCCCACTTCAGCCAAAGTTTTGAAATCCGGGAACATTTCTCAAATGAAAGTGATCAGAAGTCGTAAAGACTCTCTGAAGGAGCCAGTCCCTGACCCGCAAGCTTCAGCGGGAGAAAAAAATTCAGCATATGTGTCGTTTCTGGACCGGGGGTTGGCACTGCACCGGGCTCTTTGAAGCGGGTCGGGGATCAGCCGCAACGGCCACAGACTCACCCAAAAACCCCAATAGCTCTTTAACCTGCTGTAAGCTCCCAGATAGCATGTGTTGAGTACGGTGTTCAGGTCTGAGATGATGCTCAGATGCTCTCATGGAAATCTTTTTTTTTTTTGATTTAGTTTCCTGTACTTCGTGCGTAAAGATGAAAATATCTGCGAGTCCGCATCAAGTGGTCACGGGTGTGAATTGTAATCTGTCAAAATGACGGACAGCCTTCAGATTTTCCCAAAGGCCCGATTTGAAGTGTTAGTTTTTAAATACAACTTGCTCATCCAATTAATTAAAGCCATGAGTGAGAGAATTGGAAATTGGTCATGAAGATTGTGCAGAAAGCAAAGAAACACAAGATTAAATCAGAGTAAGAAAGAAGAACAGAGAAGGAAGAAGAGCAGAGACCAGGATCATATCTTAAGAAAACAATATGGTTTTGTTTTTTTTGGTCAATATAATAACTATATAATCAAACTTAGTTGCCATCTTGCTTTATATTATCTGGTCTTAATGGATGTAGGCTGTATTCCCTGGACCGGTTTTCAGAGGTGACTTCAGTCAGTAGCTGACCTTTATGTGATATTGCTGATAGTAGGGATGTGTATTGTATCACGATGTAGGGGGACGACACGATATGTTGCTATACTATGAGTAAGACTATATATTGTGATTTTTAAAACTTAATTTAACTGTAGAAAAACTGTCACATCATTCTAAACACTCCAACCTGTCTCACACTTAACACATACAGTTTTATTACTAGATCTAGTTGTTCCACTGGAACCAAGAAGGTGAAAGCAGCCACCAACTAGGGGTCATACTTATTTACAAAATTACTGTCATCATTATTGGTTCTATTCAAATTCTAAAAAGTAAAATAAAAATCGATATTTTCTAACATCTCAGGTTGATGGTTAATATTGTTGATTGAGTGTTGTTTTGCTTCATTATAGCATAGGCTGCTGCCCCCGCGACCCGACCCCGGATAAGCGGAAGAAAATGGATGGATGGATATAGCATACTAAGTGTAATCCAGTGCTTTTCGTCTGGTTTAAGGTGATCAGAATTCAAAAGTTGAGATGCCCTATCATTTAAAGCAACAATTTTCTGCACATCAGTCATCTGGGCTAAGCCCCTGATCTTCTTAAATCCTAAATCCGCCACTGCTGAGGGATGCTTTTCTTTAACAGGGACATGGAAAAAGGTTCATGGGAAGTTTAAATCAAAGCATATTCATGTTTTAGAATGGCCCTGTCAAAATTTAGATCCTAGATTCAATTGGGAATCTGTGGCCAGACTTGGAGATTCTTGTCCACGGACACTCTCATTCCAATCTGATCGTGCCTGAGATATTTTATAAAGAATGGACAAAACCTTCAGTGTCTAGATGTGCAAGACTGGTAAAAAGACACCTGATCTGTCACATAAAATCCCTACCTAAAGTTCACGGGTTTGGCAAGGTACTAGTGTATATAAATAAACAAATATGTGCTTATTCAACTTGTAGCGAACCTACAGACCTGTCCAGATTGGGAGTGGACTCAAGACTAATATAGTCACATGAACAGGCAAGCTGACTCATAGACTCGTTACATTTGGACATGAACTATTTTTAGAAAATAGCTTTGTCCCATTTGCAGCTCGCCAATAGGTTCTACATTATCCTGTTTAGTAAAATAATGTAGCTTTGTGGTGGGTTAGGTTTTCCTGTAACATCTTTGTTTTAATACTGACACCTTAGAGTAAAGCTATTAAAAATATGTTACAAAAAAAGTCTTCTTTGTTAATATGAGCTCACATGCTATCGTAGGCCCTCATTCTGGCTGTGCTTTCATCCCGCTGTCTGGTCTGTCATCTAACAGACATCTGTAAAAGCCTAATAAAAAGCAGACTCAGGTGAAGGGCACATCCAGTCAACTCAAAGTAGAGAGGATGCTGCTACCTTGAGGGCTATGAGAGGAATGTATGCATGTTAGACCAACAAAAACCATGATCAATAGACAAGACAGAATCATACATGCAGGATTTTTAGAAAGACAGAAAAATCTGAAATGACTTCATATTTATCTTTATTGAGAAAACTGTAAAACATAACAAGGTTCCTTTGGTATTTTCAATGCCAATGACCAGTCATTGTTACTCAGCTGAAATATGTAAAAAATGAGTTTTTCATTAAAAACATTTTGTAAAATGCAAACTGTCATGCACAATGCCGATATACTGACATCATAAGGCACTATTTTAAAAGCAGTATTTAATTACTGATGCCTATCTCCAGCGGTCATTGGGTGAGAGTTCGTCCACCCTGGATAGGTACCAGTCCATCACAGGGTAACATGGTGACATACAGGACAAAATACCTAAAAACAACTAAGAGAGACCAATGTTTTTGGAGTCTGGAAGGAGTACCTGGAGAGAACCTTTGCACGCACAGGGAGAACACGCAAACTCAATGCAGAAAGACCCCAAGGGAATCGATCCCAGGACCTTCACAGTGCAAGGCCACAGTGGTACCAACTTCCTCATTGCGCAGCCCTTTGAACTTAGCATTTACTCATATATAGTACTGTTTAAAAGTTTTAGGCAGGCATGTGTAAAAAATGCTGTAAACAAAGAATGCTTTCAAAAGTGGACGTGTTAATCATTTATTTTCAACAACAAAAAGACTATCTAAATCAAGTCAATATTTGGTGTGACCACCCTTTGCTTTCAAAACAGCATCAATTCTTCTAGGTACACTTGCACAGTCTTTGAAGGAACTCGTCTGGTAGGTTGTTCCAAATATCTTCGAGAACTAACCACAGATCTTCTGCTGTGCTCAATCTTGCCATGACATGAAAATATAGCCTAGTTTCCACTGAGCGGAACGGTGCGGTCCGCTTTTTTTTGTCTTTTTCCATTGTAAAAGCGGCCCATACAACAGGTCTGTACTGGTCCATTTATGGCCCCCCTTCACTTGGTCCGGTATGGTTAGGGCAGAGCTACTGGCGTCACACAACACAGTCCTTTGATTGGGGGAATGAAAACCATCACTGCTTGCAACAAGCACGATGCATAAATACCAAAGTGCTGTTGTTTCATCTCACCTCATTGTACATGGAATATGTTTCTATTCGCCGCACAGAGCCCACTCATGAACACTGCAGTAAGGTTTGTGCAAAGAAGGAACCAAAGACCAAGCAAGAGCTGCTGTCTTGACTTATGTTATATTGCATCATGATTCTCGGTGTATTGGTATGACTGCCCAGTGAGAGTCCAGCTGGTTGTGGAAACGCTCTCCTGAATGTGCCGGCCCATAAAATAGTGTACCGCACCGACCCGGTCCATACCGCTCAGTGGAAACGAGACCTACAGTGTCTTCCTCACCTTGGTAGCAGAGTTTGGCTGTTCCTCACCCAGTTTTAAACCTCATACACAGCTGTTTTTGTTTCAGTTAATGTCTGTGTTACAACCTACATGTGATATTAATGATCACTAGCACCTGTTCGGTATAATTGGTTGATCATACACCTGACAATAATCCTATAAAATCCCAGACTTTGTGCAAGTGTACCTATAAGAATATATGCTGGTTTAAAGGCAAAAGGTAGTAATTTGATTTAGATTTTCCTTTTGTTTGCTCACTTTGCATTTTCCAAATTGATTTAAAAAACAATCATTATTATCAAAAGCATTCTTTTTTTACAGCATTTTTTCACACCTGCCTAAAATTTTTGTAGGCAAATTTACATATATAAATTCCTGGAAATTATCGCCTCACTGAACAATCTTTTTTAGGTTCTCTGTCATCAGTGAATGCTGCCACTTTTTCATCTAAAAATTTGTGTATTGTGCAGGAATCTTTGGACTATCTCAAATTTAATCACCAGAAAAAAAAAATTGCAGCAAGAACATGGTGCTGAGCTCAGCTCAGAATACAATTCTACAGCAGCATATCACACTGGAAAAAGTATTATAATTAAACTTAATATCACTAGTTATTTAGTGAAGAAATAATGCCACGTTAAGAAAAAAAATCTTTTGACAAATTTTCCGGGGGCAAAACTGTGGGTACCTAGTCTTCCATTTGCAAGTAGGGCAGAGCTTTGTCTCCTTTAACATAATTTCAAAAGGTTGAAAATGAAGCCAACGTGTTTTCTGGAGGACTGTGGAGTCTGGAAGGAGTACTTGGAGAGAACCCTCCAGGTACTAAAAATGTCTCACATTATTTGGCCATGCAAAAGGATTGATTTTATGTCTGTCTTGGTTTGGTCATATACACTCAACAAAAATATAAACGCAACACCTTTGTTTCTGCTCCCATTTTTCATGAGATGGACTTAAAGATCTAAAATTCCTTCCAGATACACTATTACCATTTCTCTCAAACATTGTTCACAAATCAGTCTAAATGTGTGATAGTGAGCACTTCTGCTTTGCTGAGATAATCCATCCCACCTCACAGGTGTGCCACATCAAGATGCTGATCTGATATCATGATTAGTGCACAGGTGTACCTTATACTGCCCACAATAAAAGGCCACCCTGGAATGTGCAGTTTTGTCTCACAGCAAAATGCCACAGATGCTACAAGCATTGAGGGAGCGTGCAATTGGCATGCTGACAGCAGGAATGTCAACCAGATCTGTTGCTCATGCATTGAATGTTCATTTTTCCACCATAAGCCGTCTCCAGAGGCGTTTCAGAGAATATGGCATATGGCAGTACATCCAACCAGCCTCACAACCGCAGACCACATGTAACCACACCAGCCCAGGACCTCCACATCCAGCAGGTTCACCTCCAAGATCGTCTGACACCAGCCACTCAGACAGCTGCTGAAACAATTGGTTTGCATAACCAAACAATTTCTGCACTAACTGTCAGAAACCGTCTCAGGGAAGCTCAACTGCATGCTCGTCGTCCTCATCGGGGTCTTGACCTGACTCCAGCTCGTCGCCGTAACAGACTTAAGTGGGCAAATGCTCACATTCGATGGCGTCTGGCACGTTGGAGAGGTGTTCTCTTCAAGGATGAATATCGGTTTACATTGTTCAGGGCAGATGGCAGACAGCGTGTGTGGCGTCGTGTGGGTGAGCGCTTTGCTGATGTCAATGTTGTGGATCGAGTGGCCCATGGTGGTGGTGGGGTTATGGTATGGGCAGGCATCTGTTATGGACGAAGAACACAGGTGCATTTTATTGATGGCATTTTGAATGCAGAGAGATATCGTGATGAGATCCTGAGGCCCATTGTTGTGCCATACATCCATGAACATCACCTCATGTTTCAGCAAGATAATGCACGGCCCCATGTTGCAAGGATCTGTACACAATTCTTGGAAGCTGAAAATGTCCCAGTTCTTGCATGGCCAGCATACTCACCGGACATGTCACCCATTGAGCATGTTTGGGATGTGCTTGACCGGCGTATACGACAGCGTGTAGAGGAGTGGACCAACATTCCACAGGCCACAATTGACAATCTGATAAACTCTATGCGAAGAAGATGTGTTGCACTGCATGAGGCAAATGGTGGTCACACCAGATACTGACCGGTTATGAGTCCCCAGACCCCCAATAAAGCAAAAAACTGCACATTCCAGGGTGGCCTTTTATTGTGGGCAGTATAAGGTACACCTGTGCACTAATCATGATATCAGATCAGCATCTTGATGTGGCACACCTGTGAGGTGGGATGGATTATCTCAGCAAAGCAGAAGTGCTCACTATCACACATTTAGACTGATTTGTGAACAATGTTTGAGAGAAATGGTAATATTGTGTATCTGGAATGAATTTTAGATCTTTAAGTCCATCTCATGAAAAATGGGAGCAGAAACAAAGGTGTTGCGTTTATATATTTTTTGAGTGTATTATAGGTCATCATCCTTCTGGAAATCCAAACAACAACCCGTTTCCAATGTACTGCTGTCGCCCATCCGATTTTGTTATTAAAATTATTCTACTATTTCAAAGAGTTCATGATGCCATTCACCCTAAGAAGTTTCCCAGGGCCTTTGGAGGAGAAGCAGGCCCTCAACATCGTAGCTACTTCGGCCAATGGTTGTTGTGGAAACTTGTCTAATTGTTGTCATAATGTTTCCAAGCTGCCACTCTTAGCTGCAGTTCTACAGTGAGCTCTGGAGATAGTTCTTGTACCGCTCTTACCATCCTGCTCATTATGTTTGGTGCCAAGATTCATGAGTCCATTTCCAGCAACAGAACGTTCTGGATTGTTTCTTTAAAGTTCCCGGAAACAATTTTCCTTAAAAATACTTTTCAAGGAAAAGTTTCTTAAAAAGTATAAAGTAAAAAACTTCCTCAGTTACATTTATTTTAAAGTAAGAGGTAGGGATACCTATAATTATATTAAAAATAGTTTTTTTATTTATGGGATGTACTAAATAAATCCAAAATGGATGTACTCAAATCAAAGGTTGAATTTTTCTCATTTTTTGTGTGAAATGATGTTGAATTTATTTGAGGACTTTTGACCAGGCGTGCCAAAAACAGTGGTCAGCACTGAAGAAGTGTTTTGTACTGTTTGAGTTGATCTGTTTAAAAAGCAACACAAGTTATTGGTTTTCAGAACTTAAATACATACATTCGTAGTTGTGGGGCGAATTAAAAGCAACAATAATATGCACAAACTAAATGTGAGTAAAATATGTGCTCAATGACAAACTTTACATGCTCAGCTGTTGCTATGATTTTTATGTTACAAAGAAATAGTCAACGCTTCAATTAAAAAAACAACACGCTAATTGGGTGCACCGTATGAGAAACTGGCTTATAGAGCCAAAGTCTAGTGTCATGTTTTTATATCTAAGGGAAAAGTGGAACAATAGTAACAGATATCTTGGGGATTTAGAAGAGCTGATTTACTGGCACGTATTGTAGATATGGATCTGTTTGTTTATGTCATTGAGGATGCTCCTCATCTTGTCCTCCAACCCGTCCAGCTGCCGAACTTTCCCCTCCAGCTTCCTTTGGTTCTCCTCATAGGTTTTCTCCAGCTCTGCACAAAGCAGGAGAAGGGAAAATATTGTAAACTCAAATTGCGGCTTGAAGTGACTACATGTTTAGGATCTGTTTTCTTCCTGAATGCATGCAAATCAGGCCATCCTACAGCTAAGCATCACCTGCCAGTCTCTGTAACTTTTTCCGAGCATCGTTGAGTAGCTCCTTCGCTTCCTCTCTGAGACTCTCTGCCTTTTTCTTGGCTTCCCGCACAGTTTTGGCCTTGGTGTCAACTCGTTGCTGCAGGTCATTGAATTTATCCGTCAGGGGCCCGTCTAGAGTCTGAGCATAAAGTAGAAGATTTTTTTTCCTCTCATTTAATGAATGTGTACATTTATTGATGCTAGGAGTGTGCACTCAAACACAGACCTGCTTGGCTTCATTTGCCTTGTCTCGAGCCATAGTGGCTGTCTCCTCAGCTCGGGCTGCCGCCATGCTGTTGTTGGCTCGTTTGGTCTTCAGCATGTTGATCTCCTGTTCGAGTGTGCCGAGGCGACCCATGGCATCATCCAGGTTCTTCTCACTGTTGGATGTTTCTGACTCGATCTGCATAGAGTAAGAGTCAGCAGATTTTAACGCACCGACTTTGTGCAACGAAACTCAAATCAAATCACTAATAAAATTCTCTATGACCAATAGGGGGCGGCAGACACCAAGATTTCACTGTTAAGTATGATGGACACAGGATGAGCTTTATTCAATGGCCAGGTTAGACCTAAATTACATACAAAAGCTGTGGGCTGAGCTAAAGAGAAAGACCTTTGGATGATCTAGAGAAATTGTACAAAGAGGGATGGTCAAAAATTTCTTTCTTTATGCTCCAACCTTGTAAAATGTCCTATTGGTAAAAAAGGGGTTGTATAAAGTATTAGGAGAAGGGGTGGCAATAATGATTCTATTAGCGATTTTGTTAAAAACAATAATAAAGACTGTTACTGTATAAATTTATTCAAATTAAAGGTGGGATTTCTTAAGACATTTTCTCAGTGATATGAACCAACTGCAGAAAAAGATGAGTTTATATTAAGGCTTTTTAGTTTTTGTCTTTACACGTTTTTATCCAGGGTGCCAAAAAATGCAAGCAGCACTGTCAAACCTTTTGTTTAAAAACATAAATGTACGTGATCCATACAAAAAAAAATCTGATCAAGTTATTCAGACTTCTTGTAAATTTCTCCTGTAACTCAAAACACAAAATGAACACTTTTAGAAGTGGTTATGTTAACCTGAGC
The DNA here is from genome assembly GCA_963556495.2 of Valencia hispanica. NCBI lineage: Eukaryota > Metazoa > Chordata > Actinopteri > Cyprinodontiformes > Valenciidae > Valencia > Valencia hispanica. The sequence goes on along the minus strand of OY747709.1, from coordinate 10,259,144 downwards.
CAGTCGATTCTCAGTCTCTCTAATGTCAGCCCTGGCACTCGCTATGGCCTTCTCAGCTGAAGTCTGGGCAGTCTTAGCATCCACCAAGGCCTGTTTCACTGTCTCTGTTGTGCTTTTTACCCCCTCAGCATGATGCCTTGACAACAGCAAAGTGTCAATGTTAGGGGAAAGAACTATCAAAAATATCAGCAAATAAACTCCTTAATTAAAAAGAATTAAACTCTGTTATGATTACCTTGCCCTCTTGGCATCCAGCAGCAGTTTCTCTGCCTTTCGAACGTCATCCTGCGTCTGCTGCAGGATGGCATCCACGTTTGAAAGGCTGCGGACCCGATCCTTGATTTCATCAGCCAGTTGTCGGATCTGGAGGGGTGAGGCGGGGATGGAGAGCTGCAACACGTGGTTTGCCACTGCTTCAATGCTGTCCGGGTCCGCTCCTTCCTCTGTCAGACATCAAGGGGAGTCAGGGTCAGCACAGGAGGCGAAACTAACAAGGAATGCCACTATTCCGCATGTGTGGACTTTTATTAAAGACTGACGAGTGAGAAAGTCTCTGATCTGTTTGATGAGGTCTCTGAGGTTGTTGTTGGAACGTTCCACTTTGTTCTTCGTTGCGGTGGCTTTATCCAAAGCAACTTGGGCTTTACCCTTAGCTTCTTCTGCTTTGGCCTTAGCTTCTGCCACCTGCAGAACAGAAAGGTTTTAATAATTACAAGTCCAAAAACCAACGGTTATTCTTTGTTTTTTTATATAGGAAGCTGTAAAATTTCAAGAATTTTCTAAGAATTAAAAATTCTTGCAGAAAAAAAATTCCTGAACGAAAATCAAGTTCCTGAATGGAAGAAAGTTTGTTCCAAAAAAATACATGCATGTTTTAGACTTTTTCATATTCTGTCATATAACAAGATCAAAGTATATTGTATTGGAATTTATGTGAGTGACCAATACAAGGGGGTGCATAATGGTGAATTGTGTTATAGTCATGTTTTCACACATGACAAAATTTAGTTTTTTACTCTCGACACCAGGGTCGTGCAGAGACCTTTAGAGGGGCAGGTGCTCATAGTTAGAAAGGGGCACATAAAGCAAGATTTTAAAACTTATAACATACCAACCTGATTAACAACAACCGATATTCATCAAGAATCTACTAGGCAATCGCAGCATAATATATCATTGTCATTCGATGGGGACCCTGCAGAGCAAAAGGAGCCTAGTTTTTATTTGATGGGATACAATGTTGCTGTTGAGACGCTCCTGCTGCTGATAGTGCTAGGTGTAGGGCAGTGTTGATTTGAGACTGTAGACATTGAAAGACCAAAGGAGAGCTGGAAGTTGATAAAACAAGTGTTATGAAGAACATAATAAAAAATTTTTACTTGCTGCTGTGTCTAACTAAATAAATCCCAATATTTGACTGGTTAACCTCCACAGCAAGTCAGCGCAGACAGCTTTAAAGATCAAAACAGCTCAGAAGGGCTAATTCTACTTTTCTATAGTAGTGTTAACACCTCTGAGAGATTTTGATTTGTAATGTGGAGAGATAAAAATAATTCATTTCTTCAGCACACAGCCATGAGGTAAACATATTATTAAAATAAGAATAGATTCATTCATCTGACATATTTATTCCAAATTTTGTAAAAATTTGGGACATTTTGATTGATTGAACTGGGACACATCTGACTTTCCATACCTGCTACAGTCCAAATTATTAGTACAGTTGGCTATTTTCAGCCACTGTTTGTGACATTTTTAGATGTGAACTGCAACGGCTATGGGCCGAACCTTTTAGCAGCTGAGATTCTACAGCTTTATTCTCACTCCATTCATGGCCGCTAACCTCCAGCCCAGATCCAGTGTGCAGCGTTGAGGACGTTAGGTGAAAGCAGTGGAGAGCGAACCGAAAGTAGGCTGTACCTGTACTTTGAGACGTGTTCCTCAGGTGAAAGTCATGGTGCCGTTCCTTTATATCAAAGTGATGGAAGCTGCCTGACCCAGAATGGAGGGACCGAGTTATTTTTCTCTCCCAGCCTGTAGCGGACCAAGCATTTTGTAGCTACAGCGTTGGAGGCAGAGGTGGGTTACATTTACTCAGTTCCATTTACTTGAGTAACTTTTAGGATAAATGTACTTTTAAGAGTAGTTTTACTACACTATACTTTTTACTTTTACTTGAGCAATATTATTATGAGGTTTCGCTACTCTTACTTGTGTAACATTTCTGGATGTTCTACCCACTGTGAGTAACTTCACTGAATGAAGAACAAACATTTTTAAACAAGAAATACACCAGACACAGATACACAACTAGAGTTTATTAAAGGAGACTGTTTCTACACAAGCTTTATTGTTCTGGTGTAATTCTCTGTCTTTTGAGCTTGTTGCATTTTAAGGTCCAGTGAATACACAGTAAACACCAAAAATGATCACTACTACTACTTTTTACCTTGTGAGATATATATTTACATTACCTACTGTATTGTACTGGTTTTATATTGAAAAAGCATTACTTAGAAAGTGTTTCTTCTGCTTAAAATATGTTCTTTTTAAATTGTGTTATTTGTATCTAGTTTTTTATTTTTTCATTTTAGTTTTTAAAATAACAAAATTTACCCATAGCTTTGTATTTGTGTCTGTCTGATGACTTCATTTAAAAAATATTAGAAAAAGATGTTACTCAGTTACTCACTCTTTACTTTTACTTGAGTAAAAATATGTTGAAGTACTGCTACTCTTACTTGAATACAATTTTTGGGTACTCTACCCCCCTTTGTTTGGAGGGGACTCAGGCACCTGCCCCTTTCCTCCATGATGACCAAGTGCCTCTTTTTGAATTTTTTTGCTTTAAGTCTGTGCAGTTGGAAGCTTGCCTGAGCCCCTCAACAGTAAAATTTCATTATTATTAACTATTTAAATAAATAAAATAATCTGGCTACCATCAGTCACATGATGAACATTAACCAATGCTGATCCTTGACGTGCCTCTGCCGCCACGTCCTGAGCTACTTTGCTTTGCCAGTGAAGCTGCAGTTAGACTGGCAAGTAGGCAGACACATTGTAAAGCACTTAATTCACTGCAAAAAACACAATCTATAAAACATTATACTATAAAACATTTGAAAAGTTGAATGCATTCTATCTGTATTTGCAAAATAAATATGTGCAAAGGTCACAGACAGAATTTAGCAGCAATAATATGCAGCATAACGTAGGATGTCTAAAAAAGTGCAAGTTCAAGTTTTCATGGCTCAATCCGGTAACTGGGTAGATGCTGGGAGGGCTCCGGGATTTCATCAAAGCTGTCGCTCAGTTTGGTGTTATGTGTTTTTATGTTTCTGTACCGCTTCCCAGAAAGAAGCTGTATAAACAGCCCATTAGCCAGCCAGGGTGGGTGGGTTCTGTAGTGATACGCTTGGCCTCCTTCTGGATCCTTCCAGCGTACACTGTGTCCAGATGTGGGAGTGGATTTCCCCGGCTCCTCTGAGCTGTATTCACTACCCGGATCCATTTTCTGTCTTGTGCTGTGCACCACAGAGCTTCCGTGAATAAAAAAAAACATGAATTATGACTATAATTAAGTGAATCATTTAAGATTTTTGATCTAAAATTGATGACTGGACAGATATTATCCTATAAATTTTCCCTTTATGGTGGTGCGGCAAAAAGAAAGCCATTTTTGAAAGGAAATACTTGAAAGATCAGTTTGCAGGTTAGTACATACAGCAAACGTGTAGAATAAGATGAACTTTCTGGGCAGAAAACTAACCCTGCACATCCTTATTATTGTGAAACATGGTAATGGCGGTATCCTGCTGTGTGGATGCTTTTCTTCAGAACGTAGAGGGAAGCTCAGAGGATGGACACAGCTACAAACATGGTAATCCCAAAAGAAAACCCGTTAGAGACTGTAGAAGACTTGAGACTGGGCGGAAGATTGAGGTTCAACAGAGTCTCTCCATCCAATCTGTCTGAGCTTGAGCTAGCTTGCCTAGAATAATTCTCAAGCTTTTCAGTCTTTAGCTATGCTAAGTTGGTAGAGACACACCCCATAGACTTGCAGCTGTAATTACTGTGACAGGTGGGTCCATAAAGTATGAATTCAGAAGGGTTTTAATACAAATTTCGCAGATTTATTTATTTTTTAAAATCTGAAAATCTTGACTCATTTTCCCTCCACAACAGGTAGGACTACTTTTGCAAGGCACTGTCAATCATGCCTTTACGTGCTGCTAGCCTGTATAAATACTTCACCTGTAGTGTTACTACATCTCTGTACCTTGGTAAAGAGTTCCTTCATCTCCCCCATGGCCTTGTTCAGCTCCTTCTCTGCATGTTTGGCTCTTTCTAAGGCATTGTCAGCTGCAGCCACGGCTCCGTTACAGTTCAGGCCCCCACAGTGAGGGTTGCCTTCATCATCCCGGCAGCCAGCTCCTCCACATGGATTCTCTGTGCATGAAACATCCCCTAGAGAACCACAGACCTGTCAGTGCAAACATGGATAATATTAGTGGCACTCTACTGACTATAGCTGCGACCCCCACCTGCGAAGCTAGAACAAATACAGAACATCAAAATTTCTTCGCTTTTTTGTAATAATGAAAGTTATTTAGTTTGTCATAATTATTCTACAAGTTTTTGATTGTAGAATTAACAAAAGACTAGACAACCAATGAAGTGTCCGTAATCTTTATGATAATTTAAATGAGGTATATTTTTTATTTTACTTTAAGAAAACAAAACTGTTTTATGCTAATTCTTTATTTTTTATTTTATATGGGCAATGTGGTTCAAAAACATCTTGTTTAGTCAGAAAACTCAGCAGTATTTCAAAGAATAAAGCAATAAATCCAACCTTCTCATCGAGCTTTTTCATGTCCAGCCCCTGCGCTGGGGCCTTCAGCTCCCCCAGCGCCCGCTTGTTAGCTGCGTTTTTCCGATTGAAGTCATCCTTCTTTGCAGCGATGAGGCGCTCAGTTCGGCGGCGGGTGTCTGCAGACTGACTAACTGTACTGGGCTTGGTGGTGGTTGATTCATTGGCACGTCGCTCAGCATCCTGAGATGTGTTGTAGGAGCTGCGAATGCTGTCGTACGCTCCTGAAGGATGAAACAGTATTTGCACATTAGCTGGGGTACATATTGAAAATTGCAAACTCAACAGTTTGGCTGGATTTTTGTTTCGTCTCACCTAAGAAGTTTGAGTTTTTCAGGATATCCAGTTGGTTTTTTAGCTGCTCTGACGTGAGGTTCAGTTCTCGAGCCTCCCGCTCCAAAGAATTCAATTCCTTGCTTGCATCAGAGTTTCGGTCCTGGATGATTGTTAAATCTCCCTCCACGTGGTTTAGGGCATCAGTTGTTTCACTAATTTGTGCTCTTTAAGACACAAGTTGTTAGGTGAGGTTAAAATGATTCTCAGATTGCTGATCAACCCATTAGAGGCAGAAACAATAGCAAATTTAAAAAGTAGTCAGAAAATACTCAAGAAGTAGTTAAAAACCACTGAATAGACTACTTAAGTACCGAGTATATAATACTTAAAACTTAAATAATTTAATCTAGATTTTTTTTAACATGCACATGACTTTTTAAGTCCAGAAAGAAATTGGTCAGACTTAGAAAATGGGTCTTCAAAAAAAAAAAGTTCCCTTGCCTTTCAGGGCTTTCCATAGTACCAATACCTTCGGTATGTTATATGTTAGAACGGGGTGAAGACATTCTAGTGACAATATCTACTGTTTACTGTACATTTACTTAACCTCCAAATCCCTCAGCAGGTAGAAAACATTAGAACAATGAAGCTTGTGTAAGAACAAGGGGTCTCACTTGACATAAATTGTAGGCATGAGTCTCTGTCTGGTGCACTTTCGGCTAAAGCATGCTTGTTCTTCATTCAGTGAAATTAATCGCAGTGGGTATCCAGAAACTTTACACAAGAGTAGCAATACTTCATAACAATATTACTCAAGTAAAAGTGAAAAAGTACAGTGTAGTAAAAGTACTTGCAAAGGTAATTTTTTTCAAAAAGTTACATAAGTAAATGTAACAAATTACTTCCCACCTCTGATAGGTTTGTTTGTTTTTTAATTACTTGAGCAGTTGTGAATGATAGCTTTCTGTGTCTATAGTGGTATTCGAATGAAGCAGTAGTACCTGAGATCTTCAATAAGCTCCATCAGAGTAGACACAGCTGCAGTCGTGGCATTTCGTGCTTTGACAATGGCCTGAGCTTGAGCCAGCTTCTCTTCCAAATCTTTGAAGGTTTTCTCATAGGGGCCTATAAGCCCAGTGGTTTGAATCTCATGGGCCCGCTCTGCAAGAGTCTTGGTGCGCACTGCCAAGTCCTGATAATAAGAAAAACACAATTTTAACCCATATTTAATTGATTCTGTTAATTATTTACTGTTTGAGGTTAAACTTCTTTTTTTTCCCCCTTCACGTTGCACCTGCACTATGCGATCCCAGTCTCCAAAGCACTGGTGACAGGGCTGGCAGTTAGGAAACTGACCGGCGAAGCCTCTGGCACACTGGTCACAGCGAACACCTGACACCCCCTGCTGGCAGACACAGTGGCCCGTCACCCGGTTGCACTGAGAGGTCTCAATCCCACGCCAGTCGCAGTCACACGCTAGAGTGGGGAAACAGAAGATGGGGGGTGACTTTGGGAGAAAGAATTTGAGGTGAAAATAAAGAAATAAAACATAAAATGAAAAAGATTCATTATCTTATTGACACAGTGAATATAAAAAGTATGCACAGCCCAGTTAATATGCTAGGCTTTTGTGATGCAAAAATGTTAGATCTGATAAATCATGTATAGTGTAGTTGTGACATGTATAGTGGCCAATAGTTCAAAAGACGATTCCTTGTATGTGTGTGAGTGTTGACAGTCCTATTCATATACTTACATACAAACCACTTCATTGGACTGTACTGTACCAGTCTATACATTGATCACTAGAATCAGAACCAAGCATGGAAGCAGCTTTCAGTTTCTTTCCTTCTCTTGTCTGAAACAAATTTCCAGATGACTGCAAAGTTGCTGAAACACTGAGTTCCTTTAAATCAAAGTTAAAAGGCCATCTGTTTAAAGCTGCCTTTGATTAATTGATTAATGATAACTAGAATGTCATAACGATAGCATGTTTTAATGTTCTTTATGTCTTTATTTTTATTGCTGCTTTTATTTTTCCCTTAATCACCTAAAGCACCTTGAATTGCCTTGTTGCTGAAAATGTGCTATACAAATAAACTTGCCTTGCCAGACATTGCCACCTGACTGACAGACAGTCAGGCAGGAATGGTCTCTTTAGACCTTGAATAGTATAATACAAATAGAAATATTGGTAACACCAAATAACAACTATAAGGACTAAGGATTAATTTACTGTCGGGAGGAAGCTGTCATTACACATCAGTCCAATAAAAGGGTTATTATGCATCCCAGGCATAACTGATTGTTACCAATACTGATAGTGCCTCTTGACATAAATTCTGTACAATTTAAAAAAACCTATGTTTTGTATGTGTGCTTGGTGGCAGAGCGGGGTTGTGCTGCCCTTCACCTTAAAATAACCTCAGTTTGGACCCTGGGCTCCGTGTAATCGTCTGTGTGACTGAAATTAGAGACAACCTGGAACATGTCCACAAAAAACCCGAGATGGAAGGGAAGCCAGTGGTGTCTCAGTATCTGGCTTTTACTTACAGTAAGATTAAATGGATACTTTGACCGAAGTAAAAAGGTTATGATTTGCAAATTCATATCTAACAATTTTATAGTAAACAGTGTTTGAAATGAATTACTTAGCTATCATCTATTATTAATTATTAGCTATCATCTAATTTCTATTGCTTTTTAACCAACTCAGTCTGGTATCAGAGAGTTTGCAATGTGACAGTTAATGACAATACTTTGGTCAACCACTGATGGCCTCATTACATTTCTGCACCATTTGTGTGGCCTGCTTGATGCTCAATGTTTTTCTCTCTGGCTTTTGGGTCTAACCTCATGGTCTCAGGCTGGGCTCAGGCTGTTTCCTACGTGAAAGCAGCCTTGGGGCAGAATTGAAAAAAAATCTTAAAAAATATATATATTATGGTTGCATAAATGTGCAAACCCATAAATTACTGCTTTGTCGAAGCACCTTTTGATTCCTTGACAGCTTCTTTGGTCGCAGTCTATCAGCATGCTACACCTTTACCAAGAGACCACTTCCCATTCTAACTTGGAAGAAATCTTCAAATCTGTTAGAATGTGAGGATTTCCTCCTTTAAGTGATGCCACCAGGTTTCTGTCAGCATTAGTTCTAAACTCTAGTTTGGTCAACCTAAAAGTTGGGAAAACCATTATGTTGTTGATTTTAAGGCATTCTTGTGTTCATTGTCATGCTGAAAAATCTGGGTCTTTATTTATTTTTTTATTTTTTTTAACGTGTCCTGTTTGGCAGTGTGGAGCTCAGAATTGGTGTCTGAGTACCAAGTAGAAGCCCAACAGATTTACTTTCACAAGCGGAGCAGTACAGCTTTTGCTATAGTACTCCACTTGATATATGTGTGAAAAATCTTTATTATGAATTGTTGGGGTTTTTATTTCCTGATGTTATGGACACGGAGACGGAAAATTAAGGAGAAGAAAGAAGGAAGATGAAGAAGAGAGGTAGGAAACAAAAAGTCAAGAGAGAGGGTGAGTTGAAAATACAAGAGAGGAAGGGGAACAAAGAAAACACAGGAAGACATTGAAGTCTGCTTCCATACCCACAGGACGGCAGAGAGAGGGGGAAAAACAAAACAAAAGACGAAAAAGGAACATCGACAAAACCAACCAAACATTGTGAACTAAGAATTACACAACCACATCACACAAAAATAGATATAAAAATACAACAACAATGTCACAGAAAAACTCATGGTACCAATTAATCAAGCTCTAGTAATGATAACCTCAGCCCAAGAATAATTCCTTAAACACCAGAGACCCCACATCTATGTGTGTGTGTTAGCATGCTGGTGCATAGAAGGTTTCTCCATAAGAGTGTTCGATAGTTGGTGTGAGCAGACATCAATCCGTCTCCCAGGAATCGATGCAGACATGAAGGAGATCGGAGCAAAGACGTCCAAAGAACCGCCAGAGCCCCAGGCGGACCCGGGCGGGGCCGACCGCATCCCCCAAGAGAGGAGCAAAGGAGAACCCCAGGGGAACATCCAGCGGCCACTATGCAGGGGCCCGGGGGGCAGCAGTGACGAGCCCACGGGCCCCGCCGGCAACCGGCCGCGCCGGGGCGGCCTGGTCGACGGACCGGGGGAGCCGGGGCCCAGGGGCACCCCACCCCCCAGCAGGGACCCGACAAGGGACCGGCCGACGAGGGGCCCCCGGCACTGCAGGGAATACTCCACGCGCCGCCTCCACCCTAGGCCAATCCCCAGCGCCCCACCGATAGCCGCAGGGGACGGACAGCATCCCCTGGCCAGGCTCAGCCAGCATCTGGACACCAAGTTGTACCAGCTCCCGGGTCCTGATCCCGCGCAACGCAGGGCGCAGAGACCAGGCATCCAACGAGGGCCAGGGCCGGTCCAACCCGCCAATGAAACGGCCACGCACGATGCGCACAGAACAGGTGATCAAACGAGCAGAGACCCCGGATCCGCATCCCGCCGAGCCACCGAGCAGGCACCACCCAACAATCCCAAACCTCTAAAATTTAGAGGTGCCCCAACCAACCAAAGGAAGATATTGGCCCAGCGCATCGGCCGACCGACACACCGGCCCCCCCAGGCCCGGCCAGGCACGCACCAGGTCCGAACCGGATTGACCACCGATGCACCGGCAGGCAGGGGCCCCCGTCACCGGCGGGGAGTGACGGAGGGGAAATAGGCCCCCCATTAAGTGTAAGGCCTGAGGTGTGCCAGGCGAGGGGGCAGACCAAGATCCAACCTGACAGGTAGACAAAGACATACAGAGACAGTCATACGTTCCCTCCCTCTTAAACCCATACATTCTCACTGACTCACCAAGACACCCAAAAAAATGACGCTGTACCCTCACTCACACACCCCATGCAAACTTTATGCTCCCAGGTCCAGGTACCGATGCCCCAGTAGAGCCACCAGCCCCCGGACCCGGGAGGTGGACCCCCTACCTTCTAGGACGGAGACAAGCAGACCGCCAAGGGCCCCACAGTGGCAAAGCAGCCCGACAGCCCAGGACCCCGACCAGACCGCCTGTCCTCCTCCGGACCCCAACCCCTGATGGCCCGTAGCCTCCATCCTCCTGCTCGAGTATGGTGTTGATGCGTGTTGTTATAATGTGCATTTAAAACAGAGGGTTGGGATGTGGGGAAGGCAGCCACACATCCCCCAACCCCCACCCCGAGCCCTCAGTGTCTATATGTGGTTTAACAGTGGGCACCGGAACCAGAGGTGAAGCTGATTGTACCGCTCCCCCTCTGGATGCCGAAAAGTGTGCCCAGCCCAAAGTCCCTACATATGCGTCGCGAATGTTATAAGTGGGAGTGTCTAAGTTGTATATTAAAATTGGGACCCAGGACACCACGGGATAGCGAGGAGGGAAGCCCCTCCTCGCACCCCAGTGATGTGCCCATGCCCCAAGACCCTATATGAGTGGTAAAGTGATGGAGCGGGTGGACAGAGGTGTTCGGGGATGGGGAGGGAAGGACTGGGAGACAAAGTGTCTTCCCAGGGAGCCAGCTCCCCCACTGACCCCAATAGGCACCGCTGTTCACCGGGATCCACCAGGGGAGGGAGGCCATGGCATGTTCAACCCGGGGTCCACGGCCACAGCACCACAAAGCCCCACGGACCCCAAGGCAGTCCCCCCAGCCCCATCCCAGAAGGGGAACTAAAACCCACCCTGACATTCGCTCTACTCTCAAAACACAAAAGACACTAGACACCCAGGTTGAGTTCGCAACCCCCGGTTTCACTGTGCACTTTATGTTCTTTGATAATTCTTTTTTTTTTTAGCATCATACCACTTTTGGAATTGTAACTCAGAAATTCCATTTTTGCTTTAGTCAGACTAAAACACATTCTCCCACTAAGTACTCTGAATTCATAATTGATCATTCTTTGATCTACATCTCCTTGTCTCTTTACCCCGTCTACTAAGTTACTGAATCGTCACGCTTCTGACCTCTGCACTGTGTCCTGGGGTCTCCCCAGAAGTCCTCCTCACAGTCTGTGCAGGTCTTTCCTCCAAACCCTTCCCGACATTGACACTGGCCAGTAAACTGTGGGATAGAAAGCAAAACAAACACAAGTTTAGTGACTTTAAGCTCACTTTAAATTTGTTTCCAGATAAAAAATATCTTCTTCCGTCTTTTTTCCATAGCTTTGATAAACTCCCTAATACCAAAAGAATTCTCACTATGATTCATGCCCACAGCTACAATACGCACATGTTGCTGTTTGACAAGTCCAGACTATGTCAAATGCATACAGGTTTTTTGTATAAACTATTTAAAGCTATTTCTATGCTTCATTTAATATGTGACAAACATACAAATTTAAGCCATATGAACTGTCACAGCAAAGTGCTTAGATCCATGCCTAGCTTACTTCATTGCAGGAGGATGTGACAGAGTTGTTGGGATCACAGCTGCATGATTCACAGCCTTTCCCACTGGCCAGATGCCAGTGGTTGGGAGCGCAGTGGTCACACGTCAGACCTACGACATTTGGCAGGCACTGACACTGTCCAGTGGCGCGCTGGCACACACAGTCTTTGCGCTCTATGCACTGACTGCGCTCAGTCCCCAAAAAGTTGCATGTGCACTCTGTACAAGAAAAAAAGAGCACCTGATCTGTTGAAAAAACAATATATTTTCTTTTCTTGGCAGATTTTGTCTTAGAAAACTGTTACTAACTCCTGCAGTTGCGTCGGGATGCATCTCCAAAATATCCACTCTTGCAGATACCACAGTTGGGGCCCTCTGTGTTGTAAAGGCACTTCCTGCACTCCCCAGTCTGCCTGTCACAGGCGTCCATGTCGGACATGTCTATGTTGTTGTTGCACCGGCACGGCTGGCATCGCCCTCCTGGCTGAGAGGGATTGCCGTAATAACCTGGGCCACATTCCTCACACCGGGCACCTGAGTTGAAAAGGAGGAGGGGATGAAACTTGCAGGTGGAGCAGAATCAAAAAGAAGAGTTATAATAAATTTCACATTTCATTTCCAATGAAAGACGCATTTACACATTTCTCAGCTTTGTTTTATGGTGGATGAAAAAAGCAGGGACGTTGTTAAACTTGCAGCAGAAATGGGTCGCCTTGGTTTAACACAGTAAGATGGATGAGCGGATTTTTCCTAATCTTAAATTTAGACTAAATTGTTTTGGCTAGATATTGATGTCCAATGACATCATTTTTATTCAACCCTAAAAACCTTTCAGTCACCTTCACATGTTTAGACAGAAGGTGACCTCACTTCTCCTTTCAATCCAATCTCGCCCATTGGGATTTGTCAACCGTAATGTTCTCCAAGAAGCTTCCCAGAGAACAATGGAATAACATGGAGGCGTTGTGGTTATCAGCAGCAGCCACAGTTTGCCTTTCCGTCCTATTCTGATTGGTATTGCTGTAGGTGAAACTGTACAACTAAGCCAACCAGGCATTAGATGCTGGATGTCAAGTAAAAAGGTGATGCCTAAAAAAGAACATTCTATGTGAGAACTTGATCATCTTTTGGGTTTGGTGCGTTTGGAATCTCAATATATTTTGAATAAGCAACTTAAGAAACCATTAAATTATTTTTTAAAACCACAAGCAGCATCTCCCATTAACAGCAGTAAAGTAGACAAGAACTAACAACCTAACTAAAATCAACACAAGTCATACTCTGAGCACAAGTCATACTCTGACCCCGCTCCTTTTGCTTTGCTGAGGTGCAGGAATTCAGCATTCTCCTTAGCATAGTGTTTCTGGATGTGCTTGATTAAAGTGGTAGTGTTGTACTTTGCAGTAATACCACCTCCCCTTGAAACATTTACTTTGCAGACATTGCAAACAGCCGACGAACTAGTTGGCGTGGCAAGCGTGAAATATCTCCACAGAGCCGACCCTCTGGCTCGCTCCATGTTGCTTCTAGCATGCAACACACGTGAAGCTGACGAATGACAGGTTCTGCTGCGATGAAAAAAACAAACAAAAAAAAGCCTGGCTCGGCCAGTGGATCTGGTTATTTTTCCGATCCCCGATCCAGCTATTTTGTCAGTATCGCGGCCAATATCCGATCCTAATACCGGATCGGTGCACCCTTAATTTGGAGCAGCCCTGCCAGAGTCCTGACTTGAATTTGATTATTTGTGAAGGGAGCTAAAGATTGGAGCTCATCACCAAAGATAAATTGTCAAACTACCAGAGAAAACACACAAAATGTTGCTCAGCAAATATAAAAATTGTTTAATACTGTAGCTGTAATGCCAATAACGATTTTTCTTGTTATTATTAAAGGTAAAAATAACCTTCAGCCTACCACTTTTAATAAGATTTAAAAATAAAGAAAAATCATGTTTTCAAAAGGCATCCTCCTTTTTACATGGTTTTATTATCTTTAGAGAAATGGCTGTCTAATTTCCTATCAGAAACAAACTTTTTGACTGAACAAAAATAATTTAAAATCTAAACCTGCCAGGGGTATGGATACTTGTGGGCTTAACTATAACTGTTGAAAAGATATCAACCAAAGACATAAATGTTTGATTCGGTGTTGGTGATGCCAGTGACACTAAAATGTTGCTAATACAACTGTTATAAAATACTATAGTCAGACCCTGTGATTTGTAGATGTTCCCTAAATGTTTTTATTACTTCTGGTATGTTTTTTCATACTTTTCCCCAATTAGCTTCTTGGACCTACACAGATACATTAGTGATCAAGCAGGTGACTGTCATCTATAGCCGGTACACTGTTAATATTCTTTTAAAATTGGCATATATGTCCCAAGAAGCAAATAAGATACATTTCGATGAAAGAGAAAAAAGGTGTGAAAATGATCTAGACTGTAAATGCATTCTGCTAAGTAGAGAGCTTTCAGTTTTGGACTGAACCTGGCAGATATTTTAGCTTTAACATCCCTGAACAATCACTATCTGGTTCGAAACTTCAAAATAAGATAATTTCCCATTCATTGAATGCATCAAAGCACTACATTGTTGGTTACCTATTTTTAGTATCAGTAACATGTTTGAAACAAAGTTAGAAGAAGCAAAAAAGGTGCAAGCAGCTACACTTTTGAAGAACACATTTTATGTGAAGGAGCTGGTAGTTCATTCAGAGTGCTACATAAAGAGAGTGAAACTGTCGGGATAACAGGAAGGAGGAATAGAGAGCAGTGGACCCCCGACTATTTGCAGTACAGTATGTGCAGACTGCAGAGAGACTGAAGCTTGCTGGAAGTAATGCCACTTATGCTAATTGCTCCTAAAATTCAGTAATATTCAATACATTAAAATATTTAAAAGTTGATTTGTTTCAATAATCGGTTCACCAAGTAAATCAAATTATATAGATTCATTACAAAATACTATTGTTTATAAGGCTTTATTACTATTAATTATAATGATTTTGCTGCTAATGAAAACACAACATTCAAGATTAGAATATTACATCAGAAAAATAAAGAAACATTTTCATACAAAAATGAGGGCTTAATGAAAAGGATGCTTAATACCTTCTAAAGGTTGTTTCTCTAAAAGGTATTTTTCATCTGACAAACAAGTTTCTTTAGAACACATTCTGTTCTGTTATTATTGAATATGACTGTATGTTAAAGAAAGCTTATGACGTCAATTCATGATTTTGTTTTTGTAAAACCAATTTTTATAGTACCTACTCTTTCACACAAACAGTATGATGTTACCTCTGATTCTGATTTGTATAGTTACCGCTGACAGTAGGATGGTTACAATTCAGTTTTGATACTGAGATTTAAAATTCCACAAGAAAATCAGACCAAAATTGAGACCATCAAAATTGACTAAAATCAGCAAAAGCTGAAAAACCAGCTGAACAAAAAACAGATATTGGAGCTCAGCCACAGAACTTGTCTATTGACTTTACTAGAATTAAATGATTAATTTAAATTTAAATGTATTAAACTGTAGTTTTTCCTTTATCTAACCTTTTTGCAGTGTTCCAATGACTTTTTTAAATAGAAAAACTAAGAAACTGAAAATATAATCACTTTTGCAATTATTACAAATAAGACAAGTATTGAAATCCCTTTCATAATGAAATTATTCAGTCACATATGTACAGCTTAGCATTCCAAAACATAAAGAAGACACTGAACCAGACTGATGGACAGCCAGTTATACCTGCTGTAGAATGATTCTGGGTCAGGTCTTTGTTTGAGGAATATTTACACTGACCTGGTTCAAATATATTTAACCAATTAATCTGTCTTTCTGTTACCTTAGGTGCAAATATCTAGCCATATTATACACACAAAACACAGCCAGTGATAGAAAACACAAAAAGGATTTTTGCTGCTTTTGAACCAGGTCTCACACGGAGGTGTGCTGTAACACAGCGGTGCGGCTAGGTTCATGCATGGGTAAGAGTGGTGAGAAGGACAGTAGGCTTGGTGGATTAAAACAATACAAAACGAAAACAAAAAATAGGAGAGGGTAGCAGAAATGGGAGGGGGCCAACTGTCATTACTCACGCTTAAAAATGGTCACCCCGGAGCGTTTAACAATCCCTGTACCAGTAGTGCAGGGGAGGAAAGAAATGAAAACCATTACCATTCACTAGAGCCAAAAAGAAACACTATTGTTGTTACCTCATTTGAGGTGTTTCCTGAACTGCCAAGACAGAATGCTAGCCCCTTACAGATTTGTTCTGGTTTTTCCTTTTTGCTTCACTTAAATGTAATTTAAAGCTATTTTGAATGTTATATTTTCGTTCATTAGGGGAAAGAAGCTATCCAAACTGGCCAAGCCCTGTGGGAAAATATAACTGCATTCTTTGATGAACCGCTTCATTGGCTACACCCAGAGTAACAAAGACAAGCCACAAAACACATAATCTAACCAACCAATCAGTCAATTAACCAATATATCAATTAACCAATCAATCAACCAACCAACCAGAGATTAAAGGGCTTTGGGTAGAAAAATAAAGGATTCTTTGGCAACTTATCATTCAACTAATTCAATCTCTAAGAGCTGTAAGACCTTTTCAGACTTTTCCTCAACCCTTCTTGTAACTTTGTTAATCTCGACAACTCTCAAAGGATAGTGAAAAAGAAAAAGAAGGGTAAAGAGGTTCTACAGTCCATCCCTATTTGTTCTGTGGCTGCCATTGTGGTCGGTAATGCAAACAATCCCACCTATGTGGTCAAAGACTTCAGTCTCTTTACAATCTTGTTAAAATCAAACATTCTTGTAAAAGCTCTGACAACACATTGAGGTGTCTCTAGTTTGTCAAATAGAAAAAGTTTCTTCCTTAAGGAAGTTTATAAAACATCAACAACAGCAGCCAATCAGCAGCTGCCACATACTACATACAGAGAGGAACATAAGTATTTGAACACCCTGCGATTTTGCAAGTTCTCCCACTTAGTAATTATGGAGGGGTCTGAAATTCCCATTGTATGTGCATTTTCATTGTGAGATCAGGAAATCACATTGTCAGATTTTTAAAGAATTTATTTGTATAATATTGCTGCACATAAGTATTTGAACACCTGAGAAAATCAGTGTTAATACTTGGTACAGAAGCCTTTGTTTGCAATTACAGAATTCAAACATTTCCTGTAGTTCTGGACCAGGTTTGCACACACTGCAAGAGGGACTTTGGCCCACTCCTCCACACAGATCTTCTCTAGATATTTCAGGTTTCGGGGCTCTAGCAACACAGAGTTTCAGCTCCCTCCAAAGATTTTCTATTGGATTTAGGTCTGGAGACTAGGTTCTGGCTAGGCCACTCCAGAACCTTGATATGCTTCTTACATAGCCACTCCTTGGTTATCCTGGCTGTGGGCTTCGGGTCATTGTCATGTTAGAAGACCCAGCCATGACCAATCTTCAGAGCTCTAACTGAGGGAAGGAGGTTATTGCTCAAAATCTCACAATACATGGCCCTATTCATCCTTTCCTTAATACAGTCCAGTCGTTCTGTCCCCTTCACAGAAAAGCACCCCCAAAGCATGATGTTTCCACCCCCGTGCTTCACAGTGGGTTTGGTGTTCTTGGGATGCAACTCATCCTTCTTTTTCCTTTAAACACGGCGAGTGTTTAGAGGTAGTTTAGACCAGAAAGTTCTATTTCTGACTCATCTGACCACATGACTTTCTCCCATGCCTTCTCTGGATCATCCAGATGGTCATTGGCAAACTTCAGACAGGTCTGGACATTTGATGACTTAAACAGGGGAACCTTCCGTGCAATGCATGATTTTAAACCATGATGGCGTAGTGTTCAAGTGACAGTAACCTTTAAAACTGTGGTCCCAGCTCTCTTCATGTCATTGACCAGCTCCTTCCGTGTAGTTCTGGACTGATTCCTCACCTTTCTTATCATCAGTGATACCGCATGAGGTGAGATTTTGCATGGAGCCCCAGTCCGAGGGAGACTGACAATCATCTTGAGCCTCTTCCATTTTCTAACAATTGCTCCAACAGTTGATCTATTTTCATCCAACTGCTTGGCAATAGCCCTTTCCAGCCTTGTGGATGTCTACAATTTTGTCTCTGGTGTCTTTTGACAGCTCTTTGGTCTTGCCCATGGTAGTATTGGAGTCTGGCTGACTGTGGGGTAGACAAGTGTCTTTAACGAGCTCAGACAGGTGCAGAGTAACAGATCTTTGAGAGCCACAATTATTGCTGATTGCCAGGTGTTCAAATTCTTATGTGCAGCAGTAAAATACAAATACATTCTTTAAAAATCAGACAATGTAATTTCCCGACTAAATAAAAAAATGCCGTCTCTCACAGAGTAAATGCACCTACAGTGTGAATTTCAGACCCCTCCATAATTTCTAAGTGGGAGAACTTGCAAAATCGCAAGGTGTTCAACTACTTATGTTTCTCACTCAAACCAACCACAATTAGTCATTATCTACAAATAGAGAAAACATGGAACAGTGGTGAACCATCACAGGAGTGACCTGCTTCCAAAATTACTCCAACAGTTTATCTGCAGTTCATCCAGGATGGCAGAAAAGAACCGAAGAATAACCTCTAAAGCCCAGCAGGCCTCATTGGCTTCACTTAGGGTCAACAATAAGAGACGAAGAAAAACAGAATCCATGGGAAAGTTCCAAAGCTAGAATCCCCGTTGACAGAAGAAAATCATAAATCCCCATCTGAAATTTACCATAATGATGGTCCCAAATACTTTTTGAAAGATATTCCGTGGACTGACGTGGAACTTTTTGGAATGTGTAAACTAAAACAGTAATTTAACTAAAGAGCTCCACATCGTCAGTTAGACATGATAGTGTTATTACATCCAACCTCCTCTTAACTTCAAAATCGTGAAGAACAATGTCCAGCTATGAGTTTATGTCCTAGAGCTCAACTACACTGAGCTGAAGCAGCAGCAGTACAACAGCCTAGCAGCAAGTCTGCCTCTGACTGCTGGCTCCAAAAAATAAAGAAAAAAGGAGGGCTGTTTCTCAATGTCAAGGAAGCTCGCCTTGATGCCTTGGTCCCGCCCCGGTTGCCTAGGAGATACATCATCAGGGACTGCCAAGGTGTGTTCCAATGTTCATTTGCTATGGAGGCGTCTGTCCTCCATTTGTCTGCTGTTTAGCTAACTGACCAAGGATACATGGGAGGTGCCTTGTTGCCTTCCCTCGGTCAAAAATGTTCCAGAATACAGCGCGGTATTTTCAAAAAGATGGAGGATCAGGAGCCGGAAGCAGCTACTTTGGGGGCTAATTTCACGTTTAAATGTAAGTCAACTAATTGTATTTATCGGGCTTATATCTAAAATGTTTTTTTTTTTTTTAGATCCAAAGCAGTTATCTATGGTTGGTTAGTTGCTTAGTAGTTGCTGCTTCTATGCAACTACGATGGGCGGAGCCCGTAAGCAAAAGGCAGGCTCTGGGCAGCCACAGTCACGTGAGGTTAGTCTGTTCCATTTAACTGTTTTCTTTGACCAAGGAAGGACAGTGTCCTCGTAAGCAAGGCACCTCGCCTACCAAGGCAATACCAAGGCAATACCTTGGTAGGCAAGGCACCTTGACATTGAGAAACACCCAAGGTTTTGGACCAGCTGATTTAAAGTCAGGACTTAAATCTGAAGGCCATTAAAAACAATTCTGCAAAGAAGAGTCGGCCAAAATTCCCCAACAACAATGGGCAAGACTCATTGTGAGTTGTTCCACATGTTTGGTTGTAGTTGAGCCAGTAGTGACACAACCATTTATTAGGTTAGGGAGAAATCATTTTTTCACACAGGACTAGGTTGTTTTGGATAGCTTGTAACACTAAGAAATGAAATCATCATTCAAAAACTGAACTTATTTCTGATGGAAAAAGTTATTTGATCATCTGAAAGATTCATCTGTGACAGAAACAGCGTAATGTAGAATATGATATTAATAATCCTGAACTAGGTTTGATGAAAACAAATCACCAGAACAAATTTCTGCAACATCAGCAGTACACTAAGAAAAACCATCCATCCGTCCATCCATCCATCCATATCTGATGTTTACCTGTGTATCCTTGGTTACAGTTGCAGACAATTTGTCGGTTCCTGTTGTCCTGGTAACAAGATGTAGCAAAGTGGCGTCCACTGTGGGGTCCATCTGGACATGGGCAAGGACGACACTGACCACCAGTTGATATGCCTAAAACTGGGTTCCCATAATAACCATTGGCACACCTACAGGAATTTAAATAAATTTAATGCAACTTTTAATGTAAATTTCACAAAAAAAATATTGGTATATAGGATTTAAATTTCCTAAAGCTCCTGTCAAGACTTCAAGGTTATGTTGATGCTGAGTTAAACAAATTTGATCAGTCATAAGGAAACAAAAATATATTTACATGATTCTGATAGTATTTAGGAACAGTTAATGGAAATACAGATTTATAATAAAAGTTTTTCAAAGTGAAAAAAAGGAATCCTCTGACCAGATTACATGAGACGTATCAAACTGATTTAAAGAAAATGGGAAAGGAGTTTAGTGGCAACTGAAGATAGCCAAAAATGATCTGTTGCTGTGTAAATTAGGGTGACCAACCATTCTCTTTTCACATGCTGCTCGGGGCGTCCGGGGGGATTTTACAGATTAATGAAAATCTCTGGGTTTTTATTGATTTTAAGGGGACCAATAAGTATACTTAAATTGACTGGTGCGATGCATCCACTACAACACCCTTTCTCTCATCTGACGTCTTCCCCGAGCTGCTGAATAGTGGATGGTTCTGATCCGTTCATAGACGGAACAGATAGTGCGCTATGATGCGATAAACCGCGTTGCCCTGCTGTGCGCTGCGCACTCAGCGTTGCGACTGTTTACAAGTGTAGCTTTTTTTGTGTGTCCTGTCTGGCAGTGTGGAGCTCAGAATTGGCATCTAAGTACCAAGTAGAAGCCCGACAGATTTACTATCACAAGTGGAGCATTGCACCAGTGTAGCTTTACAGATTAAAGGGGGGGGAATCTCATGTCATTAAAAACATACCTGAAGTGTTGCTCTGACCCATTCACTCATGTTAGAGTAATCTTTGAGCCTCTGCTGGTAGTTCTCGGGGTTGCTGAAACGCCTGCTCCCACCTATCCCCGCCTTTTCCACCCATCTCCTCCTCCGACCTTACGTACTCAGCAGAGAGCCTACCCCCTGCAGAGCTCCCCTAACCCTCCCCACCCCACACAACTCCGGCTGAGTCACAGGTGCAGTAATTATAACACACCGGCTGCAGCTGCGCGTCTCTTGTGGGATTTTTTTTCCGACTCCGTGCATGCTGCGATGATGCACAGTATGTGACAAACTGAAGGGGGAGTGTCAGAAAGAGTAGGAGGGTCTTAGAGAGGCAAAGGCGAAAATCAAGGCGTCCAATACGGAAGTAAATTTCTTTAAGGTGGATTTGGATATATGACGGACTTTTAAAAGACTTAAGGTTACAATTTTATTGGAGTGTGCTATAGAAGGGTAATATGTGCCTGGAAGAAGCATAATACCCCCCCTTTAACAGACCTAGCATAGCCGGCATATGTGTTTCTGTGTGTGACAAAATGGCAAAGATCCAGTTCTGTAGGTCAACATGGACACAAAATCTATAATAATGCTGTGCAAAATGAGAGTTAATCTATAATTTGACCGAGGAGGATGAAGATGAAAACTAAAGACCAGAGAAATTCTTGTTTTCTCTCAATATTATTTCAGATTTTTGTTCATTTTTTTTACTTGTGAATGCCTATCTGAAGTTTGTGATTTAACTATTCATTTCAACCACATGGACAGCGCATGCTTTGAATAGCCTGTTAAAATCAAAAGTCTTTGCTCAGTTCTAAGTGTTTCAGAACTGTGCCAAGTGTCCTCTTTTTTGGAAATCAAAATACACTCACCCTAGTGTAAGTGGTACATACAATTTTATCACACTGCATAACTCGATGTAAAAGAATGACCCCTGGGGTGTCATTTCATTCATTTAAATTAAGTTTTAACCAAACTTGTTCTGGAATCTCACCGGTCACAATAGTCTCCTCCAGTGTTGTCCCTGCAGTTGATGCAGACTCCGGTTCTCTGGTCACAGTGGTTGGCATGTCCGTTACACTGGCAGGGTCGGCAGCTGGGAAAGCCCCAATGACCCGCCTGACACCCGTTGCATCGCTGACCAAACGCTCCAGGACGGCACTGGCATTGCCCGGTGTACTTGTCACAGAGTCGAGTTACTGACCCTTCGGAGCTGCACTCGCACGCTGGAGAATAAAAAAAAAACCCTGCATGTTATCCAGACCAGAGTAGATTGGGTGGGACAAAGGGAAAAAACCAGAGAAGAGAATTTTCTTTTAGAAATATTTATCTAGAAACAGTAGAGGGTGACAAACCCAATCCTTTAACTTCCTGAAAGTCTGTAGCATAAATAGGTATGATTTTAAATTGTATATAAATATAGAATGCATTACATTGCCTTGCAAAATTATTCATATCTCTCAAACTTTTCACATTTCACCATGTCTCAACCAGAAAACTTCATTGTATTTTATTGGATCTCATGTTAAAAGTGCAACAAAAAGTAGAATAGGTGTGCCAAAGTACAAACTGGAAGGAGATTGATAAATCATGTTACTGGAGATCCTTTTGGGTATGTTTCTACTAGCTTTGTGCATCTAAAGCTAAACATTTCATCATATTCTTACTTGCTAAATAGCTCAAGCTTCGTACAAATCTAAGGAAAGTGTCTGTGAAAAGCAGTTTTCAAGTCTTGCCATCGATTTTTAATTGGACTTAGGTCTGGACTTTGACTGGGCCATTCTAACATAAATATGCTTTGATCTAAACCATTCCATTGAATCTCTGACTGCATCTTAAGGGTTGTTGTCCTGAACATTAGATCCAGTCTCAAGTCTTTTGGTGTCACTAACAAGTTTTCTTACTCAATAGCCATGAGTTTCAACTCAGTCTGTCTTCCTATGAACTCTGACCAATCCTTCAGATTATCAAATGATCCCCTCAGCATGATTCTGCCACCAACATGTTCTCAATGTGGGATGGTGATATCAGGGCAATGTAGGGTCATACTTTTCTCAAACATAACTTCTTATGACTTTCTTTTAACTGTTCCTTTCTTCTTGATACTCCTCCATAAAGGCCAGAATTGTTGAGTGCATGACTAATAATTGTCTGATCAATAGATTCCCAGTAAAACACATTAGAGTTTGTGGTTGTAATGCAGAGGTCGCGCTAGACATGTTTGTTATCCATCCGGACATAGTTTATTTTTACCCGTCAATTTTTAAAATAACATATTCAATAGTATTTATTTTTGTATTCATTTTAAATAATATTCAATCCAAACAAACTGAACAGAAAACTACATATAAACAAACTAAATTTAAGATTGTACTTAAAATATGAATATAAAATATGTATATAAGTAAAGGGTGGGTGAAAGGACTTCCTCACATATGCAGCCTGAGGGTCCAAAGCCATAAGTTCCCGGTGCACACTTGTCACAGCGCTGACCGAATATGTTGGTCCTGCAGCGACACTGGCCTCCACGGGCATCACAAAGGGAGCTGATGGACCCTTGAGGGTCACAGTTACAAGCTGGTGGAGCAAAGATATGGCTATTACGTCAATTAAGTTAGAGTATATCTGTATAAAATGCATAGGTGATTGTTAAATAGATTCTTGAGAACATAGTAAACCCTTTAGCAAATCCAAGCAAGAACAACCCTCATTTACTCACCTAGAGCTCCATCGTTAATAATGGCTGACATGCTGCTTATTAGTTTAGCACAAGTATCACTGATCTGTGGGCGGATCACATTCCTTGCTCCCTCGTGGCACCGGTACCGCTCGAAGGTCTGCTTCCTGATGTTTGAGGCTAGATCCCCAGCGCTGAACATTTCCATGGAGGAGTGACGCGGCATCAGTGCAATCTGGAGCAGAGACGGCCGATAAAATGAGAGGATATCACAGACACTTGGACTGCAGATTCAAAGCGGAAATTGATTCTCACAGAGTCTATGAGGATGACAGCGTAGTCTGCTCCGTTGAGGATACTGTTAGCATCTTGATAGCGTGTGAACTCCAAACGAAGGGTGTATGTCACACCTCTCTCCAAACACATTGGCTGAGGAAGAATGACAAACCTGGGGAAGACGGAGACAGAACACAGTCTCTATCAACACTGAAACAGAAGCTCACAAGTGTTTGTGAAAATGGATAGGAATGTACACGTGTGTGTAGAAAAGAAAAGCTTTGAGGATCCCCAAAAGGCGATGGAGCTTATAAACCAGGTGGATTGAGGTAACAAAGAATGTGTCGCATGGAAATACATCTAGCCCAATATTGACCAACTTTTCCACTATCTGGCATGTCTTTTAGATCTTGGCAGCCTGCAGTGGGATTGATCCATGAGGAGGACTGGAACATTGGAGTAGGGTTGAAGGGCACGGATTCTGTTGATTTTAAGGATAATGGATTAGGACCGGGAAGGATAGTGCAAAGTCTGATTTCAACAGTGGGGACTGTCGGGGGATTTACAGGGATGACCATCGGTTGCGCCTCACGGACAGTGAGATAATCGATTTTTAGGTTTTTCTTTTTGATTTGGGATGGTGGGTGGGGGTATGACTATCTCAAAATTGAAAAAAGACATCTTGGTTTAGTTATGGGTTTTACATATTTTGCTTCAATGTTCAACACAGATTTGGGTATTATAACAGCATACAATTATTGCTATACAGTCTTGGATTGCATGTCTTTTTTGTCTTTTCTACTATTGATTCTACTGACTGAATGTCTGCAAACTGGAAACTTTTTGCTGTTAGTTAACGGGGAAATAAGATGGCTAAAGCTGGAATGTGAATGGTTTGTCAAGCCCAATGAAAAGAAAGAAATGTCTGGGTTACCTTAAATCTCAAAAGACAAACATTGCATTTCTCTAGGAGGTACATTTGGGAGATAAAGAAGTGGCTAAACTTAAAAGTATGTGAGTGGGCCAGGTGTTTCACAGCTGTTTTAACAGTCAGAAGCGTGGTGTTGTGATCTTGGTGCATAAAAGCCTTAATTTTGTTTCATTAAATCCACATAAAGATGAAGAAGGGAGACTCATATGTGTAGAAGCTAAAATTACTGGGACCAGAATAAACGTATGTAATATATATGCTCCTAATACAGGGGATCCCGATTTCTTTCACAAAATCAATAAGCTTTGGGGTTCACTTGATGAGGGACAAATACTGTTAGGAGTAGGGTTGGGCATTGAGAATCGAGCATTGATTGGAACCGGGACTCATATGTCGATTCTCCCGGAATCGTTCAATTTATAAAATTACGATTCCTAATTTCGATTCCCAGTCCGCCGACCAGAAGAAGAACCCGCCGAATACAAACGAAGAAGAATCTGCCAGAAGTGTTAGCGTTACTGCGCAATCATGGAAGGTGTGTGGAGACACTCTAAGATGTGTCTTCACTTTAGCAAATAAAACAACAGGGCTCAGTGCTATACCTGTATATAACCGACCGCTCTTTGTTTGACGTGCTGCTCCAGTTTACCTCATTAGCTCTTCCTCCCGGTTCCCAGCATCAGCCCAGCGCCGCACTGCAGTCCAAATCCGGTCAGTAAAATACATCTGATGTCAACATTGCGGCAGCAAAAAAGTTATACTCGAACCGTTGTTCAACTCAAGTGCAAATATCCAGCTAACGTTAGCTCATGTATTTGTTTTCATAGATAAATGGTTTGAGATTGCTAAACTAACGTTAGCCAGGCAGCTGACAAAACTCCAATGTGCTCCGCCTCCTCCTTTCACTATAGCAACCGAGCAAAACGCAACAACTAGATTTTATATTGTTCCTGCAGCTAATATGAACGGGATTGTTGAAGTTGTTTATTTTTAGTTCAATATTCTGCAGACAGACATGCAGGATGTTTGGAAATCGGTTTTCATGGTTTTCAAAAATAAAGCTCTCCTGTAAAAATGTTACCACTGTGAAATAAAAAAAATATATACTTATCCCCAAGTCCATAAATAACAGCCCTGTGATAAATTCATTGGAAATAAAAAGTTAACAGAATTAAAATCCATGTTCCAATTCCATAGTTGAATTCAAATTCAATTCAAAAATACTTTATTGATCCTAGAAGTAAATTAATTAAATTAAATTAAGGCAAATTAAGTAATTAAATTAAGTAAAGTAAAGTTTAGACTATTTCATCAAGTAAGACTACCTATGAGTGGGTGGGTAGGTAGATAAATACTTTATTAATCCCATAAGGGAAATTTCTTTGTTGCAGCAGCAGCGCTCAAAAACACAAATGAAAGCAACACACACGCATAACAAAAAAAGAAACTGTCCAAGTAAATAAATAAGCTCAATATACACACATGTAGGACCAACACACAATGATTAAGAAGAAATAGCAGTGTAAACATGTAGTGTATTTTAAAGTAGGTTATTTAAAATATGCAAAAAAAAAAATAAATAAATTACCCTGTCCCTCCAAAGAATCGGAATCGAGAATCGTTTGGCACCAGAATCGAAACAAGGAATTGGAATCGGAATCGTCAAAATTCAAACGATGCCCAACCCTAGTTAGGAGGGGACTTTAAACAGGTGCAAGATGGTATACTGGAAAAATCAACATATAGCTAACAGATTCCTAGTGACAGGCAGGCTTCACCAGCTCTCAGAAGATCATGGCCTTGCAGATATTTGGAGACGTATTAACCCAAGGGAAAATTAATTTACATTCTATCCCATAAGCATAAATCTACTTTGAGGATGGATTATTTTTTACCCTCTGAAAGTATGAGTAGCTCTTGTGCTAGTTGTAAAATCGAAGCCATAGCACTTACAGACCATGCAACAGTGATCCTGGATGTCAAAGAACCAACACACAATAAAGGACACACTCTGGACTTAATTATCAGCAAAGGTTTAAATGTATCCAACATCTTGGTAATTAATATTGCATTATCTGACCATTTCTGTATTTTCTTTGAAAGTACCATCTCTGCTAAATTATCCACCCACAGTAAGACCACTATAAAAAAGCGTTTTCTAGGGGTCAGTTCAGTAGAAACTTTTAAATGTATTTATCCTTCCACCACATCCTTCGTCATCTCCCAACTCAAACTCAGTAAACAACCGGGTAGATAATTTCCTTGCAAAAATCTCAGACGTCATGGATTCCATTGCTCCAACTAAAGTGAAAGTAGTCTCAGGTAGAAAGAAGTCTCCATGGTAATCCACTGGTACATAGTGAAAAAAAGAGTGTCGACGAGCCGAGAGAAAATGGCGGAAAACTCGACTCCAGGTTCACTGTGAGATCTACAAAGAGAGACTGAATAGATATCAGCTAACTATAAGAGGCTAGGGAATCGTTCTATTCTGAAATCATCAACAGAAACATTAATAATGCACGGACTCTGTTTGCAACAGTGGAAAGGCTGACTAATCCTTTAGTGACAGTAGCCCCTGAACTAAATTCTACCAGGGCCTGCAATGAATTTGCCAGCTTTTTCACTGAAAAGATTCTAACAATTAGACAGTCAATCTGTACCTCAGTAACGAACCCACAACCAGTGCCATCCCCAGTCAACAACAATGTGGAGAAAATGTCTGAATTCCACGAATTAAACCAAAACAGCCTTGAAAAAATCATTATCCAATTAAGCTCCTCCTCCTGCTGTCTTGATATCCTACCCACAGCTTTTCTACAGAAAGTTCTTCCTGTTATTAGGTCTGATCTTGTTCAAATAGTGAACTCATCCCTGCTATCAGGTGTCTTCCCTCAGGCTTTAAAAACAGCAGTTATTAAACCACTACTAAAGAAGAAGAATCTGGACAACACTACAGGCCAATCTCTAATCTTCTATTCATCAGTAAGATTATTGAAAAAGCGGTGTTTCAGCAGTTGAATAGCTTCATAACAATCACAAACCGTTTTGATGCTTTTCAGTCTGGTTTCCGTGCTCACCACAGCACTGAGACTGCCCTCTTCAACGTATTCAATGACATCCGCATAAATACAGACTGTGGAAGAACCACGGTGCTGGTTCTGTTGGGCTTCAGTGCAGCATTTGACACTGTTGATCATGATATATTATTGGAACGACTGGAGAGCTGGGAAGGCATAAAATTGTCAATTTTTACACAGAAAGTCCTAATAGTCAGGTAGGACCAAAACCAATTAAGGGCAAAACCCCTAATGCCCACACAGTGCTCAAGATGAGAAATTAAAATTTTGTGGTCAACAGTGTCAAATGCAGCGGACAAATCTAAAAGCACTAAAACAACAGACTTTCCAGAGTCTGTTGACAAGAATATGTCATTTGAAACACTCAAAAGAGCACTCTCTGTACTGTGGAGTGCTTTGAACCAAGACTGAAACGGCTCAGTGATACCATTGTCCTCTAAGAATGGTAACAGCTGGTTGTAGACAACCTTCTCTAATATTTTAGAAATGAATGGAAGATTAGAGATAGGTCTGAAATTGGAGCAGAGAGAGGGGTCGAGGCCTGATTTTTTAAGTAGAGGACGTACAACTGCATGTTTAAAAACCCCAGTACTGTACCAGAGGAAAGACTACTATTGATAATCTGCAGTACACTTGATCCAATAGTAGGAAATACCTCCTTAAACAAGCGAGGTGGGATGGAATCTGCAGGGGAAGATTCCACCTGAAGAACATTTCTAGGATTAAACGACTGATGTTGCAACAGGACCTCGAAGAAACTCATCCATGTGTTTATCTTTAGTCGGATTGATTACTGCAACAGCATCTTCACAGGTCTGCCTAAAAAGTCAATCAGACAGCTGCAGCTGATCCAGAACGCTGCCGCTCGCGTCCTCACTAGAACCAGGAAAGTAGAGCACATCACCCTAGTTCTGAAGTTATTACACTGGCTCCCTGTAGCTCAGAGAATAGACTTCAAAATACTCCTACTAGTTTATAAATCATTATATGGCTTAGCACCAAAATATATTGTAGACCTGTTGTCACTGTACCAACCACCAAGACCACTGAGGTCCTCCAACTCTAGCCTACTAAACATCCCTAGACTCAGAACCAAACATGGAGAAGCAGCTTTCAGTTTCTATGCCCCCCTATATCTGGAACAGACTTCCTGACGAGTGCAGAGCTGCTGAAACTCTGAACTGCTTTAAATTGAGACTAAAAACCTATCTGTTTAGAATTGCCTTCGAGTAAATGATTGATGTCATATGTATGAAATGTGTTCATGCTCTCTTGCTTTATTGATCTTTCTCTTGCTTTATTGTCCATCATGTGTAATGTGTGTTTCTTTTACTTTTAATTTGCAATGTTATATTCCATGTCTTTTTTTATTTATTTTTTATCACCAAATCATGTAAAACACCTTGAATTACCCTGCTTTTGAAAGTATGCTATGTAAATAAAATTGCCTTGCCTTGCCTTGGATGTTATGATTGGAGAGGATCAGGTTAAAAGTAGCAGATGGAGGCTTAATACATCCCTGTTCCAAGATTCAGGATTTAAGGATATGCTAAAAGAAAACATCAAGTTCTTTTTTTAGATGAATATTGGATCCACAGATAAATTTTGTACTGTCTGGGATGCATCTTAAGCTTTTATTAGAGGTAAAATTATTGTATACTCAAGCAGGAAGAAAAAAAATGGGGGGAGCAAAACAGCCTAATAGAATCCGAATTAAAATGCAAGCAGTTGTCACTGAATTACAGTGAGTCATTATTGAAGGACTTGTGGAAAAATGAAATCTTTAATAAGAAGGCAGATTATTCACTTTTTAGGACAAGGGCAAATGTTTTTGATAATGGAGACAAAGCTAGCAAGCTTTTAGCAAGGCAGTTGAAACAACAGGAAGCGGCTTATATAATTCCAGGAATCAGAAAGGAAAAGGGGGAAGTAGTAACTAAGGAATATGAGATTAATTAAATATTCCAGATGTTTTATGCTATCCTTTAATCTTCAGATACACAGAGGTAAAATTGAGGGCTTCTTTTCGAAGCTTGAATTTCCTCAGCTAACTTTACATCAAGCAGAGGCTATTGAGGCACTAATTACTGAGGAGGAAGTTTGGGCTGCAATTCAGTCTATGAAGGTGGGAAAATCCCATGGGATATATGGATTTCCTATAGAATATTATAAGTATAATGCAGATCTTTTAGTACCTATTTTAACAGAGCTTTACAGCGAGGCAGGATCGCTAGGGTGCCTCCCTGAAACGTTTCATGAAGCTCTTATTTCAGTGATTCTCAAAAAAGAGAAAGACTCATTGGATCCAGGTATCTTTTGGCCAGTTAGTCTAGTGAAAGTTGACTGCAAGATCCTCACAAAAATTCTATTTATGTGGAAAGAGAGAGTTTTAAAGACAGATGGAAGAATTAAGGGAGTGGAGGCAGAAGGGAGAGAACATAAACTTTTTTTTTACGCGGATGACATTCTATGTTTGGCTTCGGATCAGATATCCTATACACAGGTTCTTCTTTATAAAGTTGATCTATTCTCCCAAATATCTGGTTATAAAGTTAATTGGCACAAATCAGAGGCCATGGCAGTATCTAAAGTATACCATCCTACTATGGTTAGGGCTGGCCATTTTAAGTGGCTCTCGTCTGGTATGAAGTATTTAGGGGTTAACCTGTGCGCTAATATATCAGAGATAATGCATATTAACATGGCTCTTCTCCTTATTAACATAAAGCACAGCCTGGAGAAATGCAAAACACTTAATTTAACCCTATGGGGAAAGATTACCACTATTAACATGGTGATTGTGCCACAATTCAAATATTTGTCAATGATGCTTTCGAAGTAGATTGTTTGTAAGGAGACTGGACATGTGTGCCAAACATATCTAAACAGCTTTCGCTCTGGTTTTTACATGTTTTATTTCAGCTGCTAGAGTTATTCTCCGTATGTGGAAAACTCGGGACAGGCCCGTGTATTGAGATTGGGTTATGACTATGACTGAGATTGCATCTTTCGAGTTATTGATGGCTAAAATTCATAATAGAAAAGACTCATATCTAGCCTTCTGGAATATTTTTTTGTCTTGTATTGTGGGAAAAAAGACAAAGGTTAAGAACAGAATCTAGGATGAAATTACTTTTTGAATAAATTTTGAATAGTATGCTCATGTTATTTTGTTTAATCTGTGCTGTAATGTTTGTGGGCTATTTGTTTATGTTTAAATGCTTTAAAACTTAATAAAAATGTACATTTAAAAAAAGAAATCTGTGTGTGTGATTGTTTGCTTAAGTCACACACCTGGCTCCAGCTGGCAGAGACACCGTGACTCTGTCGTCATCTGGGATAGTGTTTCCACAAGGGCTGCTGGTGGGAATCAAACCTGGACGGATCACAGTTATTTTCAACTCCTCCCAGTCCCGGGGCATCTAGAGTTCAGAGGGTACAAAATCCTTTAAATGGAACCCAGTCAAATAAACAAAAAAACTACCCAACCCAGGCACAGGTACAGCAGGGAGAATAAGAAGCAAAAACGCCATTTTATTTTCTTAGCAAATATATTTCTAAGATATATATTAACATGAATTTCACAACAGATGCCGACAAGTACTCAATGCATACAAAAAACAACATATTTTGACAATAACAGCGACAGGCATTTATGCTTCAAAATATTCCAATGAGCAACACTGGGACCATAATCTAAAAGTGTTACAAACATAATTTCACCATCAACCAGCTATCCCTCACCAGTTTCTGACACAGGAGTCAAAAGAATAATCATAGCAATTGTCCAAAAGTCATTAACCACTATCAGAGAGGTTCAGAATGACCTGAAACGAGCAGGTCTAGTTTGTCCAGGAAAACAGAAAAGCCTCTAGCAAACTTAAAGCTTAAGACTCCACTGCTGAAGAAAAGGCATGACTAATCTTAAAGTGTGCTGAAGAGCGATGACTGGTCAGGCTTGACTATGTAACTTCTCATTAATAACTGAGGAGTATACAACAAAAGGAGACCATAATATAAAATGAGTTATTATACTCACCTGGGATTCATATCGGATGACTAAATCATATTCCATGGAGTAAGGTATGTTATTTATCAGAAACTCCAAAGTGCCTCCTTGAGGGACCTGAGTGAAGCCGATATCTGTCCACTGGGCGGGGCGACCGGGCTGATGTTCTCTGGTCTCTAAGGTGCAACCCTAAGAACATAGACCCAGAAAGAAACAGGTGAAATATTCAATTCCATTCAAAAACACTTTCTTTTTACTTTATCCCAGAAGGAAATTAGGTGCTGTTGTAGCTCATACTAATAGATTCTTTAAGGAGTTGTTGCAGATCATGATGGCTGTGGGCAGAAAGGATTTCCTGTAGCGAAACCTTTCTTTAACCGCTATATAGAGGTTAAAAAAGTTTCCTATAAGAATGCAGTAAGACTCACCTGCCCCATTTTAGCAAATTCAGCCTCATAAAGGAAGTAATCCAGAGCCATGAAGAAATATCCAGACTCCACTTGTGTGCAATCGCGTCCCGTCATGTGACTACGGCAGCGACACTGCCCACTATCCAGGGAACATCTAAAAAGAGTGCATACATATTGGTATTTCAGACTAACATTAACTTACAAAGCCTTGCATAAAAACTCAACTTCATTTACTGACCTCTTAAGTGTATTAATAGACAAACATGTTAATTATCATAAAACTTATGTCATGAGTAAGGATAAACAAGGAAAGATGTAGAAAACTGTTTAAGCTATATACAGTCTTGATCATTGTAACAAAGATATTTTTAAGACACAGACTGGGACAGTTACAACATATATTTTAATTAAGTATTTATCTAAAAATGGACATACTTTTTGTTTTGAAAACATGCATCAAGATTTGTATATTGTGTTTGGCAACAAGAAATATTACTGTTCAGCTATATTGTTAAAGAGCTATAGGACTTTTACTGTTTTTCTATTAACTTTCTGGGGGGCTTGTCCGGAATGGATCCAATCTTAGTTTTGTTCACGTGTTGCCTGCTGTTTCGAACAGTTTATCCTCAGGCCTAATTGTTTCACTTTATTTTCACTTTTTTCGAATCTCACTTACTTGTTCACCATGACAATGTATTGAGGTCTTTTACAGGATGTGTTGAACATCATCTCTAACCTCTGTAATGTTAACTTTGTTCCAAGAGGGTTAATTTTGAAAGATGATACCAGACTTGGATGACATCTCTCTATAAAGTGCAAACAGCTGCCATCAAACCTCCGCAAAAACAATGCATGAGTTCTTCACATCACTGTGTAGCAATTTTGGGCCAAATCTACCTTGCGGAATTGTTATTTTAGCCACATTGGAGGACTCTTAAGCATGAACTACCTATTTGTGGTCATGCTACGGCACGTGAATTAGATTTAAACCCAGACTTTGAGAAGGCCAGCCAAGGCCAGACCTTGTTTTTATACAACCATTTAGAGATAGACTTACTGCTCTGGATTGCCGGGCATTCTCCCTCAAAAATAATTCTCTTATTCTATGTTCTTTGTGACCTCCTGGAAGAATTGATTATGGTGTTTTGAGTAACTTTGGTAAACTATATGCTCCTGGGAATTAGAAATAGCTTTTTGAACCTGATAAATGACAATGACTTAGCTTCTAACCCATTAGTAAATTTCTTTATATCAGGGCATGATGTTATTTTAAAGGAGGACATCACTGGACCATTGTGTATGTAAAAAGACAGTTTTTGTAGGAGATGGCTCTTTCCTAGGTTTTGAAATGTGGCTTGGAACGTTAAGTTGTCATTTATTTGCTTTCTGAGTGGTTTGACAAAAGTGTGTACTCTGTCTACAGTGATGATTGTATCATTGATGGGCATACATCATTTGAATTACAAGCTGGGATAGGATGGCTTTGAACAGCAGAGTCCAGCGCATCAGCGAGAGATACTCATTACCTGCACCTGCACCAGTAGCGCTTACAAAGATCTTCTATAAAGGAAGAGGCCTTGCTAACATACACAAGCAGGCACACAGCAGGATCATGACAGTGGTTTAACCGCGGCTTCTTTTGGAGTACAAAAACAAACGTTCTGGCCACCGATCTAGAACAGACACGCCGGAAGAAAGAATCTCAGCTTTCAAAAGATGTATAATATGAATATGTAGATACAAAGGGTGTCAAAAACGGCAGATTTGACCCGGAAATATGTAACACATTGCCAATGTGACGTAAAAACGCAAAGAGGTTAAATAAAAACTATTAATATTATTAGATATTTGAAGGGGACATTTCTAAAACCCAAGGTCACATCATTGAGAATAAATAAACAAATAAATAAATTCATTAATTATTACATACATTTATTCACTAAAAAATATTCATCAGTAAATAAGACTAAATAGATGCACTTATAGGTTTTAAAGTGCTGCAAAAAGTAAAAAGAGTAGTAACCTACTTTTTCACAGTAATGTATTTCTGTATAAATCACATTTTTTTGTTTCTTTTTAATATGTCTTGGGAAAGAAAGAAACGCTGGACTTGTCTTTCAAATAAAATTAGAATCAATTAAATTTCAATAAAGTTATCTGCCTTTAAAATTGTTTATTATTTTGGTTGACAATTTAGAAATGTTAATATTTTAAAAATAAAAGAGAGAAATCTGGTTTGATTATTGTACGTTGGAAATAACATATATGACAGACGTTCACAACCTGCATGAAACTTTTAAAGATTGAAGTTACAGCACCACTCACTGGTTGTCGAGCGCTCCTCCAATATCACACTCGCAGCCTCGGCAGCCACTCTGGTCATGGCTCAGCCCCCAGTGTTCTGGCTAGAGTCATAGGATGATAGAGAGAAGGCAATGATTGACAGACACAAAAAGAAGAAACACTTTCATGACAGTTTCAAAACATGAAACACTTTCCCTGCAGAGACACCTTTAGTCAGAGGGAGGAACACCAGGAGTTTACCATAAACTGGATCAAGCTTTGTAGTCCAACAAAACTTAGGGCTAAATATTTAGTTAATATGCAATCTTACTTGCCCCATATGATGAAGAAGACTTCCAGCATAAAGCTGGGTCTTGCGAAGCTTTATATAAACTTCTGTAGGTGAGACTGAATTGCTTCAATGCCGCTGCAGTCACTGTTGCTTTTTATCTATTGGTAAACATCTGCAATGCCGCTAAAATGTCTTGTCCTATCTTTTAAGCTGAAATGTTGGATATGTTAAGAAGAAAAGAAACCATAATAAAGAGGTGAAGCGATTCAGCCAGCAGGAGATTATATTACGGTTCGCAAGACCCCGCCTTTTTTTTGGAAGACAACTTCCGCTTATCTGCAAGTAAATTTGCATATTAGCTAAATATTTAGTTCTGAGCTAAATATTTAGTTTGAAGATAAATATTTAGTGTAAAGCTAAATATTTACTTTACATAGAGGTTCAAAAGACCTAGCTTTTACTTTTGGGGAGTCCACCTCCGATTATCAGCACAAGTCAATATGCATATTAGCTAAATATGTAGATCTAGGCTAAACATTTAGTTTGACACTAAATATTTAGCTTGCTAAATAAATATTTACTTTGAAACTGTGACAACTGTAAGTGAATTAATAATTTTGAAATGTGAAAATATGACTTTTAAAAATGAAAACATCTCCTTTCTCTTAATACAGGTTAAATAACCCAAATTATTGCTGTTAAATTTTGACTGTGTAACTTTACAAATGGCACCCCATAGAAGTCACGGTTATTTTTAAAAGATAAAGAACTGGGCAATAAAGTATACATATTTGGTAAAACAGGTAATCCTTAAGTGACAACTACACAGTGGTAATATGTTAATCTTTCTCTCTCTTTTCCCCAGTTCATCTCGTCTCTGGAGTTATGCTTTACAAGCTCATCAACAGGATCCACATTCGGAACACATCAAGGCCTGACCATTTTAGGGCGACTGTAACTCACACCAGCCGGACAAACCTTAAATCCCTCGGCTAAATTTAGACCTGTGACCCAGGCAGGAGCTCGGATTCCTGCCCATACTATTCCTGGCTGAGTGGGTTCAGGACAAGAGGCTGAATTATAACAGGAGGCTGGTCGCTATTTAACACCTTGGGCTGCTGGGCAGACAGGCTGAAGAAAGGAAAGGGTCCACATGACTGTTACAGTGTCTTGAAATAGTATTCACACACCTTGAACTTTTTCACATTTTGTCACGTAACGACCACAAACATCATTGTATTTTTATGGAATCTTATGAAGTGAAATGTAAAGGTTAATGGTTTTCCAATTTTATATCAAAAAGAAAACTCTTAATGCACAACTACAGACTGAAAAGGTTATATATTCTTCTTTGCAAAATAGCTGGAACTCAAAAAGACTTGATGGAGGGAGCTCCTGTAGTGGACTAGGACATTTTAACACATGAATATGCTTTGGTCTAAAGCTATCCCACTGTAGCGCTATCCCACAGATAAAAATCATCCCACCAGCATGATGCTGCAACTACCATGTTTCACTGTGAGAATGGTGTGTTCGGGATGATGTGCAATGTCAGCTTCTTGAGTGCTTGCCGAAACGTTCAATTGTGGTCTCGTCTGAGCAGAGGCCCTTTTTTCACACTGCAGTTTGTGGTCTTAACATGACATGTTTAAGGGGGATGAATAATTATTAAAGGCACTGTAAATGGGCTTCAGTTATGAAGCTTGCTTGGTGCTTTCCACTTAATGCTAAATGTTCTGTTCAACACCAGACGAACTCCGCTGTACATTTTTCCCCTTCTCTAATTTACAACTATTCTGTCTACCACTCTTTGAGAAGTATTAATAATAAAGATAATAAACTAATTCTTTATCAAAGATAAATAGCTCTACACATAAAGAGGTGGAAGCATTTGTATGAAGTTATATTACTGATGACTAAAATGATAATAGAGCTTGTTTATGGGAGCAGGGAGTGCTCTGAGAATATGAATCCAGTAGAATCTTGATTGATCATTTATGCAGAGCCTGAAATAGTCTTCTGTGTTATCCTACCAGACACTGGTCACAGCTGCGTCCTATGACAAGGCGCTTGCAGAGGCAGTCTCCACTAAATGCGTCGCACATAGATCTACCCGACACGGTTCCTCTGGGATCACATCGACAAGCTTGAGGTTATAGGAAAAAAAAGGGTGAGGTGAAAAGGTCCTAGATAAATCAATTTCTTAACATTACTTGTAGACTTTTTGTTTACCTACACAGACAATCAAAAAGAAAAGCTGCTGATTGCTGGAGCATTTTTGCAACGTCTAAGACAATAACAAAACTTAGACTGTACTCACGTTGGCATCCTGCAGAGTTGCCGGCGGTCAGGCCAAAAAAGCCAGTCTTGCACTTGTCGCAGCGCGGCCCCTCTACATTAGCCTTGCATCTGCACTGACCTCCCACCATGCCGAGTGACGAGTCGCTGTGGCTGTCACACAACCCTCCATTCTCTGAACCATCTGGGTCACAATCACAAGCTGGGGGGGCAAATATGTGGACAGTAATTTTTAATGAACTTCTGACAACCAATATGCCCTGATAAGGAGGCAAACAGCTGGGGGACCGCAACAGCAGTGTGGACATAGTTTTCAGACACTCAGTCTCATCTCTGGCTTTCTAAGTGATGATCATAAAATACAGACCACTGATTTTTTTCTGTGGAGGATTATTTTAGTGGAGATTATGAAAAAAATGCTTACGATTTTTTTATTTATGTAAACCGGTAGGCAAGCTTGTAGGATTGTCAGAACGACTATCATAACACATGGCCTCAGTGGAAAACAAAAATTAAAAAATATGAATAAGAGGTAGGGGTCTTCCATCTTGGGTGCCTCATGATTTCGATTCGATTACGATTATAAAACGAATCGTAGCCCTTTTAAAACGAATTGTTGCATTTTTTTCCCATTTAGGGTTTTTCCTTCATTCCTTCCATGGGTACTTTCTACTCTTGAATCCATTCAGTTTAATTGAAGTATTCAAACCAATTGATGTCCTGTCATTTGTTCATGTCAAACCAATAAATATGTTTCATAATCATACAAACGTCATATTTTCAATGAAAGCTAAAGGAAATGTGTGCTGGCAATTTAAATATAATATAGGGTGACTATTTTGATTTCCATAAAAGAGGGAACTTGGTACAATCCTTAAACATATCAATCATCTTCTGTGGACTTAAACAAGACTTTTTGATTGTAACATATTTAAAGTATTCCTGCTTTATATGGTTAAAAAGAAAAATTAAATAAACTTCAGATTAGCTTTTACAAATCAACCATTACAGAAATGACTTTAAACTCTAAATAGAAATAATTAATCTTCTTGATTAGAACATAAACCTGTAACAATAATAGCTCCCTTTTTAAGTCATACAGGACAAAAATTACACAAAAATCTGAAATTATATTTTGAGAAAATAAGTATTTTCTATTCAAGGTAATAGACACCTAAAGTCTATACTCCAGGCTTTGTTTTTTTCCCACTGTAAGTGTAAGACAAAACTCTGACTTTGCACAGTGTTTTCATAGTTTTTGCATCAGTTTGACCAATGGGATGTTTGCCACCTGTCATACACAGAAACTAATCTACCAGCTATAAGTACGGCGCTCTCCGCCACACATTAGTCGCAACCGGGATGGAATGAAGGACAATTCTTTTGTCTTTCATATTTAAAGCTACATTCAGTCTGATGTCTGGTTAACATGAGCTGCGCTGGGGGAGGACGCCCCGGACAGCACAGAAAAAGTTGACATGTCCGGGGAAAAGAAGATGTTGCTGCTAACATGATACACAACAACAGAGGTGCTTCTTTCACAACAGAAGCGCAAAATATTGACTGTATTTTGTCAATTTCACCCTGCATGGCTGAAACACTATGAAGTTTCTGCCGGTCCGTCCCCTAAAAATGTCCGTGTGGCACGCCGGACTTTTATGTTTTTCTCATGTAATTATTATGAAAAATAACAGATTTTTTAACACTTTTGAATCGTTATCAATTTTGCAAGTTTTATTTAAGATTTACACAAGAAGAGAGGGTACAAGAGAAGCAAATCGATGTACAAAAACAACCTAAATCTTAGCGTTTTAAGTGTTAATCAATCAAGGCATACTTATGGGAACTCTGAAATAATCCAGTCCTGTCATAATTCGTTTGGTCACATTCTGGGTCACATTCTGCGCTTTTTCTACCAACAGCGTGATAGTTTAAGCATTGTATAACATCTACACTTTTTAAACTAGCGATTAAAGGCTGATATGGGTGCAAACAGGACACAATGTACATAAGAAAACGTTTTATCTGCTGTTAATGGCAGAGTGCACAATTTTGTTATCGGTCGGTCTAAAAACTCTTTTATTAATAGCCTACATAAATTATGTAGAATACACCCTATGTTACCTAAATGTCCGTTATGGAAGACAACAAAATCGTGTTTTGTTCTTGGGGGGAGGGAGGGGGTCAGTACCTGGAAATTGTGTTATTATGAAGTTCATTATTTTGATTATCAATAAAGTACAAAAAAACCTCCTCCCTGGTTGTTTGTGTTTACCCCTCTTCAAAAACTCCAAATAGAACCCAAATATTCAACTTTCCCTATAGCCTAGTGTACCATCTCCTTTAACCATAAAATGCATGGCACAGGTTTGGAAATCACACCAGCAGCCCAAAGAACATGCATTGTTCTATAAAAAACGATTTATGCCACACATTAATCTCTAAAATAGCAGGGCATCTTTAGGAAATTGAGATTTGAAGGTTGCCACAGTATGCACCTCCTCTCTTTTGAACCCAAAAATGATCCTATAGAGCTGTAATTCACACCATTGGCTTATAAAGCATGTAGAATTACATAGGAAATGGTAAATCATTCATAGCCATCATATTATTTGATATAAACTCAGCAAAATAAGAAACGTCCCTTTTTCAGGACTGTGTATTTCAACAATAATGTTGTAAAAATCCAAATAACTTTACAGATCTTCATTGTAAAGGGTTTAAACAATGTTTTCCATGCATGTTCAATTAACCATAATCAATTAATTAACATGCACCTGTGGAATGGTGGTTAAGACCTTAACAGCTTACAGAGAGTAGGCATTTAAGGTCACAGTTCTAAAAACGCAGGACACTAAAGAGACTTGTCTACCGACTGTGAAAAACATCCAAAGAAAGATGCCCAGGGTCCCTGCTCATCTGCGTGAACGTGCATTAGGCATCCTGCAGGGAGGCATGAGGACTGCTGATGTGGCTAGGGCAATAAATTTCCATGTCCGCACTGTGAGATGCCTAAGACAGCGCTACAGGGAGACAGGAAGGACAGCTGATCATCCTCGCAGTGGAAGACCACGTGTAACAACACCTGCACAGGATCGGTACATCCGAATATCACACCTGCGTGACAGGTACAGGATGGCCACAACAACTGCCCGAGTCACACCAGGAACACACAATCCCTCCATCAGTGCTCAGACTGTCCGCAATAGGCTGAGAGAGGCTGGAATGAGGGCTTGTAGGCCTGTTGTAAGGCAGGTCCTTACCAGACATCACCAGCAACAACGCCGCCTTTGGGCACAAACCCACCTTCGCTGGACCAGACAGGAGTGGCAAAAAGTGCTCTTTACTGATGAGTCACGGTTTTGTCTCACCAGGGGTGATGGACGGATTTGTGTTTATCGTCGAAGGAATGAGCGTTACACCTAGGCCTGTACCCTGGAGCGGGATCGATTTGGAGGTGGGGGGTCCGTCATGGTCTGGGGCGGTATATCACATCACCATCGGACTGAGCTTGTTGTCATTGCAGGCAATCTCAATGCCTTGTGGTACAGGGAAGACATCCTCCTCCCTCATGTGGTACCCTTTTATGCATGCTCATCCGGACATGATCCTCCAGCAGGACAATGCCACCAGCCATACTGCTTGTTCTGTGCGTGAGTTTCTGCATGACACCAATGTCAGTGTTCTACCATGGCCAGCGAAGAGCCCGGATCTCAATCCCATTCAGCACGTCTGGGACCTGTTGGATCCCAGGGTGAGGGCTAGGGCCCTTCCCCCCAGAAATGTCCAGGAACTTGCAAGTGCCTTGGTGGAAGAGTGGGGTAACATCTCACAGCAAGAACTGACAAATCTGGTCCAGTCCATGAGGAGGAGATGCACTGCAGTACTTCAAGCAGCTGGTGGCGACACGAGATACTGACTGGTACTTTTGATTTTGAGCCTCCCTTCATTCAAGGACACATTATTCTATTTCTATTAGTCACATGTCTGTGAAACAGTTTTAGTTTATGTCTTATGGTGTTGACTCTTTCAGTGTTCATACAAATATTTACACACATTAAGTTTACTGAAAGTAAAAACAGTTGAAAGTCAGAGGACGTTTCTTTTTTTGCTGAGTTTAGTAGGGGATGCATTTTTAGTCAGGGCAAACTCTGAGGTTGCTGAAAAATGCATTTGAGCGACGCGCGTTCCTGCGGCAGGCATGCATTTCTGGGCATAACACCTGTTATACACCGGTAACGCTCTGCTCTGCTGGCGGGATGGAAACAGCGATGCTAGGTGGCTAGTTAGCATGTCCTCATTCAGACTTGCTACCGGCGGTTGTCCGGCCTCTGTCGCTTTAGTCAGGGTTCTAATAGTCTCTGCTAAGGCCAGAATAGTATTTAGTAAGGTGGCTGCTTCACGGGGGTTACGTTCAGGCTCCTGAGCAGACATTAGTTAATATTTATGTCAACAACGAGTTCTCTACACTTCTTCGTTTGTTCTAAAAATGTGCCCGACTACCTGACTTCCGTTTCAAATGAAATTACTTCCTTTTCAAGTGAAATTTACCTCTCACACACACTAGTAGAATGGCTCTCATATACACTAGTAGAATGGCTCTCACACATATTAGTGGAATTTGACCAGAAATTTCAGTATAGTATGTGAATGATTTCAGTATATTAAATGAGAGGGTTTTACTATGTTATATGAGAGGATATTTCAGTGTGTTACTGGCAATTTCAGTATATTGTATGAGAGCTTTCACTATATTGTGTGAATGATTTCAGTATGATATATGAGAGGTTTCACTATAGTATGTGAGTGATTTCAATTTCACATGTGTGTGTGAGAAGCTAATTCTGAATAATGTCTCAAACGGCCCCTCATACAATTGGTTCAAGAAAGGGTTCTGCTCACGGGGCTTCATGTGAACACAAACCCCCCTACTGGCCAGGTACATAATCACAGGCA
The DNA here is from genome assembly GCA_963556495.2 of Valencia hispanica. Taxonomy (NCBI): domain Eukaryota; kingdom Metazoa; phylum Chordata; class Actinopteri; order Cyprinodontiformes; family Valenciidae; genus Valencia; species Valencia hispanica. The sequence goes on along the minus strand of OY747709.1, from coordinate 10,217,265 downwards.
GCTGTAGCTCTTAGCCACTTAATGTGTGATGCATTAAAGCTGTAAGGGAGAATTGGGAATGACTTAGAGTTCCCCAAAAAATATTTCTCTACATATAACATTACAAATGTGAATAATAAAAATATTTTTGACTGTATTCTGTCTGTAAATTATCCCAAAATGGTAGTATCATATGTTATGGCAGGTTGTGTATTAATGTTTTTCTGTCACTTGAGGCAAAAGGCATGGGCTTAAGCAGGCAGGGGAAAGTGAAAATGCTTGTGTAACTTGGGCAATGATGTACAGAACAGGGGGGACTTTTTTTTCTTTTTTTCAAAAATGGCAGTTTATCAACAGTTTTAGATTTTAATACTCTGTCCAAACTCCAACTCTGCAACTCTCCTACACAAACCCAGATTTTGTATGGAGCCTGAGAGGATTTATATAGCTGTCAAACCATTCAGCAAACTCTGGCTGCATTTGTGTCTTTAAATACTTTAACATGACAAGTCTGTTTTAAAACAGTGAGAAACAGTGACTGCTCTCTCACATTTGCTCCTGAACTAAAAAAAAATATTGGCAGGAAGGCTTGAAAAATATATTTTAAATGCTACACTTACATTCTTCAAAAACTTATAAAATATAAGAGCAGCAAATTTATAGATTTGCTATAAATGTGCTGTATATTTTATAGATTCTAAAGAGAAATCTAAATCCGTTAAACTTGATACGTCAAAGCTATACAAAAGCTGATATGCTAGTCAGAATTTTGTAATACATGAATACTTTTTTTTTCCTATGCTCCTAATAGGCTTTTGCTGCTGATAAATGTAAAGCTACATTGTGTAAGAACTTCTCCCATCTAGCGGTGAAACAACCAACTGAATATTTCGTTCTAGCCCCACCTCCCACCCCCCCATTCCGAGCGCATTTTAACTCCTACGGTGGCCGTTTCATGCCAATGTTAACATGGCTTCCAGTACTACGACTTTGTCCAGTGTTCCTTCCAGTGATGATGTTACTTTAGAAAACTACATTGCATTTAGTTATATAGTCAGACGTCTGCCGCGTCGCCAGTAGACAATCTCCCTCTGACATTCGTCACGGTGAAACTGAGTGTAGCCAAAAAGCGAAAGGCGGAGCTAGAATTTCTGAGATGTCCCTCGTTGGAGAATGTATTTCAAAGATGGAGGCTCAACATGGATTCAGCCATTCACGCAACTCGCACGTATGTATTCTGAATAGCAGATTCTACACTTACGAGAATACTTTCATTAGTAGGTGGAAGTAATTACACATAAATGAGCACATATTTTTGAAAGAACAAAGGGTTTTTTGCTAAGAATTAACTAAAAAAATACACAACGTAGCTTTAAACAATATGTGCATTATTCTATCACACATAATGTATTAAAAAAAGGGCAGCACTACCTTAGATCCTGTTACATCTATCAGGAGACAGAGAACCTCAGAAAGCTACTTAAATATAAATATTTTTATTAAAAACAGACAAGCTGCTTTTCTTAGTTTGTAGTCTAACAGTGTCAGGATCTGGGGTAGATTTGGTTTTTCTATGCATTTTGGCCCTCTCTGTTATTGTTGCTTAGCTGTAGTTGATCTTTTCCCTATGCCAGTTTCTTATTAGTTCTTTATTCACTTCTGATTAGATTCCTCAGTTATAGTTTATTCCTTTCCACTCTTTTCTATTTTGCTTGTTTCCCCTGCTCCTTTGTTTCCCCTCTCTGTCTGTCAGCATGCTCCCCTCCCCAGCTGACCCTCATTTCCCATTTTCCTCTGCCTGCTCTCCTCCCAGCTGCCACCACTCACCTTTGATTAGCTCTTCTGGTGTCATTTCCACCCCTCCCTCAGAATATAAGCTCTTCTCTCTCATTAACTCTTCACTGCATTCTTCATTTGTTCTGCTCAATCTCACGTTTCCTGGTTCCCTGCCTGTTTATCATCTGTCCGTCTGTTTCCCATTATGTTACAAACTTTGTACGTTTTTTGTATTTGTTAAAGAGGCTCTTCGTTAAATTACCTGCTTCCTACTCTTCTGCATTTGGGTTCTACCAAAACTCAGCATGACAAACAGATAACATAGCTAATATTTTTAACAATACTCCTTTATTGATTTACATCTACAGTTAATAAAAATATGGAAGGCCCACCACGGGTTCTCAGGATCATGACCACCACAACACCACTACTTTATTTTATCCCGTTTTTTTATTAAAAGGGGATAAGAAAGCAATTAGTCATACACAGAGGTGGGTAGAATACCTCCCAAAATTGTACTCTACTAAGAGTTGCACTACTTGAACATATTTTTACTCAACTAAGCGTAAAACATAGGCATCCATGAAATTACTCAATTAATATTAAAGAAGTATTTGGTAAAAAGGCTCCTTAAGTACTTAGTAACTGATCATAACATCTGATTTAGTATTTCAAAATGTCATCAGACAAACAAAATATAAAGTTATGTGCAAATTCTAATATTTTACTGACTAAAATGAAAAACGTAATAAAAATAAATGACTGCAAAATAACAGATTTGAGAAGGAAAAAAAATCTTCCCAAACCTATATTTCTCTATAAAACAGGATAGGGTCCTGTGTAGATCCCAACACGACAATTTTGCTGGCCTTAATATTTCTTGTGTTTTATTTTGTTCATTACTGTTACATTGAGCGTTTGTGTATGTGTGTGTGACAGACGTGTGTATTGGACGTTTTTGAAAATACAGAATAAATAATTTAACTGGAAAATAAAGGATGATTCCGTATTATACGGGACTGGTGGCAAAGTTACAAAGTAGTAACCATCCTCACACTCACCTATGCAAACACGAGGGTCTCTTATGTGCTTTGTGGGATCTTTGTAGTAGAATGGTTTGCAGATCTCACAGTCACGACCCACTGTGTTGTGTTGACAGTCATCACACACTCCTCCACTGGTGTTTCCCGTGGCCAAATAGATCGCCATGTCAAAGTGACACTTATTTGAATGGTCATTGCAATCACACTCTAAAAGTAAAGTCATATTTATTCAGTTAAGAAATGTTCAAAGTTTTTCGATCTAGCCTTTTTATTAATCTAGACTGATTCATTTAAATTGACCAACTTTTGCAGGCGTGTGTGTTGCGGCCCTCAGCAGGCCTCCAAGGCTGGTCATTATAGAAGTCATCGCACTGCTCACAGTTCAAACCTTTTGTGTTATGGTTACAAACACATCTGCCATGAACCTTGAGATTGACACAAGGAAGTAAATCCAATCAACATTAATGGGGAAAAAGTAGCCAGTCATAAAGTGCTTGAAATGTTTTGAATGTAAATCCTCAGCACTTACCATTCCTTCTATGTCATCCCTGATCCCGTCAATGGGTGCACACTCTGAGGCATGGCCATAGCAAAAGCAGTTTCCACGTACAACAAGTTCATATATGGCATAGTAGTATTTCTCTTTGATTTCAGCTCTGGGGTCCAGCAGGTTGTCTCCAAGTGTGTGAAGTTTGGTGAAGTTCAGTCTCAAGTTAGTGATTTTCAGCTGGTCTGGTGGAAAAAATGGATTTAGACATTTTAAAAAAAGTTAACATGGGATAACTTTAAGATTACAGTCACCATAAGACTCTTTGTAATACTTAACCTGTATAAATGTGGATGATTTATGATTTATTTAATGGAAGCGATTTGTAAATCTACTATGAATACTTCTTATGTGGTTACATATTTATTATGTCAAATAATCAGAAACTCAAGAGGAATGCTTTCTTGTTTGAGCCATCTAAATAATTCAACCTGAGGTGGAGAATCTTCATCAGTGCAGACAGAGCCTCTGCATAGAGTCAGTAAGGTCATTTACAGGTCATTACAACAACATGAGAATAGTGGTTTATGGTAAATCCTGCAGCATTAGTGCATACATGGGGTATACACAACTGCTCCAAATAGTGACGTTTGAGTGCCAATAACTTGAAACTGTATATTTTCATGCACCATTGAAATGCAAAACAGATGCCCAATAGTGTGACAGGAGTGTTACATTTTTTTAAAAACCCACTGAAGATTAAAACCTTTTCAATATACACGTAAAACCCAAAAGTAACGGGCAGTAATGGAATCCTTCATTTCGCTTCATTATCCAACAATCTGCTCCATGTCATTTTGAAGAGGGTAAGCCAGAAATATCCTGTTTATCTGTTGTTATGCTCCTTCAATCTTTGACGGAAGGGAGTGAAATATAATTTATCTGTTACAGTCCAGCTGTCCAGCTTTGAAATCTGTGATTTCTGAGAGCATCCTGCTTCCTGGGAATCTGTCTTGAGTAATGTAGCTGGGCCGTAATATTGATAAAATGCAGATTGTTTTTAACGCTCTTTTAAACAGAGTTTTCAAGAATATAGAATGTGACTCAGCATTGCAAAACGCCTGTTTTAAGATGACTCGGGTCAGCACCCAGGACAAAAGATTGTGACCCTCACGCATGTCTTTGTTGAAACACAAAGTTTTTGTGATCCACAAAACCCTGACTAATTGTACCAAACACGTATATATTCCATAAATGTGGATTAATTTGAGGTGAGGAGGTTAGAGGACTTCCTGTGTGCCATTTTCAAAGATATATTTCACAATAGAGCATGACAGGCTCCGCTGCTGTGCTGGAAACAAAGCTGTGGTTTCTGGGAACAGCTCTCATGTCCTGCCAGTTTAAACATGAGGCCTAGGACAGTGAGGGCTGTGTGGGGGCGAGAAACAGCTGCTTTTCCCATCTCACCATGTCTTCTACACAGCAGGGCCATGTTTCACACCCCGGAGAGACTGTCTGTCTGTAATGTGTCACAGCTGGATGACAGGAGCTAATTGTGCTGGCTGAAGTTTGATTTATGGTGACAAATGTAAACACATGAAGGAAAAGGAAAATTCTTCAGGTTGGTTCCCTCTTCTGTTAGACACATTTTATATCTCTAAATGTTTTACAACCCCAAACATCAGTTGTCCACAGTGGTCTAAAGTGGTTGTAAATAATGAATAAAGTAACTTATCCAATTCTAATATTTATCCCACAAGAAAATGGGACAGCTATTATTATTATTATTATTATTATTATTATTATTATTATTATTATTATTATTATTATTATTATTATTATACTGTAATATACATTATAAGTGTGACCTACTTTGAATGTTTGGGCTGTATGGGTCCTCAATCCTGATGGCTGGATCCAAGACTCTGTAGATGACCTAGGTCAGAAAAATACAAATTATTTCACAAAATTACTGTTAGAGTTGATTTACGTTATGCACCATGAGCCTACATATCCAGACAGGCATAAATGGTACATTTGATCTGAGCACAGCAGATGCTGGTTATGCTTTGTTATGCTTAGGGCTCATTTAAAAGCTAATGGGTTTTTTGTCTTCCCTGAAGATAAGTTGCACTAAAAGATTTTAATCTGGCACTCTTATCTCTTCGAAGTGTAATTGCCCAAAAAAGTAAGGAAAACAAAACATCACAACTTCTCAGGAACAACAGCATTATAACCTCTATTTTGTTTAAAAGCTACTTTTGACCTGTATTTCTTTTTTAAACAGAGTCAGATGGTTTTCTGATACAATTAGGATTTGGCCAAGATAAATTAAAGAGATGTTGTCTAATTTATTCATCAACAAGGTAAATTTTTCCTTTGAGTTAGACTCTAAGCATGCAGTAAGGTAATTGGTAAAACAATTGCAATCCTCAATTTTATTTATTTTATCCAGGTTTAATTTTCTTCACAAACCTAAAGGTTTTGTTGTTCACATGATATGACTAGTATGAGCTGTTATTATGGAATCATTTCTCACTCATGTGTGGGACATAGTTACATGTAAATATTAATCTGATTCTCAGCTATATGTACAGTTGCAACTAGAAGTTACCATTTACTGATTTACAAGACACATGCAAAAATTTTCTTACTGTATGAAGTAAAATCAGACCAAACTTTTCTTGCTTTTGTTCAGTTAGAATTAACTAAATTATTTCTATTTGCTAAATGACACAATAATGATAGAAAGAATATGTCAGATATTTATGTATTAATGTCTTCAAAATCAGAAGTGTAAATACATTTTCTCAGTATTTGGTAGAATTGGCTTTGAACTGTATGATTTGTGTCAAATGTTTTGGGTTTCCTTCCTCAAGCTTCTTACAATAGTTTGCTGGAATTCTGGCCCATTCCTCCTGACAGGACTGGTGAAACTGGGCCAAGTTTATATCCCTGCTCTCTTACACGGACGGACAGTCAGACAGACAGACTTTATTAATCTTGCATAAACCTCTTCAGAACTTATATTATAGGACTGAGATCAGGGCTTTGTGATGGCCAAGCCAAAACATTGACTTTGTTGTTGTTAAGCCTCTTTGTAACCACTCTGGCTGTATGTTGAGGGTCATTGTCCCGAGCTTTAACTTCCTGGCTGATGTCTTGAGATGATGCTTCAATATTTCTACCTAATGTTCTTTCCTCATGATATCATCTATTTTATGAAGTGAACCAGTTACTCTTGCAGCAGAACAGTCCTACAACATGATGAGGTCACCACCATAAAACAAAGTAGGGACAGTGGTCTGATGCCCAATGTAATGATACTCATTGTGACCAAGCAGTTCCACTTTAGTTTAGTGAGACCACATGTAATTTCTCCATAAATTAAGTTGTTTGTCTCTGTGTGCATTTGCAAACTGTTATCTTGCTTTCTTATGTTTCTTTTGGAGTAATGGCTTCCTCATAGGTGAGAGGGCTTTCAGTCCATGTCGGTACAGGACATGGTGGAAACGACACTGTGTTCAAATTCAATTCAAATTCAAAAATATTTGATTGATCCCAGAGGTAAATTAAGTGTTGTTGTAGCTCATATAATTAATACTAATGAAGCAGGTGTATGATGGCATCTTTAACTCCAACTCCACGGCGAAAAGCAAACTGCAGCGGGTCCTGATACGTTCTTGTTTGCTTACTCAGGGGTGCCAACAGGAGTCTCTCCAGGACCTTCATGATGTGTGATGTCAGAGCAACAGGTCTATAGTTATTGATGACTGAAGGGTGAGTTCTTTTTGGTACTGCAACAAGGCAGGATGTCTTCCACAACACTGGAACCTTCTCCTGAGTTAGGCAAAGGTTGAAGAGGTGCTGCAAAATTACACAGACCTGCTCTGCACAGGCCTTCAGGACTCTGGGACTGACACCATCTGGACCTGCAGCATGGTCCGGTTCAGTTTCTCCAGCTGCCTCCTCACCGGATTTTTGGAGACAGACAAGTGGGAGTGGGAGGCAAAGGGGGTAGAGGCATTTCCTGATTTCAACTTGTGAAGTCAAACTTGTGGAATCAGAAGAGTCCATGGAATAGGTGAAAGATAAAACATCTGAGGTGTAACAGGAAAGCTGTTGGTCAGAGGAGAGTGGGATGCCTGTTTGGCTGACAGTTTATTGGCTCTGTCCAGAGTCCCATCTATCCAATCCATCCTGTCCTTAAAGCCTGTGATCTTTTTCATTCCTGACCAGACATCTCTGATATTGTTCCTCTGTAGTTTGTTCTCCAGCTTCTTCCTGTATACCTCTTTGCTGTCTCTGATCTTGACCTTAAGTTAATTCTGTATACGCCTCAGTAATTCCCTGTCTCCCTCCCTGAAGGTTCTTATTTTCTTGTTTAGCAGTTCCTTCAGGTCACTGGTGATCAAGGGGTTTGTTTTTAGGGAAGCATCTCACTGTTCTGGTGGGAATTATGTTGTCCACACAGGTTTATATAGTCAGTCACACACTCAGTCATGGCATTGATGTCCTCTCCATGTGCTTGGCAAAGAGTCATCCAGTCTGTGATCGCACTACAACCCTGCAGGGCTTCTTCAGCTTCATGTGACAATTTTCTCAGTTTTCTTTGTAACAGATTGCCTCTGAACAAGTGGCTTATATTCCAAACAGAGAAAAACAAGATTGTGATCTGATTGTCCCAGAGGAGGTCTTGGTTTGGACATGTATGCATCCTTTACATTTGCATAAAACAAATCCAAGGTCTTGTTTTCTCTTGTAGAGCACTTGACAAACTGTTGAAAGTGTAGACGAGAGTGAGGCGTGATTAAAATCACCAGATATTGCCACAAATTCATTGGGGTGCTGGGTCTGTAGCTTATCAACAACGAAACTGATGACATTACATGCATTGTCGGCCACGGCTGAAGGTGGAATGTAAACAACTGCCAAAATAACACTGGTAAACTCTCTTGGTAAATTATATGGACGAAAACTTACTGCCAATAGTTCAATATCTGGGCTGCAGAGACGACACTTCACAGTAACATGTCCTGAATGACACCATCTATTGTTGACAAGCACTGCTACTCCACCTCCTTTTCTTTTCCTGCTCGACTTTAGATCTCTGTCTGCTTGTAAAGTCAGGAAGCCTGGCAGAGAGACGTTAGAGTCGGGGATCTAATCCTGCAGCCACGTCTCAGTAAAACACATAACACTGCATTCCCGATACTCTGGCTGAGTCCTTGTAAGGGCTTGGAGTTCATCCATCTTGTTAGCCAGTGATCTCACGTTGCCCATTATGATCAATGAAAGAGATGGTTTGAACTTCCTCCTTCTTTGTCTCCTTTTGCTCCTGCTCTGCATCCATGTGTCCTCCTTATCAACTCATCAGGGATTTGTGGCTTCAGTTGAGGTATTATTTCAGCTTTTGCGATGTTAATCAGCTGCTCCCGGCTGTAAAGCACATTGTTGCCATGGTTTCGCATCATAACATGTTATCAAAAAGTGAAAAATTAACAGCAAAAATCCTTCCAGCTTCACAGCACCAAAAACTAAAAAGTATACAGGTAAAAAAAAAATGCAATCTTCCTCAAGAAAAAAGAGGAAACAATGTACAAAAAAACAAAATTTAATATCTAGCCAACAGAGCCACTCCAACATGCAGCCACCCAGAGCAATTCTAGAAAATAATATATTACCAGCTTCAGCAGGATCTTCACAAGGTTTTTGGCTTTTGCTCTGGAGTCAATTTGCACATTTAAATCCAAAAAACATTAATCTCTGAGACACAGAACCCTTCTCCTTCAGGGGCGGTATGATGATTGGACATTTCCATTATGTCTATACTTGCATATAATTGTTTGAACAGATGAACGCGGCACCTTCGAGCATCTACAATTTGTTCCCAAGGATGAACCAGACTTGTGCAGCTCCACATTTCTCATCGTGTTATCTTGGCTTTTTTGACTTTCCTATCATGTCAGACAAGAAAGTACTGTGTTTCAGGTGTGGCCTTAAAATACATGCAGAGCTGTGCCTTAAAAGATCTCAAATGTGTCAGTTACCCTATCAGAAGTTTCCAAAGCCATGGCATCATTATCTGGGCTTTCCCTCATTGTTTAAAGTGACAGTAATTATTCTGTATGAAAACTTGTGATTTTGTAGATAATAAAAAGTGTGGAAAAGTAGATCCAGTGCCATTTTTTGCTCTGGTGTATTACTATCATACCGTTTATCACTTAAACTTTTTTTTGTTGTTGTTGACTATTACACTAAAGTTTGACTTTCTGAGGCTGCTAAGAGTCTCAGTTCACAGATCAACTGTTATTAATCAGTATTTTTCTAAATCTACTAAGAGTAAAGTAAAATATCTGATTTTTGACAGGCTATCCTTTGTGCAACAGCATCAAAGATACATGTGCTCTTCCAGGTGGATTTATGAAGTTAATGCAACTTTGGAAAAATAACAGGGATGATTTTTGACTATCAACGGACCAATATCCTCGAAATAGGATAATGCCTCATATAAAAACATTTAATCTTTGAATTGTTTTAAAATGCTAAAACTGGGAGGGTCATCAAAGACCATCAACTATCTGTTTAACGTCAAGGCTTTTGGATAGTCATCCATATTTATCTACAGTCCTAGGTTTTACCTCACACAGAGAGGACTGTAGATATTCAGATAATAAAGGTCTCCTAAAAGGCCAACAGTAGAATTCACAGAAAACAATCTGTGAATCCAAAGTTTATTAGGTGAAAGTTAACTTAAGATGAGCTTAACAACAGATGAGTTCATCACAAAAAGGAGAGACCCTTACATAACGAGAATGACAAAAAACAATGAGTAATAGACAGACACTAGACAAGACTAAATATTTTGCAAAAAAGTTTTATATATATATAAAGTCAATTTTATATCAGCTTTTTCCAGTTGCAAAGGCAGATAAAAACTAAAACTAAATGATTAACCCCATAGCATCCAAAAAGATGATAGATTCGGTTCATTTAAACTAGGAAGCCAAAGTATATTAACGGTAAAGGCGTCAGATGTTAAAAATGTGACTTAAAGTTGAAGGTTTTTACATTCAACCTTGACCTCATAAACCAAGATAGCTGCGTTGTTCAAAAACAGTCGCTGAGCATTCAAATGGATCAAATGCTCCCCTATATGTTGTTATTAACCTATATCGCTGCTAAGCGCTAGCCTGGTTACTAAGGACAACAACATGTAAAATGGAAATATTTTCCATGTTTGCATCTGGAATATAGTTGTTTATATTGAGATCTGAATTCTGACTTCTGAAACAAATTTAGCTTATTTGCATTTCTAATACTACCCACTAGTGGCCGTGCAGTGCTTTAACATGTAAACATGTTTTTATAGGCACCCCTGGAAAAGGAAATGCTAAGGGATGGTCTTACCTCGCCTTCCGTTGATGGCTCAATGTCAGAATAACGCGACTCACAGACTACATCATTAATGTTACGCAGCGGACCCGTGGAGACTCCAGGAAAGGAAGCAGCACAGTCGTGTGCAAAGTAGCGATAGATCTGCCAGGTCCGACCAAAATCCGCTGAACGCTCAATCAGCATGGCCGCAGGGCGAAAAGTCTGCAAAGAAAAAAATGCAACTCTTTTTTTCTTGTATTTTAGCACCAACTCTGATTTGTTCAGCACAAGTCACTAAAGTACTAGTATCTTACCTTAAATGTCATAATCAGATGAGTGAAATGAAACTCTGCCTCGAGATTCAGTTCAATAAAGACATCTCTCTTTCCTAAGAGAAAGAGAAAATTAGAGACAAGTTAACCCAAAGACCTACCATTTCTTCCATATGTGATCACTCACATAGTTAGGACTGATAATTAGAAAACCAATAGCACTATATTTCAGCTGTATCATTAGGTTCTCACAGCTGGATGACACAGACTGATGGCTAGTGGCAGTATGTGAAGTAACAAACATGATTTTGGCTCAACGAATGACCTATTGACAGGGAAATTCACTCAGTGCCAGCAGGAGAAATGTAAAGAGCAGGTAGTAAAAGCCCACACATTTCCTGAACACATAATCTTGAAGGACCACTTTACTCTGAGGACTATTATCACTCATGTTCTTTGTCGAGCACAAAAAGCAGTTTCCCACCATGAATACTGTAGTGGTGGAATGTAACGCAGTACAAGTACATCTTGTAATTGTGTTAGGTAAACATACTAGTGTCAAGATTTCAACCGTCTTCCAATTAATTTGTGGTGAACTCGAAACATTTGGAGAAAGTTCCCTTTCATTATTCCAAGTACAAGAACTTTGTTACTGTACTTAAGAACAATTTGTCTGTCTCTGTACTTTAAGTAATGTTATTGAAGCCTACTTTTTACTTTTATTCCACTACATTTTGAAGCAGTTATCTGTACTGTCTACTCCACTACATGTTTCTAAATGTTTGTGTTAAACGTTACTTTAGTTTAAATTTTTGTTTTACATCGATGTACAGTACTGTGCAAAAGTTTTAGGCAGGTGATGGATAAGTACCTGACTGTATTTCTCAGCATTGGGAACACCTTTAATCCTGACCAAATCTCCAACTCCATTTGTAGAAATGCAGCCCCAAACGTTCAAGGAACTTCCACCATGCTTCACTGTTGCCTGCAGACACTCAGTATTGTACCGCTCTCCGGCCCTTCAACGAACAAACTACCTTCTGCTACAGCCAATATATTTTAAATTTTGACTCATCAGTCCAGAGCATCTGGTGCCATTTGTCTGCACCCCAGTTTCTATGTTTTCGTGCATACTTTAGTCGCTTGGTCTTGTTTCTAAAGTCCTTACACTGGCTCCCTGTAGCTCAGAGAATAAACTTCAAAATACTTTTACTAGTTTATAAGTCACTCAATGGCTTAGCACCAAAGTATGTTGAAGGTCTACTGTTACTCTACCAACCCCCCAGACCACTCAGGTCCTTGAATTCCGGTCTACTCAACATCCCTAGATTTAGAACCAAACATGGAGAAGCAGCTTTCAGTTTCTATGCTTTTCTAATCAGAACAAACTTCCAGACAACTGCAAGGCTGCTGAAACACTGAGTTCTCTAAAATCACAACCAAAAACGTATCTGTTTAGAGCTCCCTTTGAATAATGTTTTCATGTATCATATGTTTTGTGTGTGTTTCTTGCTTTATTACTGTTTTAACTTTACATGCTTTGTCTGTGTTTTACTGCTATTTTTATTTTACCCCCTAATCATGTAAAGCACCTTGAATTACCTTGTTGTTGTAAGTGTGCTATACAAATGAAATTGCCTTGCCATGCCTTGTTTCCACATCAGAGGTATGGCTTTTTGGGCTTCCATGAAGACCACTTCTGGCCAGACTTGTCAGAACAGTGGATGGGTGTAGATGGGTGTATCTGGGACCTACTGGTTTCTGCAGGTTCTGAGGTGATGGCACTGATGGACATCTTCTGATTTTGAAGGGTATTATAAGCTTGAGATGTCTTTCATTTCCTTGGCCGACCACTGCGTCTACGATCCTCAACGTTGCCTGTTTCTTTGTGTTTCTTCAAAAGAGCTTGAACTCACATCTTGAAGCCCCAGTCTGCTTTGAAATCTTTGTCTGGGAGTGACCTTGCTGATGCAGTATAACTACCTTGTGTCTTGCTGCTGTGCCCAATCTTGCCATGACATGAAACTATCTTCCACAACCTCTCCTTGGTAGCAGAGTTTGGCTGTTCCTCACCCAGTTTTAAGTCTCCTACACAGCTGTTTCCATTAATGACTGTGTTTCAACCTACATGGGACATTGATAATAATTAGCAACTGATTGGTTGAATTGGTTGATTATACACCTGATTATAATCCTACAAAATCCCTGACTTTGTGCAAGTGTACCTTTAAGAATAGATGCTGGCTTGAAGGCAAGGTAGTAACACCAAATATTGATTTGATTTAGATTTTCTTTTGATTGCTCACGTTGCAGTTTGTAAATTGATCAAATGAAAGTGAGTCTAATTCCGTACGTCTTATTCAAAATGGTAATAATGCTTGAATAAAAATAAAAATGCTTCATTAAGACTGTTGAGCAGGGGTGTATCTAGAAAGTTTTTAAAGAGGGCTAAATGGGGCCCAGTGATGATCTTGGGGTGTCACACTGAAATACAAGCAGGGCTTTACTACAAAGGGGGCGGGGCCTAGACTGAGTGACAGACATCAAAATCACAACATGGGGGTTTAAAGATTGATGTAAATATAAATATTTAAAATCCAGAAATAATTCTAACTAATTAAAGCTGTTTCTCTGTCTAATTCATTAGACTATTATCTACACAAGAAGTGATAATGTAGTAATCTGATGTTATACTTGGTTTACAGATGACCTAGACAGGACAGAGAATGATGAAAAGAGCAGCAGACACAGAGGTCCACCATTAAACCTAACACAGAACTAACTTTTGTGCTTGTCAGGGAAAGAAAAAAATTTAAATAATTGTTACCTTTTGACTAATTTTATCATCCTGTTTTACCTAATATTAATACTGATTTTAGAGATCTTCTTTACATTGTCACATTATATACACATATAAATAAATACATTTTGAAGTACATATCGCTGTATTTGGCTTTAAACAAGGTGCCACAATGCTCAAGAAAGCTTTAATAAAAAGCCTTTTTTACTGCGTAGGTTCCCCCAGATTCCTCTAAGAGGCTGTGGGCTCAGCCCCCAACGTTTCCAGGTCCAGGAAACGCCCCTGAGGTCGTCCATCATTTTGACAGATTACAATTCACATCCCTGACCAATTTATGCAGACGCGCTGACATTTTTAACTTTATGCATGGAGCAAAGGTAACTAAATTAATAATACAAATATTCCCATGAAGGCATCTGAGCATGATGTCAGACCCGAACCCTGTACTCGGTATATCTCGTTAATCGGGAGGCTTTGGAACGAGACTGTTACCAGTGCGGCTGGTAAAAGATGCGCTTCAAAGAGCCCGGAGTCATGCCAACCAGCCACGCAAAAGGAACGCATGCTATGGCATTTTCTGCTGCTAAAGCGATAGGAAGCTGGGTTCAGAGAGTCTTTCCGAATTCTGATCACTTTATTTGGAGAAATGTTCCCTGATTTCATAACTCTGGCTAAGATGGTGCTTAATTCCACTCTCCAGTGCAGCAGCAGAGAGCAGCTTCATCCTCTAGAACAGTGGTTCCCAATCTGAGGTCTGAACCCCCCTCCCCCCCACCGCATTATTTGGACTATGGGGACCTATTGATGGCAACATTATGTTACAACAAAACCAAGAATAAAAGCAGAAGGAAACTGAAGGGGGCTGAAAAGGGTGCAGGAAGTGCAATCTAATTTTACTCCTGCTTTTCCATGACAGCTGTGTGCCATTCCAATGGTGCACAACATACGCTTGACTGGTATGACAGACAGTGATTTGATTGTGAAATTATTGTGAGACATGCGAGAAGGAAACATGCAACAAAACAGGGCTTAAAATCTGAACTGCCATTTGTCCAGCTCCTACCAGCCTGATTTGAACGTTTTACTGTTTTGTGTCTAGCTAGCACTCTTTAATGTTTAATATCACCAAAACCTTTCTGTATTTTATATCAGCTTAATTTAGTTAAACGTAGCTGCTGTAGGTCGAGCAAAGAAACGTGTATTTCCTAAAAGTTCTATGTTTCCATCCATCCACAGTTGTACAAACAATAGTTAAATATATTACAATGCAATCATCACAATATCCCTGTGTACAATATAACAACTTCAAAGGATGCTTCAATGTAATATTTGATATATTTGGTGTTATATTTCAAGTATTAGGTGTTCACACTCTGCTTGTCATTAATGTCTTTGCTCAGGTGGATGGATCTTAGAACAATTTGTTAAAGAAAAAAGTATTTTCTACAAAATCTTAAGATATGTTTGTTTCATTCAGGCTGTGTGAAAGAGGAATATGCTCAGCAGGAAGATGCTCAGCAGATAGCAGGAAGGCTAAATGGAGCGCAGCAAAGGTGCACTATTTTATCATTTTAAGCTTTCAAATTGTTTGCTGAATTTCATCAACTCACGAAAGCGCTCCACCCACTGGTCCCGGATCACAAAATCACAGAAGAATAACAATTGCATAAAGGGTAGTATGCGAAAAAATTAAATAAATCTATGTTAATAAGTAGCATAAACTCACTATCCACTCCCAAAACTGCAGATATGTTGTGATCCCCGGGTGTTTGTCTTTTGTTAGTGATTTTCCTTATTTAGTTCTATTTTCATGTTTAGCTATTCTTAGTCTTTCTTGTGATTTCTGTACTTTCTGGTTTCCCCGTAGTCTTGTCTTAGTTTCTTAAGATCCTTCTAGTTTACCAGTTTTCTGTCTCCCAGCCATTTCACCTCCTGTCCCAGCTAATCACTTCCACCTGCTCACTCCCCCTCAGCTGCAACCGCTTCCCTTAATTGGTCCTGCTCCTTCTCTGCTTCACTCTTCACTCTCCTCCCTCAGTATAAATATGGCCCTCTTTCAGTCACAACTCGCTGGTTCGTCCGTCTTTCTTCCCCGCCTGATTCCTGCCTTCCTTGTGGCCCGTCTGGTTCCTGTTTTTCCCTGTTGCTGCCTGTACCCTCCTGAGTTATGTAAGTTCCTTGTGTTTTTCATTAAATCATTTTTGTATTTACAGTCCAGTTTAAACTACAAAACATGACAGAACGAACCAGCCAGTCTTTGGACCCAGCAGAAGCTCGCTGTCTGCCCACGTTGCGCCTGTATTTAAGGCAGCATTTGGACCTAATGGCCACTCTCTCCCCGCCTTGGGTCCGGATCGGGGCAGCAGAGGAACTGTTGGCTTTGCTAAGGCCCTGGTCGCCATTACTGGCCGAGCTGGGGTTGACTGCATTTTGGGAAGAGGCGGAGTGGAACAAACTGGCAACATTTGCTGGCCAGTTGGGGAGGCCTCTCCCACCTCGACCCCAGGTGCAGCCCCCTAGTTTCGGCCCGGCCTTGACAGTCTGCCAGCTCTCGGGGGGTGTCCCAGAGGACACGCCTCTGATCCCAGGCTCCGCAGGGGGTGTTTCGGAGGACACGCCCCTGGTTCCTGTCTCCGCCGGGGGTGTGCAGAGGGACACGCCCCTGGTTCCTGTCTCCGCCGAGGGTGTCCAGAGGGACACGCCCCTGGTTCCTGTCTCCGCTGAGGGTGTCCAGAGGGACACGCCCCGGGTTCCTGACTCCGCCGGGGGTGTCCAGAGGGACACGCCTCAGGCTCCAGACTCCGCTGAGGGTGTTCCAGAGGACACGCCTCTGAATCCTGTTCCTGTCTCCGCCGAGGGTGTCCAGGGGGACACGCCTCGGGCTCCTGTCTCCGCCAAGGGTGTCCAGGTGGACACGCCTCGGGCTCCTGTCTCCGCCGGGGGTGTCCAGGGGGACACGCCTCGGGCTCCTGTCTCCGCCGGGGGTGTCCGGGAGGACACGCCTCGGGCTCCTGTCTCCGCCGGGGGTGTCCAGGGGGACACGCCTCGGGATCCAGACTCCGCCGAGGGTGTCCAGAGGGACACGCCTCAGGCTCCAGACTCCGCTGAGGGTGTTCCAGAGGACACGCCTCTGAATCCTGTTCCTGTCTCCGCCGAGGGTGTCCAGGGGGACACGCCTCGGGCTCCTGTCTCCGCCAAGGGTGTCCAGGTGGACACGCCTCGGGTTCCTGACTCCGCCAGGGGTGTCTGGGAGAACACGCCTCGGACTCTTGGCTCCGCCCTGGGTGTCCAGAGGGACACGGCCGTGAGTCCAGCGCCACGTCGCGGGTCTTCAGCGCCACGTCGCGGGTCTTCAGCGCCACGTCGCGGGTCTTCAGCGCCACGTCGCGGGTCTTCAGCGCCACGCCTCCTCGCCTCTTGGTTCCTCGCCGCCGGCCTCCTCGCCTCTTGGTTCCTCGCCGCCGGCCTCCTCGCCTCTTGGTTCCTCGCCGCCGGCCTCCTCGCCTCTTGGTTCCTCGTCGCCGGCCTCCTCGCCTCTTGGTTCCTCGTCGCCGGCCTCCTCGCCTCTTGGTTCCTCGTCGCCCGGTTCCTCGTCCCTGTCTTCTGGTTCCTCGTTGTCGCAGGCCTCCACCCACCCTGGATGGGTTGGGTTTGGTTTGTTTTTGTTGGACTTCTAGGGGCGTCTGGTATCCGCCCTTGAGGGGGAGGTTGTGTTATGATCCCCGGGTGTTTGTCTTTTGTTAGTGATTTTCCTTATTTAGTTCTATTTTCATGTTTAGCTATTCTTAGTCTGTCTTGTGATTTCTGTACTTTCTGGTTTCCCCGTAGTCTTGTCTTAGTTTCTTAAGATCCTTCTAGATTACCAGTTTTCTGTCTCCCAGCCATTTCACCTCCTGTCCCAGCTAATCACTTCCACCTGCTCACTCCCCCTCAGCTGCAACCGCTTCCCTTAATTGGTCCTGCTCCTTCTCTGCTTCACTCTTCACTCTCCTCCCTCAGTAAAAATATGGCCCTCTTTCAGTCACAACTCGCTGGTTCGTCCGTCTTTCTTCCCCGCCTGATTCCTGCCTTCCTTGTGGCCCGTCTGGTTCCTGTTTTTCCCTGTTGCTGCCTGTACCCTCCTGAGTTATGTAAGTTCCTTGTGTTTTTCATTAAATCATTTTTGTATTTACTCTGCTGCTTTTGGGTCCAGTTTAAACTACAAAACATGACAAGATATTTGTGTCCATGCCTTCTCCTTTTTCATGATGTACGTATAAAAATGATCACTGGGTGATTCTCCTGATAAAGATTTAAATTCTGGCCTTTGCCAGTCTGGGGAGTCTGCCATGTAATTTCTACTGCACAAGAGGCGTGAACAACGGGCATAGTTCAAATGACTCTGTAGGCAATTGGATAGAGCATTCACCAATCAGACCTTTGATCCAGGTGACGTACTTTGCCGAGCAACGCGAAACTTCAGGCAGGAAACTTGTCAACAAACCTGGATAGTTTGTAGGATTGCGGACTGTTTAAAAAGAGAACTTGCCTTTTAAATCTTTTAAAACAGCAGCGTCAACGGATAGCTGTGCTATGGTGGCTGCAATGACCAATGTAAACAACAAGCTGCTTGCCAACTTTTCCGTCGCTTCTCTGACATCATCGTTTTGAACCCACCAATAGCGGGCAAGGCGGATAAGCCCGGTTGTAATTGGTTCCAGAAAAACTGCATAGGCTGTAGCAGTAGTTTAATGTGTGGGTTTCCCAGACTGATCTGCAGGGCAGAATCAAACTGCCGTCAGATCAGGCTGGCGAAAGCCAGGCTATTAAATTCTGGCCGTCCATGATAAAAACCAACAAATTATTCCAACAGATCGACTGAATTAAATGGTGTCGCAGGTAGTGATGTTTTGTTTTTTTCACCAAATAGACCTGCCGCGTAAATTTATTGAGATGTACCTTTATAGTAATTGTTTTAATAAAAAAACACACACTTTTACAGCAATTACTCTCACACTGGTGGAGTGATCTTTTATTTTTTTACTGATTTGGCCTGGAAAGCCAGAATAAAAACTTATGAATGCAGTTTTTATACCTCCTAATATCATAGTTCTAAAAAATAAAATGAATAAGCACAAATCTGTACCAGTAAGTCAAAAACTTGAGATAGGACACAAAATCTGGTGCATTGAGTTATAATAAATAAATACAAATTTCTTAACATGCCTCTGCACAGTCTAAAGACTATTTCACTGTTTCTTAATTATTCCCCTTAGTTTCACGTTTATCTTTCCATTGGGATTAAACTTATTTCTTCCTTCCCTTCCTCTGAGATGCCCCAGCTGGGCCTGCTCTGTTATTAGGCTGATGTGAAGCTGCAGGGAGGATGTTGGCCACAGTGTCTTCATGTGGAACCTTTGCGCTGCTTTCAAAGTTCCCTACAGCTATTAGTTGCTTTTGATTTGTGGTTGTAAAATATAGCTTGTATTTTTTTTTCCTTTTCCGTCCATCCATTCTTAGATTTGACTAGCTTCTGGTACCCAAAGGTAGCTGCAAAACAATTTTTTGTTTGAAATTTCCCCCTGTGATTTACATGGATTGGCTAATATTAGTTTCTATAGCATTAAATGTATTTACAAACTCTTTACATGTTGCAAAAAGAAAAAACCTGTCAGGCTAAAACAAAGCTAGCACTAACCATTTTCCGACTGCCACCAGGACTTTTTGCGGTGTGGTTTGAAGGTGGTGATAACGTTTTCTATCCGGTGATTAATGGTGTTGTAGACTGGGTCATATGGGCGTCTGGAGTCACACTCAAAACATTTCTTCTCATCCTGCGGCAGGATAGGATCACATCAAATAAACGTCAGAAAAGAAAGACTTTGGGGAAAAAACAGGACCAAGCAAGAGCCAAAGAATATAAGGAGATCGAGTAGGGAATGTCAAAAACAGTCACCTGCAAGTGACTGACGATGCAGTATGGCTCCTTCCTTCTCATACCACATGTGGACGAGGCCTTCAAGTTTTTTTCCCTTCCAACCAACAAGTCTCCAGTTGCTGGATAACAGCTGCCATGGGCACAGCCGTGGGCTTGGTCCGGTTCCTGGACAACTGCGGCAGCCAGGCCTGGAGGGATAAAAACAGACACGTGTTACAGAGAACTGGAAGAACGGCACTGGCATCATTCATTAACAGAGCAACCATTCAAGAAATTGCAGGCAAATAAAGTGAACCTAATTAGACCTCTCCTTTTTGCCCTAAACACTGGGAAAGTTCCTATTTCTTCCTCAGGAAAAGATTAGAACCCAAGGATGGGAAGGACAGCTGTAGGAAACTGAATGGATTTATCTACCTAAGACTACTGCAGTAAACTGATCAGTGTATATCAGGCATTATTCAAATCAAAGCATTATTAAAAAAATATGAAGGAGCCACAGGTCATTGTGTTTGAATCACAAAGTAATAAAATTCAAAGAAGCCCCATAAGAGAGTTAATTGAAATTATAATCAAAGAGCACATTGTGATCAAAACTGTTCTGAAGAGTTCTGATGGATTTTGAATTTATAAAGAAAGACAATCTTGTTCTATATTGATCCCTGCATTTAGCAATGCTTCATGTATGAATACTGACCTGAGCAGAACCCTTTTTGATGCCACACCCTAGCCAAAAACACCTCCATAACCAAGCACCTTTGGTAAAATAAAAAAAATAAATCTGATACTAATCGCTCTAAAGAGAAATATAAATATGAATATAATGATATACGATCATTGGTGAGTTATAGATTTCAACTATTTTTGAGGTGAGCTTTATTACTCCAACTACATTTCTGCGTATTTGTATTTTGTTTCAACACTGTAAGAAGACAATCAAAATGATGCTCGGGCATAACCGTGCAGCACAGTGACACTGTAGCATGCACTATTTGGTAACCACATAGCTCAAACCGTCACAAATATTTTGGACATCTTTAGTGCAGCTTGGTCTCACATACCATGTATACCTCACATATGCACCACTTCTGCAAATAACTGATCCAATAGCATTCCTCCCACAACGCTCTGCATACTGTATGCTTAACTTACCTTAGGATGCTAGATGCTTGAAACTAAAAGCAAAAACTGACAACATCACTTACAATCCAATTATTTGGCAAGTAAATGTCCTTCCCAGTTGGGAAATGGATCTTTTAATTATATAAGTGGTGTCACAGACGGCTAATGTTCAGTACTGAATAGTGCCTCATAAGTGACACATACTGTACTTGGAAGAACAGGATGTTATTCACAAAATCCCCTTCAAAACAGGTTTTTCACAATATACACAGCGATGGTCGGTCTACTTGTCATAGCTTTTCTTATTTCCTCTTCCAACTCTTTTGCAACTCTTCCAATTTTACAAATGCCGGTTCACTCTAAGAAATAAAATTCTGGTTCCGCTTCAACTAAACGAGTTTGTTTAACTGTAAGATTCAATTCAATTCAGTTAGTATATTTTAAATTAAATCACCGAAATCCAATAACCTTAATACAACTCAATGATAAATGAATTGAACTAAACTGGTATGAGAAAATTGTTAAATTCAACAGATGCACATCATTGAGTTGTATTAAGGTTATTGGATTTTGTTGATTGAATTTAACACACTCATGTTCCAGTTAAACTACCTAGATTAGTGGAACCAGATCCAGAATTTCATTTCTCAGTGTTATTTGGTGAGGTCTGCTTATATCATTTCCCACTGAGTTACAACCAATCACCATGAGTTAACCACAAGTACCACCCAGCGCCTCTACCGGGCCCATTCCAAGTACATACCCCAAGGTAGGTACTCGTTTGGTTCATGAAATGGCCCAGAAAGTGATCCTCTCGGGCCAGCCCGGAGAAAAGGAAAGACGTGGTGTAATGTGTGGGTTGTATTCAGTGGTTGAGAGCAGCTGGCAGAAACACTCAGCAGGACACGGCAAAACTCACTACCACAATAGTATTAGGAATTCCATAGTGCTTGTCCTTTAATAAACATACTCTTCACCAACATTACAAGGTTCGGTTGAAGGGCTGGTGTCTTCTTATGCATAAAACAAGTGTTCATATAACCTGCAACGTTACTTTTAGTAGGGGAGAATAAAATATAAGGTCCATCTCAGTCCATGCGTCTATCTGCAAGCATGCTTCTCCCACACTCTACATAGGGCATCACTAAACATTAACTTAGGCTGTCTGAAAGAGACCACACAATAACGACTGTTAGAGCGCATATCGCGAAGTTTCGGTAAAATTACTCGGAAGTTCCGAAAGTGGAAACGTGCCTATTGTATTAAAATGGCTAAGTATTCTGTGTTTTTTTAATTAACTGGATAATAGTTTCATAATCATAACGACTGTCTTATCAGTCTAGAATAAGTCAGATGATGGCTAGTCTAGGTTTTCAAGATTCTGAACTCGAGAACAGCCCAAACTCCTTAAAAAACACTAAAGTAGCCATTTTTGAGCATAGTCCAAAGCAATGATTCAGATACCAACTTCAGGATCATTAGGCCATTACAGTGTATGACCATATTTTCTTACATTGTAGGCACCAATTTACTTTAGTTGGACATAAAATGAGTAATAAAAAAACTTGTCAGGAGTTTAACTGACATTTTTATGCTGTTTCTTTCCCTCATGGTTCCCCCAATTATTGCCACCTTGCGTAGAAAGCCATATTAGTCAGGTCAAAACCCTCCACTGTCTGCACTTTGACAGCTACTGTTTTATCAGTGTTAATACAGCATCCACTAATAGAGGGATTATCTCAGGTTTTCAAACTCTGCTTGCAGCAGGAGGTGTACACAAGACGTGATATGACAACAGAGCGCAGTTACCAGCTAAGTCCAGAAATGCACCAAAGCAGGTCAAACTCAAGTCATCTTAGCCCACTAAATTTGGACGTGATACATCATACTGTAACAGAAACACCAGGACTGAAACCAGTGTTGAAACAAAGTGATGAGAGTCCCACTGGAGCCACGGTGTGACTACATAGTTGGGCTATGTGTGGGAGTTAAAATAAACCTGGTAAACTTTCATGACAACCAGCAGCAGCCACCACACATTCCACTGGATATTTATCTGAATATATCCTTCAACAGGCCTCTCTGTGTGTGTGTGAGTGAATTAGTATGAAGGCATTACCATGTTCCTCCTGCCAATCTACAGTCTTTCCACAGCAGGTGTTCCTCATCTTAACTCAGCCCTAGAGAACAAAATGTACGCTGCCGTTACGCAAACTCTGAATCATATTTGACCATCTTTGTACATTAAGATCCCCTCTGAGAGTACCTGAAAGCTTCAATGCAGACGTCCACCTTATGTTCAGAAAAATGTGAACATTTACAGGCAGGAGACAAAAAAGCAAATGGAAAACATTAAAAAGAGAAAAGGTTTTTTGTAAACAGCCTTATAGATTTGACATAAAAAACATATCAAAAATTTCAGTTGCAAAGGTATTCACACCTGTTGAACTTCTTAACACTTTGTCATGTTACAAGCCCAAACTAGAAGTAAAAGGATATATGGTTTTAAAAATATTTTACAAATACAAATCTGCACTTTGACTAGGCCATTCAAACACATGCACATGCTTCAATCTAAAACATCTCATTGTAGCTCTGGTTAAAAGTTTAGGGTCATTTTTATGCTGGATAATGAACCTCTGCCTTAGTCTGTTGTGTTGTATAGTGTATGATGAACTAAACAGAGCTCTGTGAGATATTTTAGGCTTGCGATGTCGCTTTATGACCTAAACCTGCTTTAAATTTTGCTGCAGCTTTATCCCTCACCTGTCCGCTGTTTTTCTTGGTTTTTATGATGCTTAAGAAAAAACTTTTGGCTGTCTGATCTGGGTTTTATTTAATATGGTACCATATTAAATAGGTGTTGAGTACAAATGTACATTGGTCTTTTCAGATGTTTTTAAAAGGCATGCATTATGACTTTCTTTTTTATTTATTTATAAGGGACAATGCATAATCATGAACATATAGATGTAAATATGCCAGAATTAGCCCAAAGACTACTATCTGTTGTCCCTGGCAGGTCAAGAAATAGAAAAATACAGTTTCACACATAGACATAAGAACAAACTGTCAGAAACAATTAATAGGACAAACATAATAAAAGGAGCACATTAAATCACTTTGTGTGTCATTGTCACAAGTTAATACTTTCTTTCTCATTAAAATAAGATGCTTTCTTGGGAAAAATGCCAAATGTCTCTGGTTCTTGTCCATCTAGTTTCATCATTCAGTATCGGTAGTATTAGACCAGTTGATCAAAGTCTATGTTTATACAGCGCCTTCAGTGGCTTCTCATCTAGATGTACCATACTAGTGAATTTAACTACAACCTGTAAACTGAATAATCATTAATGAATTGGCTAGAAAAGAGTCATCTTTCATTGTTTACAGCAAACGGCATTACAGTTTGGCTTAAAAGCTTTAAAAGAATGTGTGATTACTAGTTGTTATACCTTGAATTCTAGATTCTTCTAGAATTGCGCTGCTCATGGTGGCAGCAATTTGGAGTAGCTCTGTAACGTTAGTTCTGATTTGTTCTGTTTGTAGACCTTAGTTTTTTGGGGGGGTTTAATTGAGCCATTGCATGTATGGACATGTTTTCTCTCTGGCTTTAGGAGTTGAAAAGGAGGCTTTGTGGATGGAGAACAGGACCAAAGATAAAAGAGAGAACGAGGAAGTTTTGAGCCATCACTTCCAACCATCATAATGGCCAAGGATCATATTCCCCTCCAGCTTTCTAACCACACGGCCAGACAGAGATTTAAAGAGGAGCGGCAAAAGCAAATCAAAGTGGATTAGTACTGCTTGCCAACAATTGATGGTGTCATCCAGGACATGTTACTGTGGAATATCATCTCTGTTGAATGGAAATGTAGCTGTTAGAATGTCATAACAGTCATAAGAGCGCAACAGTCAGAGATCTACTCATGTTTGTTGCAAGACTGACTGCTACCGGATATCCTTCCTCCCCACAGCATCACCATCCACAATGACTTTTTGAAGACACTCAGGTGATATGAGTTACGGCAACATTTAATTTTCCTTTGAATAAATAAAGTATTTTTGAATTGAATTGCCAGTTTTACTGAATGCTAAAATCTGAGGAAACCCCAAGTCTATCATACACTGATATCTTTTCAAAACCATCAACAGTTTCCACAGCCTGATAGTTGCAAATGGACCTGAGTCCTAAAGAACTGGCTTAGATGATGACAAATCTTTTACACAGGCCCCTCACCCAGCAAAATCTTAAAACCATTTAGACTTATGCAGCAAAGGAGTTCAGCCCAGCATGTTTTTGCCACATCTGGAGAAATGGCTCTGTCAGTGCCTGGATGTTCTCTCTAGATCTACACTCAGTGATTAAAGTAAAGTAGTGCAGTAGACAAGAAGAGTCATCATACTACCACAGCTTGGCAGCGCAATGAGGCCAGCTGCTGATATGAAGCCTGCTGAGAACAGTGCAGACAAAGATTTCACAAACAACCCTCAACAATCTGGACACAAAGTCAGGAAGAAGCAACACATTCGGCCAAGTCTCAGATTGGTGCCAGGCAGATGAGATTAGCTCACAGCACTGCCCACCTGTGCATCTATGCAAACACACATGCTCCACTTCTGCTCAAAGGCACGCTCACTCCTGATTACAGCGTAACAACTGATTCTCCCTCATCTAAGTGAATGCATCAGGCATCAGGTTTCTGCTTGCCTGCTCCACGAAAGATGCCTATTAGTGGTTTTGTTCAAGACAACAACCAAAGCTGCAAACATGTATTATTATAATCAAGGACAACAACAAGCTAAATGGCCCATGTAGAATAGTTTGTTCTTCCTATCCTTTATCTGTCAACATGTGAGAGGAAGAGTGGGAATCACCAGCAGAACAGGACGGAGGATGGCTGAAAGAAGTCTGAGAGAGAACAGAGCCTCCCTCCAGACAAAGGGCTGATCCATCCAGACACAACATGAAATCTGCTCTGGATACTGTTGGTCTGCCCTCAAAGGTTTAGGCCTGTATATGCGTGTGCGTATGTGTGTGTGTGTACATGTATAGCTATACTTGTGTGGACCAACCTTTGACAGGCCACCAGCATTGTGTGGACATTTGTAGTCATGAGGACATTTTGCCTGGTTCACACAATGTTTAACAAGCGATTAAACTCTACTAGTTAGGTTTAGAGCTATGGTGTGAATGTGTGTGCGTGCGTGTGTGTCAGACATATAGAAAAAGAAGTGGGCAGGTTGAGAACTGAAGCAGACGTTTGATGTTTGTGTAATGATCAGGTTTTTCGTTGTCTTTTATCCGTGAAACTCTCTTTGTGGCTTTACACTTCTAAACACAACATGAGCGCTCACCTGACCTGTCTCATGGAGAAAACATGTGCAGAAAATGTTAACTGTTCTTACAACTGTATCAATCACATAATGCTGTTCTAAATTATATGGTGGTGAAAGCAGAACATTTTAAGCCAAGTTAGATTATTTTCATTGAACTTGTAAATAGTTCAACCAGAATTTTACATACACTGTACAAA
Organism: Valencia hispanica; assembly: GCA_963556495.2. Classification (NCBI taxonomy): domain Eukaryota; kingdom Metazoa; phylum Chordata; class Actinopteri; order Cyprinodontiformes; family Valenciidae; genus Valencia; species Valencia hispanica. The sequence goes on along the minus strand of OY747709.1, from coordinate 10,190,958 downwards.
AAAAAATACCTCCTCCTACCACCAATCTGTTAAGGGCCATATTGTTTTGTGGGTATAAAGTTGCATAAAAAAATTTTTGATAGAAGATGATGAAATTATTTTAAAAAAAGTCTGAGGAAAATCTTTATAATCTGTAAAACGTTTTTGACCTCAGGAGAAACACTTGGATGATGCACACATCAATCCTCACATCTAATGCATTTTAGTAGTAGCAGTACTGTAAGATATTTTGTTTTCTAAACGTTCTCTAAACACAAGTTAATTAGACACAAGTAGGTTTATTAGTAAAATCCATCAATAAAACTAAGCAAGCAAACAATCTCTACAGTTAGCCTTTATATATTCAGTAAGATATTAACAGTGATAATAAAATAACTTTCTAATAGATGTTTTTTTTTCCTTTTACAAATCAATCATGATCAACAAAAGTTGACTATTCTGACAAAAAAATCCCCCATATTGTCAAAGTAGAAGATCAAATTAAGGCAGCAAAACTGCTAGAGAACTATAGCTTCAGAAAACATTTACAGTATTTTCCAGCAAGACATCCGAAGGATCTAGCTAGAGCTATACAAAAATGGATTAAAGGTGGATGTTCTGGAGTGGCCCAGTCAAAGCCCAGACCATCATCCCATAGAGAATTTGAGGCAGGATTTAAGAAAGACTGTTCCCCATGCAACTTAACAGAGCTTGAACAGTTTAGCAAGAATGATGAAAACTGCAGCGTCCAGATGTGCAAGGCTGATTAAGACCTATTTACACAGATACAATGTTGTGATTGCAGCTAAATTGCATCTACTAAATATTAACTCAAAAGGGGTGAATATTTTTGCAATCATTTATTTTGTAGTAATTTTGTTTTATTTAACTGTCATTTTTTTGTAAAAATCTGTTTTCACTTTGACATTAAAGGTTTTTTGTGAGTAAATTTTCATTTGTCAAAAAAACTACATTTAGTTGATCATGACTGATTTGTAAAAACAATGGAAGAGTAAAACATCCAAAGGGGTGAATACCTTTAATAGGCATGGTATGGGAAATAAAGATGCAATCCCTGTATAAAGCCTGTCTCTAGAATCAAACTGCAAGGACTTCATGTATCTAACCAGAAACCTTGTCATATTGAGATGATGGGATCATCAGCCAACATTGAAGTTTAAGGATAATTACTTAGCTCACTGAAGTACAATATTTAAGCCTGTTTGTGGTCGATATAAGGTCAAGCAGTTGATTTAGCACATTTCTATTTAACAGCAACGACATACCAAAATCTGTTTTTGATTTAACAGATTATATTTGGAAATGTTGGAAGCATTTTGTAAATGTCAAACATGATATCAGTGTCTAGATATTCTTTAGGGAATACACATAAAGAGCGCCATTCACAGTTAGTAATGGTGACTACACTAATCATGCTAATCTAATATGAAATGCTAAAGAAAGGCTAAAAAGGTCAATTCTGTGATCCTTTTGTCTTTGCTTAAATGAGTAATAAAACCTTAGAAGTAGATGAACCAATATTTACAACACTGTTGACTACAGCTCTTAAAGCTGGCTATAATCTGTCCCGGTATATCTGAGCTTCAGAGATGGCAGCTTTCAACAAAACTCGGATATTTCCATCACAACTTCTTCCCTTTCCTTTGCTGATAATAGCTACAGCTCATCATCATCAAAAAACATCTAGTACCGTCTACAAAAATAACCGCAAAGTAACCAGCGTGATGTGGTCATGTCAAACAAGTGATTCAGATCATTGAATCATCACCTCAGCCTGTCAACAACAAGTAGTTTAGAAGGTCGCTACCATGCAGTCAATTAAGTCAGGAATGTTGACGCAGCGCAACCTCTATACTGAGCAGCACACCAGCCCTCTATCAATGAAAATGTCCATGTCTGCTTTAAGATGCAAATTAGTAAATGTGAAGAAAATCTTACGACAGATGAGCTTTATCCACCAATCCATTTTTTTTCAATCAACTCATCATTTCATGGGGTCTGGTGCCCATCTCCAGCAGGGTACATCTTGGACCGGTCACCAGTCCATTAAAGAGCAACACGGAGACACACAGTCACACAGGGTTAGAGTCTAATTAACCAAACATGCATACTATTGGACTGTGGAAGAAAGCTGGAGTATCCAGTAATCATCCATGCAAACTCTTCACAGAAAGACAGCAGGCCTCTGAACATCTGAACCCAATCCTTCTGCTTGCTTCTTATATCAACTGTATGCAGGGCTTTGGATCAAACACATCATAACTCTAATGATGAATACAAGCCTTTTTATTTAGCTTGGCAGTAGTGAAGACTCCGAAGCCTGGGATTTGATGAGTAGTAATGTATCCCAGCCTTCAAACAAAATCAAACTAATGCCTATGCCTATGCTGCACCTTGATGATTAAGGCACAGAGAGGCATTTTCTGGAACCAGATCAGAGAGTGCTGCCAGTCTGGATGTAGAAATATCCAGGCTGGTATTTGTGCTATTTGTGGTTAGACTCCCAGTAGGGAATCTCTCTCTTGTCACCTATTTGAATAGCGAACATTAGACCAGCAGATTGGTGACAGTTATCTCATTGTTCTGGTCTTCCTTTTCATCTCTGCAGGCAATAATAATGAGACAAGAAGGAATGTAGTTTTACAGCAGAGGGAGAAGATAGAGAATGTGTGCTCCTCTGTGTTGTGTCTGTTTCACCTCAAAGCTAAGAAAAAAACATACAAGTTTACAATCTAGTAACTTAATCCTTTTATTATCTATGTTGCATATCCAGACATCGGATGGACTGGCCACCTGTCCAGTATGCACCCTGCCTTTCACCCATTGACTACAGGAGATATGCCCCCCCCCCCCCCCCCACCCATGGCCCTTCTAGGACAAGAAAATAAGACAGATGAAGGGATGGATGGATTTGCAAACATGGATTTCATTGCATTGTTTACCATGTTTGCTGTGACAAAATTAGATATCTAAGCATTTTTTCCTGAACTGTGGGAGCAGAATAAGCCACTGTTTAATGTTGTTAACCTTTTCTTGGCTCAGTCACAAAAAAACAGATATTGTTACGCTCATGCCGAAAGACAGGGAAATCTGATGCGGATCCAAAATGTCATCAACATGAGGCACTGCTCTAAGCCTGCGGGGCAATCAGTTTGCTTTTGTAAATCCAGTTCTAACCCCTTCCCCTCAGGAGGTGTGCTCTGCTTATGTTAATGGTATGGGTTTTTGTCTTAAGCCTCTCTCAGATCATAGTCCCAGATTCAAAATAAGGAACAATGAACCCCCCATTATAGATCCCTTTGTCACGTCACATTATACAGGTTGATCCGCGAAGAAGACGGGCCTAGGCCCATACACAGGATTCACTATGATTAAGGAACCCAAGGGGTGTGGTTTACAATTGGGAGTATTCAACCAATATGTAAAACATGTCTAGAATTTCCCAATGGGAAATCCCCAAAAAGGACTGAGTTTATGTTGTGATCCACTTACAGGCTTTTTAAATTAATTAGGTTCTCTACAAACAGTTATTGGTTTCTATCCTCAACATTTTGTCTGCATCAGATTCTGTTGAGCTAAAAGATTTTAGATCATCTGGTCAATTGTGCTGTGTATCTGCTTCGACTGGGGAGCCCAGAGTCCTGCAGCTGTATTCGCTGTGTTTCATATCACTACATGATAGTTTTTCCCATGTCACCCCGTTAAATTCTTTGTGGTAACCAGTTTGTGACTACCACCTGCAGCAGATCAGGGGCCTATTTGAGGTGATTAGTGGAAAATTGCAGATTTTTCCATACAGAATGTCTAAAATATTCAAAAGAAAATGCAGCTTGGGAAGCAGAAACACTAGGCGGAATGTTCTTGGCTGGCATTCACAAAGCAGCCAATCCAGGATGACCATTCATTTTCCTTGCTACTGATTGGCTGTAACCCCAAAGGCAGTGATAAGGAAGACTGTAGATGGTAGCTTCTGCAGTAGGGACAAGGCAGTTTCCACTGTGTATATTAAAGTATATTTGGTCTTTTGAACTATTAAAACAGGGAATGGATCTCAGCTATTTGTGAAGAACTGAGGTCCCTAAACCCGCAAATTCCGGGGGTCTACTGTAATAATGGCAGATTGACTTCAACCCCACATTCTTTGTCAGGACCTTACAAGTTGATCGTGAGGCGTACGAACATCAGGAGGTTAACCAATGAAATGATGATCTGATAGGGGCTTAAGTGATTTGCACATTGAGCACTGTCTTTATCTTAAACCAGTGGTTCCCAAACTATTTTCACTGGGTCATCCTTTGGTTTATAAAAAAAATGTTCACCCTGGTTTCAGGGGGGGGGGGACAGTATGGAAGTTTAATAAAGAACTTGTTACAGTAAAATTTGTGGGCACGATCCAACACTTTTCTTCCAAAAAGATGCAGATATCATTTCGCAGACCCAGCACAGTACCTTCCCACATAACGGTCGTCAGGACTCGCTGCCACACAGAACAGCTGTCTGGTCGGACTCGCACAGTACCGGACTTATCATGGACTTATCAACATGGCTTTTTGCTCAGCTGAGGATTTTGAAAAACTGCTCCACAGAATTGAGGGCATTGAAACGAAGCTACGTCATCTGGAAATTAATTTTGATCTCCATGCTGATTATGGAAACGACACAACTTTACCTTTGAATACAAACAGCCCGGTGTTACATCGGTCTAACCGTGTCACAGAGACTCCCTACAGGCGCCTGAGCGGCAGAACTCCGCACTCTAATAAAGACTGGCCACCTTTAAAACGCATGGAATCATTAACCCCAGCCTGCTCTCTGAGGAAGAAAAAACAAAAGAATCCCGCTGAAAAACAGATTCGCAGCCTTGAGTTCCCCAAAAGATGACGCAGCCCCCGGGACCAGTCAAAGCCACCAGGAGAAACCCAGCCGCATCAACTGGACAAATAACAAAGTAAGAGGCCCCCCCAGCAAAGATTGTTATCATACAAGACGGATCAATTAATGGAATTGAGGCTTTTTGTAGCAAGAACACCAGAGTTTATAGCTGCTACAAAAATACAGTGAGAGAAATATCAGAAAAAATCCCAAAAATCTTGGACCAACATCCTGCTTTGGAAAAGCTCGTTATTCACGCTGGATCAGCAGATATCGCGATGAGACAATCAGAGATTCTGAAGAGAGACTTTTCTGATCTCCTACAGAGACTTGATGGACTTAACGTAAACATCCTCATCAGCGGACCAGTCCCTGAAGGGAATGATGAAAGATTTAGCAGACTCCGCATGCTCCATAAATGGCTGAAGAAACAATCAGCTGAGAAGTCGTTCACATTTATTAATAATTTCAAAGTACTTGGAAGAGCTAATCATCTGTTCAAAGCAGGCCGTTATCTTAACAAGGCCGGAGTAAGGCTGTTAGCAGCAAACATTTTCTCTTATCAAAATCAGAAAGCAAAACACTTGCTCCCAAAAGCTGACCTTGAGGCGCCCATGGATATCAGAGAACAAAAACAGCAAGTCATGATGACACCACAGGACCGAACAGATAAACAACCATCAGAGATTAAGTCTTCATCTTCCTGTGACTCAGCCACATCAAATGAGTCTCCATTTAGAAACTTTATAGACAGACTGAACGAGCAAATCAAATTTGGGACACAATTAACACCTAAACTTAGACTACACCAAATGCCTGGGACTAGTGTCAATAAGCCTGGGAGCTTCCCCCCACTGATTATTAGAGATATTTGATATTTGAGGGAACCGGGCAATAAATCCACCCCTACCGTCTCCCAGAACTCGCCCGGCACCCCCCTGAGTCTAAGATTTCAGTGATTATCAGCAGCAGGAAACATAAATCGTTAACCACACGCTCTCATATTAAACAAAATCTCAAATTGATAACCTGTCAGAAGGTTCAGCTGCCCATCATCACAATACTTAAGTTAGCTTTATTAAACATTAGATCTCTATCCGGGAAGTCTTTTCTTATCAATGACTTCATCACTGAGCATCATTTACACGCCCTTTTTTTATCAGAAACTTGGCTAGATGAAAATAACGAAACAACTGCATTGATAGCATCTACTCCTCCAAATTATAATTTCTTAAGCGAGAGCAGAAAGCACAGACGAGGTGGAGGTGTAGCCACCATTTTTCACAACTCAATGAACTTTAAAAAGGTAACTCTGGGCACGTTTGATTCTTTTGAATACCTAGCCACCCAGATAAATGAGCCTAACAAAACTTTATTTCTAAGTTTATATAAACCACCAAAACTTAACTCTAACTTCTTTAATGATTTCAATGACCTTCTCTCTGTAATATGTGTTGACTATGACCAACTAATCATTGTGGGGGATTTTAAGATCCATAGCGACAACCCCCTAGATAGACAAGCAAAAACATTAGATGATACTCTCCACAACTTTGGCCTGATCCAGCATGTCAAACAACCAACACACAATAAAGGACACACTCTGGACTTAATTATCAGCAAGGGCTTAAATATTTCCAACATCTCTGTAATTAATATTGCGTTATCTGTCCATTTCTGTATTTTCTTTGAAAGTACCATCTCTGCTATATTATCCAGCCACAGTAAGACCACTATAAAAAAGCGTTTTCTACGGGACAGCTCAGTTGAAACTTTTAAACGTATTTACCCTTCCACTGCATCCCCCTCATCTCCCAACTCAAATTCAGTAAATAAGTTGGTAGATAATTTCCTTGCGAAAATCTCAGACATCATGGATTCCATTGCTCCAACTAAAGTGAAAGTAGTCTCAGGTAGAAAGAAGTCTCCATGGGCAAGTAATCCACTGGTATGTAGTGAAAAAAGAGAGTGTTGACGCACCGAGAGAAAATGGCGGAAAACTCGACTCCAGGTTCACTGTGAGATCTACAAAGAGAGACTGAATAGATATCAGCTAACTATAAAAGATGCTAGGGAATCGCCAGCTTTTTCACTGAAAAGATTCTAACAATTAGACGGTCAATCTGTACCTCAATATCGAACCCACAACCAGTGCCATCCCCAATCAACAACAATGTAGGGAAAATGTCTGAATTCCACGAATTAAACCAGAACAGCCTTGAAAAAATCATTATCCAATTGAGCTCCTCCTCCTGCTGTCTTGATATCCTACCCACAGCTTTTCTAAAGAAAGTTCTTCCTGTTATTGGGTCTGATCTTGTTCAAATAGTGAACTCATCCCTGCTATCAGGTGTCTTCCCTCAGGCTTTAAAAACAGCTGTTATTAAACCACTGCGAAAGAAGAAAAATCTGGACAACACGTTAATGCAGAACTACAGGCCAATCTCTAATCTTCCATTAATCAGTAAGATTATTGAAAAAGTCGTGTTTCAGCAGTTGAATAGCTTCATAACAATGACAAACCGTTTTGATGTTTTTTAGTCTGGTTTCCGTGCTAACCACAGCACCGAGACTGCCCTCGTCAAAGTATTCAATGACATCCGCATAAATACAGACTGTGGAAGAACCACGGTGCTGGTTCTGTTGGACCTCAGTGCAGCATTTGACACTGTTGATCATGATATTTTATTGGAACGACTGGAGAGCTGGGTCGGACTCTCTGGTACACTACTTGGCTGGTTCGAATCTTACCTAAAGAACAGGGACTTCTATGTTTCAATAGGAAACTTTTCATCAGAACAAACAGAAATCACATGTGGGGTGCCCCAGGGCTCCATCCTGGGGCCCCTCTTATTTAATATCTACATGCTCCCACCAGGCAAGATTATAGCAACCAATAACATTAGCTACCATAACTACGCGGATGACACTCAGCTCTACATTACAATGTCACCAGGTGACTCTGAACCCATTCAAACCCTAAATCAATGCATTGACCAAATAAATGGATGGACGTGCCATAACTTTCTCCAGCTGAATAGAAACAAAACTGAAGTGATTATTTTTGGACCCAAGGAGGAACGATCAAGAGTCAGCACACAGCTTAAATTAATACAGCTAGAAACTACTGATCAGGCTCCAAACCTAGGTGTAGTAATGGACTCAGACCTGAACCTCCAGTGTCACATAAAGGCAATAACAAGGTCAGCGTTCTATCACCTGAAGAACATCTCTAGGATTAAACGACTGATGTTGCAACACGACCTAGAAAAACTCATCCATGCGTTTATCTTTAGTCAGATTGATTACTGCAACAGCATCTTCACAGGTCTGCCTAAAAAGTCAATCAGACAGCTGCAGCTGGTCCAGAACGCTGCCGCTCGCGTCCTCACTAGAACCAGGAAAGTAGAGCACATCACCCCAGTTCTAAAGTCCTTACACTGGCTCCCTGTAGTTCAGAGAATAGACTTGAAAATACTCCTACTAGTTTATAAATTATTACATGGCTTAGCACCAAAATATGTTGAAGACCTGTTGTCATGGTACCAACCACCAAGACCATTCAGGTCCTCCAACTCTAGCCTACTAAACATCCCTAGACTCAGAACTAAACATGGAGAAGCAGCTTTCAGTTTCTATGCTTCTATGCAACAGGTTGTGTTTAAAAGTAGTTGACTGTGCGGAAGCCATCGATCATTACATCATTTAGCTCTGGACTCGGCTGTTTAGACCCCCGCATATGAGGGGAGATGTGCTTGATGCAGCCCTCTGCGCCCTGTCTGTGCAGAGCCCTTCAAAGTCCCTACATGTAACAGGACATGTCATAAATGCGCCTGCCAATGGAATTAGCCAACTATTTTCCACATTTGAGGGGTTATTTTAGTCTCCAGTGTGGCAGGGGAGCACGGATTCAGCCTCCAGAACAACATCTAAACCCCCATGAGAAGTAATCTGTCTGAGGCAAAAATGCAAAACCTCATGACAATAACCTCTGCAGCAATCTCACCTGAGAGACATTTGATTAAGCACAAGTGTGCATTTCAGTTCCAAGCAGAGTGGGAGGAGGATGTGAGACTGTCCGTTCAAGCCACAGGTGGATTGTTGGTAGCCTATTTTAAATACTATCGTTTAACTTCAGCATTTATATGTAGTTCTCAGTTCAGCTTGTTCGGACTGGATAATTTTTAAAATGAAAAATTGTTGAAATCGTCCATAGGAAGCTTTTTACACTTTGCCACTCGGTTCGAAATTTTTTGAGCTCAGTTGAACATTTGCAGGTGTTTGGTGTAACAAAACCAAAGGTTTCGTTATATTTTCTACTCTTTGGCTTCGAAGGAAGTTTGTTTAGCATGTTTGGTGGTGGTTTATGTTCTGCTTTGCGTTTGCCATTCCACAGCACTGTGTGACCAAGCTTGCCACACTTTTATGGTTGTGTACATTTTCCCCACACAGTATTAAGGCTTCTGTCTTAAATGAAAGAAATACCAGACTTCAATCACCCAGACTAAGAAATTAGATCAAGATTAAAAAACAGATGGAGCTGTTTGCCATTGACAGAAAGTGTTGAAAAGCTTTTGGTAGATGCAACCCACATGTTCAACTCTGCTGCTCAATGCACAAATGTTTTTGTGAGATGCACAATTTATAAATCATTTAGGGTTAAATAAACAAACTTTCCAACCTTATGAGATTTATTGCTTACAAGCAAAAAATTTTTTTTGCCAAATACAAATTTTAATGCTTGTTGTGTCAAGTTTACATCAATTTACGAAAGTAAATAGGTTTTATAATCTATCAAAAATTCATCTGCAGAATGATATCTTTCCAACTGACAAGCCCCATCACAAACTAAAATTTTAGTTTGGCAAAATTAGTTAATTCATTGTCAATGATAATTCATTGACTTGAGGTTGTGCCCCGTTCATGCAGACTCCAACCACAGCAATCCCTCATACTGAACAAGGCAACTTCTGTCTTGTCAGAATTTAAAAGTAGAAGGTTTGGAGTCATACATGCTTTTATGTCTTAAAGACATGCCTGTAATCTACCTAACTGATTGAATTCATCAGGATTTATGGATAAATAGTTGTGTATCATCGGCATAACTGTGGAAATGTATCCATATATATATTTTGGTCCGACCACAGAAACCTGTGGTACTCCACAAGTAACCCTTAAGTGTTAAGAAGATTTATCATTTACATCAACAAACTCGAATCTGTCGAATAAATATGATTTAAATCAGCCTAGTGCTGTTCCTTTGATCCCTGCAACATGTTCAAACCTTTCTAAGAGAATATTATGATTGACTGAGTCAAAAGCAGCACTGAGATCTAACAAGACCAGAACAGACACAAGTCCATTATCTGAGGCCATGAGAATATCATTAGTAACCTTCACCAGTGCTGTTTCAGTTTTATGATGAGCTCTAAAACCTGACTGAAATTCTTCAAACAGGTCGTCACTGTTTAGATGCTCACATACTTGATTAGCAACTATTTTCCCAAGGATTTCAAATAAGAAAGGGAGGTTAGCTATAGGTCTGTAATTAACTAAGTTATCTTGATTAAGGGAAGGTTTCTTAAAGCTACATTGTGTAAGAACTTCTCCCATCTAGCGGTGAAACAACCAACTGAATATTACGTTCTAGCCCCACCTCCCACCCCCCAATTCCGAGCGCGTTTTAACTCCTACGGTGGCCCTTTCATGCCAAGGTTAACATGGCTTCCAGTACTACGACTTCATCCAGTGTTCCTTCCAGTGATGACGTTACTTTAGAAACCTACATTGCATTTAGTTATATAGTCAGACGTCTGCCGCGTTGCGAGTAGACAATCTCCGTCTGGTATTTGTCACGGTGCAACTGAGTATAGCCAAAGTGCGAAAGGCGGAGCTAGAATTTCCAGGAATGTCCCTCATTGGCGAACGTATAAGATGGAGGCTCAACATGGATTCAGCGGCTCGCGCGTATGTATTCTGAATAGCAGATTCTACACTTACGAGAATACTTTCATCAATGGGTGGAAGTAATTACACATGAATTAGCACATATTTTTGAAAGAACAAAGGGTTTTTTGCTAAGAATTAACTCAAAAAAATACACAATGTAGCTTTGAATAAAGGTTTAATTACAGCAACCTTAAATTTCCATGGTATGTATCCATTTACTAAGGATAGATTCATCATATCTAAAATCGGGCCAGTAACCAAAGGGAACACTTCCTTCAATTATTTGGTTGGGATTGGGTCCAACATACAAGTTGAAGGTTTAGATGAGGCTAGTCTTTTTGATAATTCCGAAAGCCCGACTGAATCAAAACAGTCCAAACACAAATGAGGTTCTACAGTTCTTTCCTATGCTGCCTCACTTACTGAGAGAGAAGTAATCATGCTTGAAAGGATGCCAATGATTTAATTTTTAATAGAATTAATTTTATTTATGAAGAATCCCATAAAGTCATCACTACTAAGAGCCGGAGGAATAGTTGGTAAATGGACTAAATGGACGGGACTTATAGCGCTTTTCTAGTAATACTGACTACTTAAAGCACTTTACACTCGAGCCACATTTTCCCAGTCGCACTCACAAACGCTCACACATTTACACACTGATACAAAACTCGGTAGAAAACTTAGGGTTAAGTGCCTTGCCCAGGGGTACATCGACATGTGACAGGAGGAAGCTGGAATTGAACCTACAACCCTTCGATTGAAAGACCACTACTCTTCCAACTAGAGATGTAAAAAAATATCAATACGCCTATATATCATGATATTTTATGTTATGATATTGTAACAATATTCAAAAGCAATGTATCGATTTTTTATTTTATTTTTTAGAAGCTGAATGGAACCATTAATCATGACAGTAATTTTTTTTTAGCAAAGTAAAGTATGACCACTAGTTGGTGACTGTTTTCACCTTTTTCGTTCCAGTGGATCAACTAGATCTAATAATAAACCTGGATGGTGTTATGTATGAAGCAGGTTGGAGTATTTAGAATGCTATGACAGTTTTTCTACAGTTAAATGAAATTTTCAAAATCACAATATATAGTCTTACTCATAATATCGCAATATGTCGTATTGTATTTTTGGAGTCCCATACAGAGCAGATATAATCACCGATAGATTCCCCTCCAGAAAAAAGAAAAAGAAAAAAAGTACCGTATGCCTAAACCCTGCATTCTCTGCCCCTTTTGATGCTGATATATTTCTCCCTGGTCAATTACACACCAGAGAACAGTCAATAATAACAATAATTCACTGTGGATTCCAAATAATGCAAATAAGATTTATTTAGCAATAATTTTCAGAAATAACACAGAACTACTGAAGCTGAGCAAATGCTGCAGATGGCATCACGCGATGGATCTTTGGTGAAGTAGTCCCACACCTTACTATTACCTTTTTCAATCTGTAACAAAATTAAATAATAATCAGCATAAAATTAATATACAATATCAATAACAATAAACTTATAACTGCATACAGATTACACTGAACCATCACTAAGAGAGCAGCTATTTTAATGCCTTATTATGTATAGTTTAAGATAATGTGTGTGTAGCATTAATCTAATCAGTGATGTTTTTAACTACTGCCACTTTTCTCTCTTCACTCTACCGTATGATGCTTTGATGTGATAATACATTTAAAAATATAATACATGTATACATAGCCTGATAATCATAGTAAAGTAAAAAGCACGCAGCCACCAACTTCTAAGTACTAAGTACTTAAGAGAGTAGATTGGGCTCTGGCACTGGGCTCCTTGTTGCAAAACACCACTGTAGCGCTTGCCCCAAGTTTTTTCTTCTCGACCACCACAGATTAGACACCGACCAAAAAATAAAATAAAATTCAACACCGACCATCACATATTGCGTTTCGTTTGTCTTTTTTACGCCATTTAAAACACGCAGCTGCATTTCTTTTCCCTGCTCTCTCTTCGTCTCTCTGTCACTCACGCGTCTCTCTCGCTCTCTCTCACACACACACAGCCCCTCCCCTCCGTGCACACCACGTCTGTCTGGATCACCTGTAGAAGCGTGGCCTATTTGTTGCAGAGAAGACGGCTGGAGAAAGGTTGGTAACACTTTTAAAACACAATCATAGATTAAAAAGTGCTATAAAATATTTTATATTCTGAATACAATAGTTTCAGTGTGTTGATGTTACTGTCAGACCCTTAAACATACGATTGCGCCTTCTTTAGAAAGTTAACTATAGTCGCAAGTATGGGGTAAAATGTAGGCTAGTTGGGTTGTTGAGGTCAAAACACAATAAGAAGCAGCTGTGAATCAAATAAACGTATTATAGATTAGGCAGTTTTTTGGTACGGTGTGTGTATAGGGTGTATGTGTGTATATTGTTGAATAGGGTGTTAAAATTAATGTAATAAAGACTGACCATGTGCTTGCATGGTTGTTTGTTATGTATGTCTCTGTGTTGCCCTACGATGGACTGGCGACCTGTCCAGGGTGTATATAATATTACATCACCAAATTACTCTCAGATTGCTGGGTAGAGTTGCTCTTTGAGGATGTTTTGATCCCACTCTTTCCACGAGACTAATTTAAAGGCAAGCTGTCAGAAATCCATCTCCAAAGCAAACCTCCATTGTAGTGTTCACCTTTTCTTATTTATCCCAGTCCAATCCTGGTACTTCTAGCAAAATGTCATCTGTCCTTGAGGTTTTTCCATGCGAGAAGTGACTTCCCCTCACAACCGCCTGCTGCCATTCCCTAGCAGGCTTTACATTGTTAACAAATGCATTAGCTGAATCCGCCTAAGGAGATGGTCTTGGTAATTGCCGTGCTCAATTAGGGTATGACAACATTTCTTCCTTGAGATTCTTGAGAGAACTCATGTGATGCAAAGCAATGGTGACAGCAATATTTTCCTTGGAGGTAACCATTGTCAGCAAAAGAAGAATGATTTCAAATGCCACTCCCTTGGAAAGCAATCATTTATCTATTGTAACTTAATAAGAATGACTGAGTAATATCAGCTGTAGTGTCTTGGTTTTCCCTGGGTTAACATAAGATCACTGAAATAGCAGCAGGACACTTTTTGTCACTGCTGAAACACCGTGCAAACCTGAATAAAGTTAGTTTTTGTTAACTTTGATTACTTTTAGAATTAACAGCATTTCCTTATCAGCAGAAATTCAATTTGCATTGCCACCATAAAAACTGAAACTGTAAAGTTAGTTAAAAAAAGAAATTGACCTAGCTCTAATGAAAGCCAGTCTATAAAATAATGCATAAAAACTGAATACATGTAATTTTCCTGTTCCATTTGATTTATCTGTAGCAATCGAATTGAATAAAGCAAATAAATCTTCTAGCTCTTGAGCAGAGGGGTGTGAGATGTCACATCCATGTGGGACATTTCTATGAGACAGGCTGGCGGGGCACAGTTTGCTCTCACGTTTACAAGGAAAAGCATCTCAGGAAGCAAAGACTAACAGACTGACAATAAAACAAGCATGAACAACCAAACACACAGACACAAATGACACACGATGGGGTAACAGGATGAAGAATGTAAGGGGAACATGGACATTGTCAGCAGCGTGTTTAGATCCAGTTTCATTTCAAGAAGTGCAGTGAACTGACTACCTGAACTGGACAGATCTGGAACTTAAAAGGAGCAAAATTATTCCAGAAATCCCATTCAAGCTCCTACTTCAAGAGCCTAGCAGAGAAAGGTCAACATCATTTTATTTTTATCTCCTTCCAGTTAATTAGTTTACCTTTTCTCTCACAGAGTCTCCGGTCTCTCTTTGCTCTGCACTTAGCTGATGGATGGTCGGCTCCCACACCCCAAAAGCCAGCTGCTCTCCTCCCTGTTCACCTTTTTTATTACTGTCAGCCCTGGACTCCCGTCTGTCTTTCCTCCTAATAACCACTGAATCTCCCCACGCAGACCTGCCTCCCTACTCTGCCCTGGTGTTCACCTTCTTCACTACTGCCATATTCAATAAATCATCTCCTACAGCCCTTTTTATATAGAAAAGGTCAAATATCATTTTAGAAAATGATGTGAGGTTTTACAAAGTACTCTCACTAAAGCATTAATGAAAGATGAGTATATGGATTCTGCAGAGGACACTAACTGAGTATCCTGATGAATGGGAAAAACCATGGTTGCTGTTAAGCAGATATAATCAACAAGTAGGACCGACTGACCACCTGTTGGAGCAACTTCAAGCATCCTGCTTGATAGCACCAAACTTAACAATAATATCGTCACCTCATCTTCATCATTTTTAATTTATAAAGCACTTATAGCAGCCAAAGATGGAACAAAGTACTGCACATCAAAAAAATAAACACTATCAAACTACACACACAATTTAAAGTTAGTACACAGTATAACAAGACAATACTAAAAGCACGCCAAGCCATAGAATATCAGTAAAATAGTTTTAATAAACATAAAGACAAAATGAAATCAACAACATAAAATTCAAGTCTCAATTTAGGGTTGAAAGCCAAAGAGCAAAGATGAGTGGGTTTTGAGTGGGTTTTAAAAATATGGATAATCAATTCAATTCAGTTTATTTATATAGCGCCAATTCACAACAGATGTCATCTCAAGGCACTTTACAAGAAAAGTGTAATGAACAGGGCCTGTCTGTCATGCCTAAGTTTAGATGATGATTATTATTATTATTCTATATAGCATTATATCCCACTTATCTGAACAATTTCTGTTTAAGTTGTTTGAAATAAATCAAATCAGCTTAAACGGTGAGAGTGCATCTGACTTGGGGTTAGACGATATCTTAAGCTATTAATAAAAAAAATAATTAAAAAAATCATATACGGGACAAGAATGACCCAATATTGTTCATATCTATATCAATAGACCAGTTAGTTTTCTGCCCTCCCGCCACTTCGTCTGTCTTTCGCGTTGCTTTAGCAAGACGTAACCACAGCTTCGCTGAGCGACTTGATCGGGCCATTCCGAGTACATACCCCCATACTGGTACTCCGTTGGTTCCTGAAATGGCCCCAGTCTGATGAAGCGGAGGCATGCACACATCAGGAAGGTCCAGTCAAATTACCCCAAAGTTCCAATAGTGGAAACGCATCTTAAAGTACAGAATATTTGCTGTTTTTTGTAAATTTTGTGCTACATAGCTGAAACAGTTTCACTGGTCCGTTCCCTAAAAAAACCATGCGACAGGCTGGACTATTTATTTTTTCCTCATTTAATTCTAATGAAAATTTGAATTGGTATCGATTTTGCACGTTTTACATCATAATGAATCAATTTATGGGGAATCGACACACCCCTAGTGGTGATGCTAAGGTTTTGTGAAGCTGTTGTGATACAGGAATGTGGAAAAGAGAAATCTAATCTGTTTTCCTGAGTTTCTAGATTGGGAGTTTGCCGGGCTGAAACTATGTAGAATCCTGTATTATTTAAAGCGTCAATAAGTTTAAACCCCACTAACTACTACAGACTGTCAGCCTTCCAGTCAGACAGACAGTATCAGTGACTGGAAACCAGACGCTTCCTATTTCACTGGTTTTTAGATTAACAAGGCATGGCACTGGGAAGCAGGTGGTTACACTGGAAGACACTTTCACATTCCTGCCCTATGCTGGAAATGTCTGACTCACCTCTCAGTGGATAAGAAATATGGAATGAGGCATTGACAGCAACAGGTGGGCAAAGTGAGGTCAACAATGTTTGGTATTGTACAGTACAGGGGATTTAAAGAGTAAAAGGTGCCCATCTTATCGACTTGTAATCACTCATCATTCAGATTTAATGTGAAACAGTTTATCTAAAGATCTACTGATGATAGAGGTTAAATGTCAACAAGACTGCCTGTGGGTGTATAGGGGACACACATGGCCAACAGATGTGTGGTGGGGCCTGACAGCCAAGCAACTTGTCCAAAGAAAGCAAGTTGCTGCTGATGTGGTTTGCAATTATGGTGCCGTGTGTTTGCCCTGGTGCGCAGCAGCTGCTCTGGGGAGTTCTGGAGCTCTGATGGGAGTACAGTCCTGTTCTCTGTGGCTGCTAATCAGAACAGCTGATAAAGAATATCTGCCTGCACTTAGTTAGAGGAAACCACAGCACATACGGGACTGAGGCATGGCATGTCAATGTATACGTGCACAGCATGCCGAGTGCGCTATTTGCTAAGATAATCTATGCAATAGTGGAATGCATTCAGCTACAAACACTAATGAATGTGTGTTTCTGCTATGCGTTCTGTCTACCTGTGTGAATGTAAAACTATTAACTGTGCAGGATAATTGCTGTGTTGGGTCTAGTTGTTAAATAACAAATTTGCCACATCTGCATAATGGCAGACTTTATCCTCTGTGAGGCCAAGGGCAAAGGTCTGCACTCTTGAAAATGATTGAGGGTGCACCAGGGAGTACTATGGGATGTGAAAATTGTTTCTAGTTTCCCCTCCATGTATCTCCGGTTGTCTAGATGAGGCTTAGTGGTTGGAGGAGTTCTAAGAAAGAATAGGAGTTGTCTCAGTTGAACAAGAAAGCTGCTTCATTTAGGAGCAGGATTATGTGGTATGCAGGTCCCAGTCTACTATTGATTAAAGTCAAGGGTCAAGAATGGGAGCTGCAGCTGTCATTACAGTCTTTCTGCCTGGTTTGTTGGATTGACGGAAAGATATGCATGTCCTATCATTTAAAAGAAACAATTAATATGCAATTGTAATTGCAATGCTAACTGGGGTCAAGGCTAACATAATTGGAGACAGTACAACAACAAGAGAGCTAAGTAGTCAAGAACTCTGACAATGATTTAAAACTGGTTTCATCAGGACATCCCTAGTGAAACCTTCACACTACGGTTGTAAGAAAATATCGTTAAGACGGAAAATCGCAATATTTTATTTCACAATATTGTATCAATATTCAAAAGCAATGTATCAATTTTTATTTTTTAGAGTTTGAATGGAACTATTAATGATGACAGTAATTTTTGTAGTAAAATTAAAAGTGTGACCACTAGTTGTTGGCTGTTTTCCCCTACTTTGTTCCAGTGGATCAACTAGATCTAATTATAAAACTGGATGCGTTATGTATCAAACAGGTTAGAGTGTTTAGAATGCTGTGACAGTTTTACTACAGTTTAAAAAAAATCATAATATATAGTCTTACTCATAGTATCGCAATATATTGTATCGCCTCCCCTGTATCGTGATACACATTGTATCACCAGATTTTTACCAATACACATCCCTACTTGCGCGTATGACTAGAACTGCAAAAGATGTTGCAACAAGGAGAGGCGGAGGACTTTGTACCGAAAAAAGGTTTCAGTAGTTCACCAGCAGGTAACTGTTGCGTCCCGTTTCGAACCCATAAGGGATGCACATTGAATTGCCTTATTGAAAGTGTGCTATAAAAATAAAGTGGCCTTGCCTTGTACATCAACACTAAATGTATCAATAATGAACAAACAAAAAAACAAACAAGAAATACTACGGTCATTAATGTTTTCGTGGCTGGACCTAAACAGGCCCCCCTCCTGAATCTAACTCTACAGACACTTTATGTAGCGACATACTGGTAAAGAATATAAAGACAGCCCTGGTGTTACCTAATGAATCACAGCAGAGACAAATTTAAGGGTGATTTAAAGGTAGTTGTGTTTATACATAACTAAAACTGTAAATAAAACTAACCTAAACAGTCAAGTCTTTAAAGATGCAGACATGACACACATACAAGACACAGCTGGCTCAAGTTTACAAGCCATGAGACTAAATTAGACTTTGAAATGTGTGTCTATGTTAAGGATGTGAATATGTATGCTGTTCATGTATGGGGTGCTGTTTCTAATGTCAACATTTAACAGCAATAATTTGGGTTATTTAGCCATAGGAAAAGAAATGGGGGTTCGTTTTTTTTCCTTTATTCATAAATGTCGCAGTTCTAAACTAAATATTGAGTTTACGAACTAAATCTGGGCGGCCTCAACACTTCCTTGCTATTCCACCTCCAACTGGCTACGAAGGTGTGGCCTAGACTGGGTTTGTTTTATACTCCATCGTGGCAGGAAGGCTGACGTCAGCTGCACCCGCTGATGTTAGTAAACCCAGCTGAGCCAGTAGCGATGCCCGATTCAAATTCAAGTGCAGTGTAAAGTTTTAACCTGAAGAGGGCACTCCACTAACGGCTTTTGGTAAAAAATAAATAAATACTAATTTTACCAAAAATAATGACCAGACATGTAGAAAGCACTATTAGACACTCATTTATACAGTTTATTAGCAAAAAAAAAAGTTGATTGGGGGGTGAGTTGCACTTTAATGTATTTTGTTGTTTTCTGAGGTAATCTCCACTTTTGTTGAACGAAACATGTGCTGGGGATATAGTGGTGTGTGTATGGGTGGGATATTTTGCGGGGTGTGGTTATGGTATGTTTAAAAAAAAAGTATTTATAATCGCATCTTGCCAGTTAATTTTGTGCTGACCAAACAAAGTTAAAAATAAATCACAGAAAAAGTTGTTTTCAGGTTTCATATACTGAACTCTTCGCTTTTGATGTCATAAAAATTAAATCAAGTGTTTCAGCTGCTCTCTGTGCAGCTTTTTACCCACAGATATGGTATGTGCACAGCATGCAAATCAGGTCAAATGACACAGACAGAAAGGAGGTGAACATGACCGCAAAGAATGGAAATATTATCTGCAATGCAGATTCATAAGATCAAGCAAAATTATGTGCATGGCCTATGGATACAAAGATACACTGCCTTGCCAAAAAATACCTGTCACTGAGCAAATGGGTACAAAAGGATAATTACTGCATGGGCGATCATCTTTCTGTCATGTTGGTGTAAGGAGGACCAAAACGCAGAGAACTGTGTACAATGGGTAGAATTAAATTTAGGTAAACAAGAACTTACAAGGTCAGACAGATTACATGAAAATAAATGCTGGGATGAAGAAAAAGCGAGAGAAGACGGACGAATCAGCGGGGAACAGAAGGAACCGGGGAGTTTAAATACACTAAGGAGGAGTGAAAGTGACCAGGAGAAAACAGAGGACTAATTAGTGGAAAGCAGTTGCAGGTGAGAGGGAGAGAGCAGGTGGAGGCAATTAACAGCTGGGCAGGGAAGCAGAATGGCAGGGTGGAAACAGAAAAGAAAAACAGAGGAATAATCAGGAGAGAAGCCTAGACAGAGAAGAGTAAGGACTAACTCTGAAGTAACTAAAGATAAAAGATATCAAAGAAAATAAGGAATCTAAGAGAAATTCAACATAAAAGCCCTAACAAACAGGGAAGAGAGTAGAGAACAGAAGGAAACATAAGTATAAATAATAGAAAGAGAATTCAAATAAGAAAACCATCCTAATAAGAGAAATGAAGTTAAACAGAACAGAAAAAATTATGAGATAAGGAAAAAACAAATAAAAGATTGAAACAACCCAAAAACAATTAAACAAAAGTGTAATTATCGAAGGAGATACAAGAAGTGAAAATATGGAAGAAATATAGAACTAAGAACCACATAAAAATCCTAAAGTAAAACATAACAGAAGCTAACACCAAGAAATAAACTAAAATGATGAGGTAAACGGCAAAATGAAATGAAAATAAAGATGCAAGCAGCCTTGAACGGTCCTCGCAGCAAAGCGCTGCTTCGGCCTGTGTCGCGACCGCCTGACCCACGCACCGCCGCCTCAACGCTTCCAGTGAGCAGCTGATCCAGTCGGCATGACAGAGAGTTCAAAAGGCAAAAAAAAAGCCAGCTTTGGATCAAAATGGACCACTTTCTGTGGGTTACAGACTTTGGCTTCAAAAGACTTTATTAGGTCTTTATAAGTTGTATATGTACTAATATTCACATTTCTAGTGGAATGTATTGCCTGAGGGTGATAGTTTGAATGAATCTAAGGGGCGCTGTGCAGGAATTAAGCAACACCCACCCAATATTCGCATACATATGGTTTTCACACTGACCACAGCCAGATGTTAATTAGGTAAAAGGAGGGAATACTGATTTTTTCTATGTAAAACATTGGACTTCCTGTTCTCAGGGGGCGGGGCTTAAGTGACATCTTCAAATGAGCCTATGAATATGTTTAGTGTTGGTATGTGATGAGAACCACGAAGTTTGGTACAGTTGTGACCTTCTATGTTGAAATCAATATATCTTCTGCCCTTATGATAGAAGCCTTATTTTGAGGCTTAGCCACGCCCACATGCTTTGACGCAGGAGAATTCTTTTGATAACTTTTTATCCCCAATGGCTTAGGTCTGTCCTCGATCGTTTTTTTTCAAAAGCTGTAGGAGGAGTTCGTTCAAATACGACATGTATGCATAGCAGACAATGGTGGGTCGGATTCAAAATGGCCGACTTCCTGTGGGGTTTGGACCATGGCTCCAAGTGGCTTTTTTGTAGGCCCTGAGACACTCCATTTGAATCCCGGATTTCATAATCCTCTGATGAAATATGGCTGGGGGCTGGCTATTTTAGTTATTTCAGGGTGTGGTGAGAAGCCCTAGTTTGAGTCTTAGCCACGCCCACAAGCCTTGACAAAGCAAAATTATTTTGATAACTTTTGATCCCCAATATCTTAAGTCTGTCCTCTTTTGTTTTGAAGTCTGTAAGTGAAAAGCTCTAGGAGGAGTTTGATGAATTACAACTTTTATGCATGGAACAATATCATTTGGCTGGATTCAAAATGGCCGACTTCCTGTGGGGTTTAGACCATGGCTACAAGAGACTTTTTCGTAGGTCCTGAGACACTACATTTGTATCCCGGATTTCATAATCCTCTGATGAAATATGGCTGGGGGCTGGCTGTTTTAGTGATTCTAGGGGGATCGCAAAGCCTCACTTTGAGGCTAAGCCACGCCCACTCGCTTTCATGCAGCAAAATTCTTTTGATAACTTTTATCCCCAATGCTTTAAGTCTCTCGTTATGCGTTTTGAAGTCTGTAAGTGAAAAGCTCTAGGAGGAGTTCGTTCAAATACAACGTATACAAGAGGGACCAAATGGTGGGTTAGATTCAAAATGGCCAACTTCCTGTAGGGTTTGGACCATGGCTCCAAGATACTTTTTCGTAGGTCCTGAGACACTCTATTGGTATCCCGGATTTCATAATCCTGTAATAAAATATGGCTTGGGGCTGGCTGTTTTAGTGGTTCTAGGGGGCGCTATGCAGAAATTAGACCACACCGACCAAAACATTGCATTCATATCTCTTAAGTGTTGGACCAGTAACCATCCTATGTAATCTGGTGGAGATCGAATGAGTTTTATGGAAATTATAGCCAAACGTATGGCCATGGCGTGAAGCCCAAATTCGCCAAGCCGCCACAGCCCCACCCTCTTTCGAAAACCTCTCAGTGTTAGACACAGAGTTACACCAACTTGTTTACTGTCACTGTGCATGTCACAGATCATGTTGATTAAGTCAAGGGTGTATGATCTGGACCTTTCACCGCAAAACATTACACTTCCTGTTCTGAGGGGACGAGGCTTAAGTGATGTAAGGATCTGACCATCTGGACTCGTCAGGGACCTGATGACCATCCACATTAGCAGTTTTCATTCCTCTGTGACTTTCTGAACAGTAGATATAAGAACTTTATTGTTTTTGGAGTCTTTGAGGCCTGGCCTCGCCACCTCAACATATACGAAAAGTCAATTTTATTGATAAAATTTGATCCCCCATGTCTGAAGGCCAATCCTGACCAAGTTCCAAGTCGATCGGTCTAAATTTGAGGGAGTAGTTCGATCAAACACGGAGTCTGTAAACGTCAAAAATCGGGTCAAAATCCCACGTTCAGACCAAGATGGCCGACTTCCTGTGCGTTTGGGAGGGCAACATTCTATTCATTTCTGGTAGGTCTTGGGAAGTTCTTCTTGGGTTCTGAAGAGCATCTCTCTACAATGAAATAGGTACATTGGGGAGCTTATTTTGAAATATTGCAGGTGGTGCCATTGAGCCATTTCTGTTGGGATTTTTTTGATTCCTTTAAAATACGTAAATTTCACGCACGCCTCACGCCACCGCCAAAAATGGTAAGTTTTGGGGTATGATAAAGCCTTCAAATAGCCAATTCATTTTTGGGAAGAATAATAAGAAACAGTACAGATACAATAGGCCTTCGCAGCGCTAAGCGGCTCAGGCCTAATAACTGAAACTCAAAACACAAACAGCGAAGGATCATAAGACTTTCAGCTGGCAACAAGTTATTTAACCCCAACTGATGCCATGAGTAGCTTCTCATTTCTTAAACAAACACATGGAAAGACAAGATGGTAGTCTGATTAAGAAGGGTTAAATCAGTTTGGCATTAGGCAGAGGACACATCTAAGGAGAAGCACAAACTACTGAAACTGGGTTAAGAACTGTCTGACGACGCATTATTAAAACCTGGAAGGAAAGTGGGGAACTATCGTCTTCAAACCCATAAGAAATTAAAATGTGTTTCTCTGAAAACCTACAACAGGTTGTTCTGCAGGATAACTAAAGGTTCAACCTCTTCTTTGAAGGCTTTGAACTGAACTGAGCAAAATTACTATTATTTTTACCATTAACAGTAAGCCTTTATGAGGCAGATATGGTGAAGGCAACTCTAAGCTTTAGTTTTCTACTGACCTGTTATAGTAGATGGTTTGTCTTCAGAACAGTCTACCTGTTCCAGTGTACACACTGGCAACTTCACTCCAGTTCACCACTGTGCCAGCCTTTCCATTGTTTTTAATGAGACCAGCTCCATTTCCTATCCCCCCCCCCCCCCCCCCCCCCATCAGTCCCCTTCCACTCCTCCTCCTTTGCCTTTTTATCTCCACCTCCTCTTTTAATCCAGAAAAGCCCCTGTCAACAGGACGGAAAACCCTTACTCACCGTCCTTTCATACACCAGCTCCCACACCCCCCGTCTTTCTTCTTTGTCCAACGTCTGTCTCTTTTTTCCCTCTTTGTCCCGACTCTATTCTACCCTTTCTACCCCCACCTCTTCTATTTTTTCATAGTCTCTCTCTCTCCCTATTTGTTTTTGGCCCTGCTAGCTACCAGGCTTTACCAAACCATTGTTCTGGTATCCGCACATTTCCGGAGGCTGACGCATGCAAAGGCCTCGAGCTGCCACTGTCTTTCCCTCTCTTACCTGGCCACAGACGCACGCACGCACACACACACATATCTCTAAGGAGGCTGTCTGGAGTTAAGAAAAGAACAATCCTAAACACACACAGTTGCAGATATGTACCTGAAAGGAAGGTAGTAAACTGAGCAGGCACTTTAAGTTATAATGCTGCTAACCCAATGCATGTCCTTACTGGGGCATAACAGAGGGAAACCAATGTTGCTAAGCTTATTGTTGACCAAAAGAAGCTATATGTTTTGGT
The DNA here is from genome assembly GCA_963556495.2 of Valencia hispanica. Classification (NCBI taxonomy): domain Eukaryota; kingdom Metazoa; phylum Chordata; class Actinopteri; order Cyprinodontiformes; family Valenciidae; genus Valencia; species Valencia hispanica. The sequence continues at coordinate 10,166,714 of OY747709.1, read as the reverse complement.
CCCATTAATGAAAGAAAGTGAAAAAGGAAACCAAAGAAAAAGTGGAGCATGGGTGAATTATTTGTAAAGTTGCCAGACTCCGCCTCCTCACCCTCTCAGTGTTTATCCTCTTTCATCAAACACACACAAACTGACACATCTATTCATTTGTGCACATCCAATTAACCCGGTCTCTAACCCGGGGGTTTTAGGCCGACCCTTGACCCCACAGCTCGTCCTCCAAAGTGTCGAGAGTTTGAATGGACAGCTTCCTATCACTGACCTGACAGCACAGGACACTTTCAATGTGCAGCTTTGAAACAAGGCAGCGTCAGCCGACACTTTCAATTCTCTTCAACCTATCTTTCATTTCCTCCGAGCCTTTTCTGCTTTATCAGCATTTTTTAAAAGTCCTTCCTCAAACACCTCTGCAGTTTAAGATGACTTTTATGTGTTAAACTGATCTTTCAATATTAATCAATTGCATGTATCTATTGCACAAGAAGAATATTTAATTGCTTTGAACATGAAGTTTTTAATTAAAATATAGTGTAGCACCGTTGCCTTGCCGTAAGAAGCCGAATGCCGTTTGCATGTTCTCACCCATGCGACCAGGGTTCTCTCCAGGTACCCCAGTTTCCTCCCACAGTCAAAAAACATGAATGTTTGGTTAATTGGTCTCTCTGAGTTACCCTGCCTATTGCCCAATAGGCACCAGCCAACCCTAATCATGAACGTGTGCTTTTATCCACGTCTGTATCCAGAGTGGACCCACCAGAGGGACATTTGCTGCTCCTACTCTTCTCTTTGTTTCTGTCAGCCTTACTTATCCTGACATTTCAAACCAAGACAGCACAACATAGCTTGGTTCATATATGTTGTATTTTGAAAGGGGAGGAAGCACCCTTCAGTCGGGAGATATTATAAAATAAAAGAACACATGAAAACCGGAAAATGTCAAAGTAAAGACATGACGCTGGAAATGCTTCGTTCTAAAGTTGGAGAATGTAATAGTTTTGAGAGTAAAGCCTCATACTGTGGAATGGTCAGCAATGTGCCAAGAGCCAGCCAAGAGAGAACAGATCTAAATCAAGCTGCACCACACCACGTAGAAAGCAACCGATCAAAGTATGAAATAGAACTAGGTGATAGCACTGTAGCTTTCCAAGCTTCATAATAGTCATTATTCAGTTCTTGATGTGAAATTCTGTAATCACTGAAACTCCATCGTGGGAAAATGGGTTCACCACCTAACTCTGCAGCACAAATAAAGACCACAAGTCAAAGGAAAAACCAGAATGAATAGTAAAACTGCACATTATATTGGAAAGTAATAGTGTGTATTCCTAATATCATGCAGTCCTGTTTATTACAATAAAATCATGTCTGAAAAGACCGAAAACTCGCCAGAGGTCAATGCATAAACCAGGTTTAAGATGAATCCAGTAGGTTTTAAAGGAGTCTCACCGCTTAAAGAATCTCAGATAAGAATCTCAGAGTGAATAAAATAAAAATCTGAAATAATCAAAGCATGGAAATTGAAATTCATGTCCAAATACAGAGAACTGAAAAACTCAGCAGACATTTAAAGAGAAAAAAATCTTTTTTGGGATTACACTATTTTCTGTTCAGCATTCACAGATTTTTCTGCATAACAAAAATCCAAATTATTTAAAATTGTTATGTAAAAACCCGTCAATTTGCGGATTTCTTCGTAAAGCATATTCAAAATATTGGAAAGAAAATGCACCTTGGAAAGCTGAAATACCTAGACCTAATGCTACTAGACACGCTATTGGCCAGTGTTTGCAAAGCACAATTCATTTTCCTTGGCACTGATTGGCTATACCCGCAAGAGTGGAGACAAGGAGGACCGTGGATATTCTGCTGTAGTGCCAAGACGCTTTCCACTGTCCATATTAAGGTATAGTTGCAGTTTGAACTATTAAAGTAGGCAGTTATAAGTGTGTTTATAGGAGGAATCAAGTATTCAAGAATTTTGCCTATTTGTGGGTGGTTGTGGTCCTAAATCCTTGCGAATACCAGGGGTCCACTGAGATGACTGGATGGACGACTGTTCACTAACATTGACTGACCGAGAGGTTTCTAGTTCGGAGAATATCAATATAAATGACCTTACAATAACATTGCCTTGATAGTATATTTCACTATGCCAACGGTGGAAAAAGGTAACCAGTTTAAATTACAAATAATACTTTTTATATCATATACATATAGATCAAAAGTAGCAAAGATGTGACGAAGCTTGCCATTAAAGCGGCTACAAAGTTTTTCGGCCCTCACAACGAGCTGGAAGCAGTGATCAGCAGGGGGACACCCTGGGTGCTACCAGCAGACACTAATAGACCTTAACCGGAGCAATGAGCTCATTGTCTTCTAGCTGCAGGGAACAAGGCATTAGGATGCACAAATCCTAGGTCAGAAATCCTCAACTTACTCCTGGTTTTCAACACACTTCACTTGTAGGAGCTTTCATATATCTTCCCACAAAAGCATTTACACAGCTTAAAGTTTTTCCAAGCCCCAATGTAATTTATTGAGATTATGGGATAGACTGACAGAAAGTCGTGCAAATATATGAAATAGACGGGTACACAAATCTTACAAAAAAAAATTGTGAAAAGTGTGTCGTCCATTCGGACAGGCGGTTCTGTGAAGGCCCCGGAGGTGTGTTGGAGAACATTGGTGAACAAACAGCATCATGAAGACCAACTCAGCAGACATGTTGGAGAGAAAGATGCAGAGAAATGTCAAATAGGGTCAGATTATAAAACAACATCCCAGGCTTTCAACATCTCATAAGCCCCTCTTCCACTAGCGCCTACTCAGCATGGCTCAACTCAGCTCTACACAACTATTAAGGTTCACCATTCCTAATGGTTACGTGGTACCAGCCCCTTTTTAGTAGCTTCTTGTAAGGGCTTTCAAGTGAACAGAGTCAAGCTAAAAATCCATCATCAGGAGACTGTTGGCTGTTCGGCTAGGGGACAGAGTAATTGGTTGCGTCACTAGACTAACTCCGTTGAAGGCTACCAAAGCACACCAAACCGATGTTGTGAGAAGCTTAGGGTCCTGTCTACATTAGGCAGTTTAAGTGCTTAAACAAATAAATATTTAGTCAATACCCCGTCTCTGCCACACTAGCCGATCGTTTAAGGTTCCCCTCCCCGTCTATTTCTTAAATCCCTGGCTTTTGGATTGGTGTGCATTCGTTACGGGGTTTAAGAACTGAGTTCAGTAAGGAAGTGATGTCAGAAAACATACGCCAGAGTTAGTTTAGTAAACAACCGGTGAACACTCAGAGGTAAACAACAGGAAGATGAGAGGCGAATCATCCAGACATGCCCTTGTTGCTCCTTCTTGTACATCTAGAGGCGCTTGTAAAAATCACACAAGAACACCTTAAGAGAAGGCACGGCGTGATTGCAGCAATTTCGGATACATCTCAGACGGGGACTGTGACGTCATATATGTGGGTCTGCCTTTTTTTTCGTGCTTGCCTACTAGGTCGGGGTTGCGCCAGCGGGCGGAGGGTATGAGGGGGTCGTAAACGATGCTTTGTATGTGTGTGTGGACAGGTAAAAGTTTAGGTGGTATATACCCTGTATAGCCGTGTTAGAAGCAACCTCCAATGCATGATCCGAGAAATGGAAAGAATATTGGACAACTGCAAACCTACCAACCTATGGCCCCCTATGTTAACTGAGAACCAGGGTGGAGACACAGCCCAGAGGCCCAAAGTAACTCTGGAGGAGCTGCAGAGATCCACAGCTAAGGATTGAGAATCTGTCCATGGGACAACAATTAGTCATGCAAAGCAAATCTGGATGGTGTGGAACAATGGCATTGGGAAAACTATTGCTGAAAGAAATTTATAAGAAGTCCTATTTTCAGTTTGCCACAAGTCATGTAGAAAACACAACCAACACGCAAAGGAAGATGCTGTTGTCAGATGTGGCAGAAATGGAGACACTCTCCTTTCAATTTGACTGAGCCTGAACTATTGTGCAAATTAGAATGAGCAGAGAGTTCTGTCTATAGATGTGTAAAAGTGGTAGACATATAACTTTGCCTTATTTACAACAAAAGGCAGTAATTCACACAGTTGACTAAGGGGACTGAATGTTCTCCGCACTTTTCAGTTTTTGGTCTATAAAGAGATTTAAAAACAATAAATCTCGTCCATTTCCCAATTTTACACTGGTGTGCGTTTGTCTAAATGTGAGGAATCGGAAGGGGAGTCTGTGGAGGAAAAGTAACCCTTCCTGGTCACCTCTTGCTGCCCATTTCTAAGCTTTACTTTAACAACCTCGCTCACATAAAATACTGAACACACATGCAGCCTGTAGGGCTAGAAGATGATGGTATAGGTCCGGAGTTAGTGCCTCTATTTGCGGATTCAGCTGGCCTGTTTTAGGAGGACTATAAACAGGGCGACACCTCCCACAGAGATGCAGAGAGACAGACCGGGATGACCCCGGAGACCCTGGGGGGGGGGGGGGGGGCACCAGAGGCCTTAAAAAAGAAACAATCAGCAATCTTATGTGTTCAGAAAGACACGGGAGGCCAATGTCAGACCTTTCGTACATCTTTTAGGAATAGAAGGAAAGGACAATAAGAAATTACTATAAAGAAAATGAAACTGAATGAGAAGTTTGACTTAAACAGGCAGGGGTAATTCTACATGGCTTCAGGAGATCAAACTCCCCCTCCTCTAAGATATAAGCAAAGCTGCAACATTTATGTTTATCGTCACTAATCTCTCACACACACACACACACACACACACACACACATATATTTAGGCTCCATATTTTCCATTGACTAATCAAAGGGAGCCCGGTGACCTGGAGACGCCGTTCACTGGATCACTTCTGAGGATTTGTTCTGCAGCAGAAACTGACTTCAAAGCTCGGTGTACAGTCTACTTACCGCAGACGAGCATTAACAGCGAGGCTCGCATCTCTGAGCGCTCATCAACCCGGGCTCTGCCTGCCTGCCTGCCTGGGAAGGACAACAGTTTGGGTTTAAGTCAATGAATAACACAGCCAGCGGAGCATGAAGTAGCGCTTCAAGGATTTGCATGACACGTGTTTATTTCACAAAAAAATGACAACTTTATGAAGGAGTTTGGCTTCTTTTTCCTTTATTTTTTATTTTTTAAATGAACTCAAAATATCAAAGGGAGGCGTTCTTTTTTAATCTCCTCAGTTCAGACTTTGGAGGTTGGATGTTTCTAATAAAAAAAAACACCACCATAAACAACTCATTAAAAACAAATGAGCGAGAGAATATATAGAATATGTTGTTAAAGGTTCCCAAATACAAGGGCGAAAGTGAACTCACCGTGTCTGTCCAGTTTCAGGTGTCCGCTTCTCCGTTTCCCCTCCGAGCAGCACTTGTTGAGCAGCACTTGTTGCGCAGCTCGGTGGTGAGAGAGCCGTCAGCTCCTGCACCTCTCTGTTGGAAACCCCGGAGCTGGACTACCACGGAGCGGAGTTGGGAGGGGAGAACGTGACACGGACACGGACAGAGCGCCTCACTATTATGGAAGCAGGGTCAAGGAGTCGCGGTGGATGGACTAGGATTAATGTCAGTTCATTTTACTCAGCAGTATCCTCCTGAGACCCGGCACATTCATTTATGTCCTTTTTAGTGGACATTTTGTTCACCTTTATCTTATTTTGCTATATTGAGTTATCCTATTAAGCCATACACCCAGTGGCGGTTATAGACCAAATTTACCAGGGGGGCCAGGGTGGGGCCAGTGTTTTTTCATGGGGGCACAGAACAAAAAACAATCAAACAGAAAACAGGGCAATATTTCACAGTTTAATTTATTAGGTGTGCCACAGAGCCATATACGGTTCCAAAGTTGCAGGTTGCAGATCCCTGATCTCGCAGATGAAAACAGCGATCCTATCTCAATATGGCAACTTAATTTTTAATTCATTGATAAATTATAACTGTGAAGGTAAAAAATGAAATTGGTCCAAGGGACCAATAAACTATGGTTTTTGTTCCGGTGCATTTCATGATAATTTCAATTCAATTCAGTTTATTTATATAGCGCCAATTCACAACAGATGTCATCTCAAGGCACTTAACAAGAAGTCATTTCAATACATTTATACAAACATTCCAATCAGTTAAAAAGTTTCCTATTTAAGGAATCCCAGCAGATTGCGTCAGTCATTGGCGTGAGGTTGGACAGACTTTCCAACCACAGCAATCCTTCAGCAATCCGTCATACTGAGCAAGCATGTAGCGACGGTGGAGAGGAAAAACTCCCCTTTAACAGGAAGAAACCTCCAACAGAACCAGGCTCGGTAAGAGCGGCCATCTGCCACGACCGTCTGGGGGTTTGAGAAGACAGAGCAGAGACACAGAAGGAACAGAAGATCTGAAATAAGAGAACTTTCTATGTTACAGAAAGTAAAAAGTTGATAACATGGCACGGTGGATGTTCAGTTACTGGGAGCATCAACCCATAAGAAGCTGATTTAGTATTATCTCATTAGTGCAGGGGCCAAGACCAGTTTTACAGGGGCACTGGCCCCTGTTGGGCCCCTGTCCAGAACCGCCCATGCCTACACCTACTTTTTAGATGACATCCTGGGCTTTCCAGTGATGTGACATTTGATAGGTTTACATCAAATGTAAGGTTTTTCCTCCATCAAAATGGCTGGCTTCCCAGCAAACACATTTTATGGAAAGATGAGAGATAAGTCAAATAATCTTCATTTTTTGCTATTTTCACCATACTAATTATAAAATTTTTGTCAAATAACATGTCAACAACAATATTTTGACAGTTTAATGATGTATCTTTTGAAACAACAGTCCTTTTATGAATGTCAATTGTGGAAGATAACAGGACGGTTTTAGTGAATTGAATGACTTCGTTGTAAGAGAAATGCATGAAGCAGAAGAGATTCTATACAAGATAGTCAAGGGAAGTTCAGATTTGGAACTTTCAGATGAGGAAAATGATGACGAGTATTAGTAGTATTAGTTATTAGAGTATTAGTCTGTGATAGGGGAAGATGGAAAAGATTCAGTTGTATTTAGACATGAATCGTCCTGTTGTCCACTACAGTGGACATGCTGTAAAATGAAAAAAATATGTTAATAAATGGTAAGGTGTTCTTTTTTACCTAGATAGTTAGGGAATCACTTAAAAAAAGAACATGGAAACACTTTTTTCTTTGGTTCTCAGGAGGTTTTGTAAGTCACTGTATGTCATCTGATGGCACTGTATAGAAAAGGGAAGAAGCTGCATCTAGTTATAAAGCTCATATTTTGTCATCTTGTCATGTTACGCCTACGGTGTATATTACGTCTTGTGTGACATAATTTGAAGTAAAATGATAGGTGTTTTCAGCTATTTTTTCTTCATATAAAATCCTGAAATGAGTGGTGTGTATCTGTATTTAGCGCCTTCAGTTCCACTCAATGAAAATATTTAAAATAAATATATAAAAGGACAAAAAAGTTGTTTTTTTTTGCAAATATGTCTAAATATTTTGTTTTTTCAAAAGAGAACGACCAGGTTGAATTAGTGCAAATATGCATAGTATTACTGTAGGCACTGTGGTATATCTTAATCAGAAAGACAGCCTGGGGGGGAGAAACCATCTCTGTGGTGGCTGGTTTTGGCAAATATGTGCTAATCTGAGCCTAAGCAGTTTGTGTCCAGGATGTGTGGGGTCTGCAGAGATATTAGCTCCCAATTTCCTGACCCTAGTCCTTTAAAAGTGCTGGATGGAGGGGAAGCCTCATGATCTTCTCTTCAGATCTGATTGTTTATTGCACTTTGATTCATTAAATAAGAATCAGCGCAACAGAGGGCATTCAAAAGTCCAGTGAGACAGGTCTGGTATAGTGGAGCAGCTTAAAAGTAGTGTCAGTTTGTAAATCAGTATCCCATGCTATGAATATCTGATGGAGTACTGATCAATCCATTATCTTAACATGAAAAGAGAGCATGACACAACTGCAAACCTAGCAAGGCAACCTAATGGGCTGTGCAGGGAAAACATTATTTAGAGAAACCACCAAAAGGCCGATGGTGACTCTGCAGGAGCTGTAGAGATCTACAGCTCATGAAGCTCAATCTGTTAACAGGACAACTATTAGTCATACGTTTTAGAAATACAATGGAATAATTTATGTAAAAGCATATTTATGATCTATAAGGTTCCAAATTCCAAATCTGAATCAAACTAAGAAACCTACAGCAGTTTAAAAACAGTTGTTTATAGATGCTCCTAAGTGTTTGGCTTAATCTCGTGTTTTTCTAAGCATGATATTTAAAGCATAACCCAGCTTGGTCCTTTTGTTTAGAATAAAAGTTTATTTCCGGCGGTATTCCTGAAAGCTACGTGTCCTATTTGAACCACTGGGTGTTTTTAGAAATATCCTCCTAACCTATTATTTTGTGTAAAAGCATTGAGTCTTCTTTGTTTTCTTTATACTTGCTCCCAAAAAAGCCGGGCTTTCTTGTAATTTTTAAAGATCTTGATCAAAACTGATCCAAGAACAAATTTGGCCCATATTTGGGGGCTTAATGTGTAACATGTATCCAGAGAAAATTGGTACAAAAAGTGAGAACTGCAAAAATAGATCATATGAAATGGGATCCCACTTTAGAGATAAATAGGATAAATTATTAAATCAGTACCCCTTGATTTACATTGCACCCTTATACTTAATCATTGGGTAACATTTTGTTTCCCTTAGTATGTGAGTATTCTGAGGAAATATATCTTCAACATGAAGCAGGCTAAAAGATCTCAAAATGCAATGCATCTTCCCCTCATCTATAGAAATTCAAAAACAGATGAAAAAAGGCATTGACATCTAGAAAGGGTTGCAAAGACATTTCAAAGACGATGGAACTCCAGTGAACTAAAGTGAGAGTCATCAGCCACAAGTGGAGAAAACGTTTGACAGTTGAGAAATTTCCCAGGGCTGGCTGGCTGGCCTACCAACATTAGGCTACTCCAAGAGCGCATAAACAACTCATCCCAGAGGTCCCAAAAGAACCCGCATGGACCTGAATTTCTCACCTGCTTGTGCGTAATCGAATGTCTCCAGTAAGATTACTGCAGAGGCTATTATCATGGAGAATTTGCCCCCGGACAGACAATTTCTTTGGAGGGGGGAGTTGTTCTGGAGGCTGAATCCGCCACACTGGACATTGGAGATACAAGCGGTTCAACGTTTTGAAATAGGGAACATTTCTGAAATTTGAAGTGATCAGATGTTGGCAAGACTCTGAATGATGTCTTCCCTGATTCCTTTCAGCGGGAGGAAATCCCACACCATGCATTCCTTCTTCATCTATGGTTAAACTGCACCGGTCTGTGTCCGGCCTTTAAAATCCTGCCAAATCAACTTAATCATATTTAAGACTGTTATAAATATGATTAAGTTGCTTTGGCATGATTTTAAACTCATTACGAAAAAAAACAGAAGAAATCTGTAAAGGAGGAAATACTTTTTCACAGCACAGTCCAATGGTTGTTCCTAAAGACTGGAGAAATATTTACAGGAAATATTTACACTTTCAGGTTCAGATAACCCTAACAGAGGAAAATGAATTTATTCTGGCTGTGATTATTTTTTCATACAGTCCCATCACATGTTTTCCAGCAAGCCCCTGTGTATGCCTGTGTCCTGGAGCAGGAATGCGTGCTCCCTGCAGGATGGATTAAGTTCCCTTTGATTGGCCTAAATGAGCAAACCATGAGCGCGCTCACATCTCAGATGCTGTGTCTGCCCGCTCACACTCCGGACGGCAGCCTGGTCTTACAGGTGGATACCAGGATTTGTCTTACAGAAAGAGTAAGACTAATTTTCTTTCTTTCTTTCTTTCTTTCTTTCTTTCTTTCTTTCTTTCTTTCTTTCTTTCTTTCTTTCTTTCTTTCTTTCTTTCTTTCTTTCTTTCTTTCTTTCTTTCTTTCTGTTACAAAAAGCAGTCATATGTACTGCATCTTGTTGGTGCGTTTCATTTTTTTCTCAGAAGTCAGAATTTACAGAAATTAAATTGAGCCACCCGGTAAAGTCAGGATTCCCACTTACATCCCAATCTCAAATTCAATATGGCTGCAATGCAATTGAAACCAGAGCCACAGTTGAAGGATTGAACTGTTTCACTGTGTTCTGCAGGTCCACTTGTCCACAACATAGTGCGAAAATATATATATTTCCCTAGTGTGAAAATATCATAGAAATCTCCATACCTTTAATTCAAGTTTAAACACGAAATATTATTCAAAGTACATTCTAAACTACAGAGGTAAATATTTTGAATGCAGGATATACACGCTTGACAGTTTATATTTTTTCAAACTAGAGATAGTCCGTCTTCTGTATCTTTATTTGTGAACACAATCCTTGGTATACTGCGAGCTAGCTAGATTATTGGCCTGTGTAGCTAATGCTAGCCCCCCTATCACTGGATTTCCTGCTTCCAGCTGGAACACAAAACTTGGGTGCGGCATAATTCACAGATTCAAGGGATTCAGATTCAGTTGCGAGGTTTCTTTTTATAGCACCATTTAGATACACAGTAATTCCAAGGGCCTCACACAAAATTAAAGGAGAAACATCAACAACAACAGAAAAGAAAATCACTTTGAAAACAATTTACTTCAGCAGATAAGTGTGAACCAAGAGCAACGACTAATAGCTAAATATGATGTCTCCCATTTACTTTTAGTCACTGACTGAAGCATGCTTCAGTCAGGTATGAATTAATGCACATTTGATATAAAATGTCTTGAGGTAGATGTCACTATTTTGTACCTGAAAATGTTGAGTACTGAAAAACAAAAAAGGTGCAGAAGTACGAAAAAGTGACAAAATGATGAGCATCCACAGCTATTATAAGCAAGGCAGCCATATTGGATTTTGAGGGTAAGGTTGGTAAGAAACACGCTCTCACACTGAATACAAACAATTTAAAACTATCTAAATATAATAAAAACACCTACTTAAACTGTATTAGACAAAAAATCATGCAGTGCCAATAAACGATAACTTATTTTTCTTTCCCTTTTTCTTCTTTCATTGTTTTTAGGATATGGTCTCATCGAACTCCAAGTCCTGTTCTACTGCTGTTTTATTGTCTGTGAGTATGGAGGTATTTGGATGCATTGTTTTTTCTTCCCTAACGAGGTGGTAGACAACTTTTTAATAAAATGTTTGAGAACCCCCTGGCCTAGATGACTCTCAAACTAAAGGTAAAATGTTTATGAGCTTTCAGCCTTTACAGGGAGTTGTAACTCGGTCTGATGTGTGCAGGTGCTTGAGCTTAAGAACAAAGCTTTCAGAAAATGTCTGTCATATCACACATTCCTTGTGCTGCTTGAGGACAGCACCTCTTTGTTTAAACCTAGCGCAAAGCAGAACTTATTCAAACTGAAAATACTAAGGCAATGAGTGAGGTGATGAGAAGTTATGTCTGCTTCTCTCATTTATTATTATTATTAAAACCGAGCAAAGTTCATGTCAGTAATTACGAATATGGTAGAGTTGAAGCACTCTAACACAAGTGTGATTATTCTGGAAGCTAAATAAGGGTAAAACTATGAGCTATGAAGAAATTATAAACTCTCTATCCAACTCCAAGCAGAGGTATCAAGTCTACTGTCATGATCCATAGGTGGTTGGACTCTAGTTTCTTTTGATGATTTAGTTGTTGCTTATTTACTGAGATCTTAGCTCTTCAGGTTTCTTTGTCATTTCCACCTCTCCCTCAGTACTCCCTCTCACACATTGCTGGATTCTTCCACTTTGTACTGTTAGCTCTATAGTTCTTTATCCCTTTGTATTTCTGTTTCCTGACTCTCCATGTATCCGCCATTATTATAGGGTTTGTTATTGTTAAAGGGGAGTTTTTCCTCTCCGCTGTCACTGCATGCTTGCTCAGTAGGAGGGATTACTGTCTACTGTCGCAATATGTTCGTTCAGGAGGAGTGAATGGTGCAAGTCAATGACTCGACACAATCTGCAAAATTCCCTAAATTTTAGGGAATTCCCTAAAATAGAAAATGTTTAAACTGATTGGAATGTATGTACAAATGAATTGAAATTACTTTTCTTGTAAAGTGGCTTGAGATGACAACTTTTATGGATTGGCACCATATAAATAAACTGAATTGAATTTTCATTTTTAAACACATTCACTTCACCTCCTGCTGCCTGTTCTGCATGGATTTGGGTCCTACCATTACTCAAACTATAGTTTTTTTTAACATTGTTATTTTTCATAAAGAGCACATTGTTTATAATAAAAATGTAATTATTAAAAATGCTGATTGGAGAGGGAAAAACATTGAAAGAAGTTCAGAAAATAACAGTGTGCTTAGCTGAAATGATCTTTAATATTTTGAAATGGAAACCAAAATCAGAAAAACCTGGGAAACCCCTCACCCCTCCATACAATTACTGTTCAAATGATGGAATATTACCCAAAAGACACCGCATATGTTCCTCTCGAGGGTGTTCAAAGAACATGTGTAGTTACCTCTGAGTAATGTAACACTTAGATGTCGATGTTAAGTTCCTGAAAAATCCCCAATCGACCTTCAAACATAATTTAGACCACAAGACAATGTGAAGCACAGGGGCTCTGGTATCTGTGGATTGCTTCTCACACTGTGGTGTCAGGCTTATTTAACACACACACACACACACACACACACACACACACACACACTCACACACACACACACACGCACGCACACACAGACACACACACACACACACACCCACACACACACCAGGGATTATGGATCAACTTGACAACATCATAATGCTTGGCAAAGTTATGTTTCCTGATACTGAGGAAGAAATGCCCTTTAAATGGGTGTATAAATAAGACAAAAACCCAAAAGACATGTTATCACTGCAAAAACAGCACTGCTTGAAACAAGCCAAATATTCTTAAAAAAGGGTCAAATTTTCTTGTCTTGAGCAAAAACATCTGCCAGTGGGGTGAGCAAAAGTTGCTTGGCTAGAATTCTTAAAACTGGCAAAGAAATCTTAGAATAAGCTTAATTTTCTTGTGCAAAACTTGCTTGTTAAGAAATGTTTTTCTCTTTAGACAAAAAATAAGAAAACATTTCCGGAAACAAGGCTTTTTCACTTTCTTGAAAATCCTTTTTTGCAGTGTAGCAAGCAGCATCTTGATTCCAGACCAACTTTATTGATGTTATGGAGTGGCTAGCCCAGGCCTAGCTCCTTAATTCAACAGAAAACATGGAACTGTAGAAATTACATGATGTTCACAAATATCAGACAAATTGTGTATTGATTATTTATTTTATTATCTCATTTCAACATGTCAACAACCCATAGACCTGAATTTAAAAAAGGTAAAAGTAAGGATCAACTTTTCTTTGGAGAAATGTGTACTCAGCTATATTGGCATGTTTAAATACACAATCTGGCAAAGAAAGTCTCCACCTAGATTTAACTTGGCAACTAAATGGAGCCTCCTATTGGATAATTACTGCATGGGTGATCATCTTTCTGTTAGAAACAAGTTATTTCACCCCAACCGATGCAATGAGTGGCTTCTCATTTCCTGAACAACTATGTGGAAAGACACACGAGAGATGTTAAGTCTGTTGAGAAGGGTCAAATCAAGTTGGCATCAAACAGAGGAAACATCTAAGGAGAAGCAGAAACTACTAAAACTGGGTTAAGAACTGTGGAAGAAGATCATATGGTGTGATGAGTCCAGATTGACCCTTTTTTCAGAGTGATTGAGTGCTGCCTATCTCCAGCATGCATCGGGCGAGTGGCGGGGTACACCCTTGATAGGTCGCCAGTCCATCGCAGGGTAACAGAGACACACTGGACAATCAACCTATCACACACACACACACACACTCATACCTAAGGGCAATTTAGAGAGACCATTTAGTCTAACAGTCACGTCTTTAGGAGGAAGCTGGAGCCACAGCGACTGCGTGCCATAATCAAAGCTAAAGGCGGTCCAACAGAATATAAGTCGTGGTGACTTTGTTTTGCCAGGCAGTGTATTAATCAAGTAAACAAAAACAAAAACTTTTCTCATCTCAGTTGTCTACCTTTATCTTTTGAGGTGAAAATAATATACAACTCAAAATGTATATATCTGACATCGAAAAATCTGTAACCAGCACAAGAACCCTTCTTTTTAATAACAGTCACACAAGCCTTCTTCAAGATCATGAAGCTAGAACTGTCTGAGTCTGACTCCCAGATGCTGTTCAGAGAGCTGGGCAGTAGTTCATTATAGTTAAATCTTCTTTAGGAGTGGTCCCATGAGGTCTCAATAAAGGTTATGTCAGGTAAAGATGGGGACCATTTCATTACTCTTTCATCTATAAAGCTTTGGCTGGCTAATCGTGCAGTGGAGTACTCTCATGGATGTGACGGAGAATTGTCCTGCATGCAAAGGTGCAAAACTACTGCGAGTAGATTTTAAAATCCTAACATGAATAGATCAAACTGAAGCGTAGTACTATCCATGGTGCTACTCCAGCCTCAGGCCTATCCATCTGGTTAGTAAAGAGTCAATCTCATTTCACCAGCCAATAAAACAATCTGCCTTCAGATATTTCTTGGCCCACTCTGGACATTTATTCAGTGTTGGTTGGGTTTCCACCTTCCATACCATGGCCATGTCTTTGAGCACTGACCCCAGGTAGGTTTCTGATCTGAAATATGACAGCATTGGAGGAGAATGGGTTCCCTATAGCTTCCAGTTTGATCTTCTTCAAAAAAATGTGTTAAGTTGCATCTTTTTTTTCTCAATACGTTCTTGCAAACCTGTAAAACTTTTGCAACAAAACTGTTGATGGTTCCGTGATTAAAATCAATCAATCAATCAATCTATCAATCAATCAATCAATCAATCAATCAATCAATCAATCAATCAATCAATCAATCAATCAATCAATCAATCAATCAATCAATCTATCTATCTATCTATCTATCTATCTATCTATCTATCTATCTATCTATCTATCTATCTATCTATCAATCAATCAATCAATCAATCAATCAATCAATCAATCAATCAATCAATCAATCAATCAATCAATCAATCAATCAATCAATCAATCAATCTATCTATCTATCTATCTATCTATCTATCTATCTATCTATCTATCTATCTATCTATCTATCTATCTATCTATCTATCTATCTATCTATCTATCTATCTATCTATCTATCTATCTATCTATCTATCTATCTATCTATCTATCTATCTATCTATCTATCTATCTATCTATCTATCTATCTATCTATCTATCTATCTATCTATCTAGCCCATTTGACCAAAGGAATAGAAGCTGTTTAATAATGTGTGTGCATTGATCTTAGGTCACATCTTCCCTCATTACACAACAGCTGATATGCTTCAATCCAATGTGAATTTATGTTTATGCAGCTTGGAGATTAAAAATAGGTCTTAAAGTGATAATAAAGTCAAAATATTCACTCCTCTAATAATTGTGCACACGGTGAAGCCTGTTCACAGGTGCCAGAAGTTCTGTAACTGAACATAGATGTGGAGCAGTTCTCAGAAACAGATGAAATATGAATCCAGTTGTTTAAAGAACAGTTAAATCTACAAACATTTTCATTTCACATAGTAAATACGGGTACTGGTATTGTTTCAAACAGTCTAAGAGTCCTCTTTTTTCACCTTCTGAAGAGTGAAAACAAACTGGGTCTTCATGTTTTGATATGAAATAGAAAGTGTAAGGCTTCCTGTGGATTAGTGTGTATGGAAACAAAAGCTGCTATAACTATTATGCCCACATTGCTACTCTTTTTATCACAAATTTATAACACTGTATCAGAGGAAGTGAATGAAGAAAAGTTGCTCAGGGAGCACTGATGACTGAGATACAACTGCCTTATAAAGTGTAGGGTGCCCCTTTGTGGTAAGGCATATAAACTACATCTCTACAGCTGCACAAATGTTAAAACCTACATTACCACAGGCTGATACAAGTTTAGATTAATATTCAGATTTATTCAACCATCCAAATACATCTCAAGGAATGTCTTATGAAAGAATAAATGTTTATTATATTTTCTAAACAGAGAGCATCAAATTTAATTTCATACAAAGATACATTTGGAGAAAATAACCTTCTCATAGCATATTTGATATATTTCGGACGTTTATTAAACATGACTTGGATTAACTCACTGTCCATGGCCTAGACAGTAAAACAAATGTCTATTATGAGTAATTTGCATGTTGAAATAGCTTAAATACAGACATCAAACACTGTGTAGGTGATAACTATGAGAGAAGAGTACAGTACATGAATAGGGTATGGCATTTCTGTGATATAACACTTTGACAGGCAGACTGTATAACTTGAAATCCAGTGGTTGTAGAGGAGGTAGCTCCTGAACAGCTTTTCATTGTTACAGGTGACGTCTCTCTGTTTCCAGTCACAGCATCAGACATTACGCTCTCCCACTGCAGCAGCAGGTGAGATATGTAAAATTGTGACATCATCACTAGCAGGTACTGTATTTCATCACTGCTTTCTGGATATCATCTCGCACAAGAGTGACATTTTTCTTCAGGTACTCCAGCTCCTCACGCTGCTGCTGCATCCGGTCCTCGTTGCTCTTCAATATTTCCCCTAGTTCTAAAAAAACAAAGACACCCAGAAACATGGGGATTCAACAACGCTACGGTCAAACATGGTGGTAGTGTGAAGTCTTGTGACGATTTCTGCGTCAGGACCTAGACATCCTTTCTTAATTGTTGGAAAGATTCATTCTGTTCTTTTCCAGGAGATCCTGAAGGAGAATCTCCCACCATCAGACCATAAGCCCAAGCATAATTTCACAATGATCCAAACCACAAGTTCACCTCTTAATGGAGCAATAAAAGCAAAATTGGACAAGTCAATGTGTAGTCCTAAATCTGATAAACATTCAGTTGAGTGACCTGATATAGGCCATTCAGGTTGCTAAACTCCCCAATGTGGCTGGGTTAGAAAAAGACTCATTGCCTGTTATCACAAAGCTTTGATGACAGTTACTCCCACCAAGGGTGGCACAAACAGTTATTAGGTTTAGGGGGCAATTACTTTACCAAACTGGGGAAGGTTGGTTTGGATAGCTTTCTCTCTAATAAATCAAATCAGAATTTGAGAACAATATTTTGTACTTAAGTTATTTTTGCCTAATTTTATAGAATTAAAATGCATCAAATAAAAATTAAGGAAATTTTTTGATCTAAAACATTGATTAGTGAGAAAAAACATTCTAAAACAGAAGACATCTGTAAGGATGTAAATACCTTCTCACAGCACTGCCTTGAGCATATTAACAGATAGGTCAGTAATCTGGTCCACTAGTTAGGACAGAAAAAGTCAGAGGATGTGTAGCAACCTTTAGAATGACAAATCTGTATATTAAGATGAACCCTGATTTCCGACCTTTTCGTACACCGGATTAAAGAGGTACGATTGTACAGCTCTGGGTACTCACTGTCAAGGTCATTTATCCCGTTTTTGGCTTTGCTCAGCATTTCTTCTGCATCCTTCTTCATATCTTTGACCTTCTGGTGGATGCTGTTGAGATTTCCAGTGTCGCCTCCAATAGACTCCATCTTCAACTGCAGCTCACGGTACCGTTTCTCTGTGTCATTGAGCCTCTAGGAGACCACAAACGTTAAGTCAGTTCAATGAGAACATGAAAACTAGTCAACACATCGGTTGATCCCTACATGTCTCTCTTTGGTTTGAGACAATTTGAAAGAACTTCACAATATTTTACCCCACAGATTTTGAGCTAATCTGAAGGCCCCAGTAAGTTTGGAGGTCTGTAACTGTTGACCCGGGAGCAAGTTGGTGACTTCTCCATACTATGCTCCTCAGCATCAGCTGTCCCAGCACTATGATTTACAGGACCTTCCACTTTATTATAATGACAGTATATTTATATTTTTATCATGTATATGAGCCAGAAATTTTTTATATCCTTGCTTCAAAAATTCAGCAAGAAAATCAAAAGTAAAAATAGATGTGGCATTTAAAATTTTTTACATTTACACAATCACAACTTTATGTTTTTGAACTACTCCCTCTTCCCTGATCCTCTTAAAACCGGACCTAATCTTGCTACTTATTTGCTTACCCGCTCCAGTGTAGATGCCTGGTGAGTGGCGTTGTTAGCCAGGTTTATGGCATCCTTTGCCATCCGTCTGTTTATCTCTGTCTTGTTCTTTAGAGCTTCCACTCCCCTGGACAGGTTGGTTAGACGCATCATGATGTCCATCTGCTTGTCCTCCACCACCAGCAGCCCCTTTTCTACCTGCAACGCCAAGGACCACAATGGAGAAGCATATTGGAGACAAATGTTCTTTACAACACAGCTGGTAAATGATCCTGCAGAGAGAAGCAGAGTTCAGTCATGTTGTACCTCAGCAGTGGAGTTCTTCGTGCTGTTTAGGTTGTCCTGGGCAACCTTCAGTGCTGCCTTTGCTTTCTCTATGGCCATCTCAGAGATATTCAAAGCCTGCTTGGTGTTGTTGACAAGATCCTTCACACTCACCGCTTCAGTCCTAAACGGGAACGACAGAAAACAGTTTCAAATTAAACTATTGCAAACCTTAAACAGTGTAATATAAAGTTGCTGGATGGATGAAAGTAAAATTTGACATGAAAAGATTTGGTCAAATCTGCAAATGGAAACAGGTTAATATTAGTTTCAAAACGATGAATCGAGCAGGATATAACTGCTGCATTAATGCACTTTTAAAAGATAGATTATATTCAAGGTTGCAACATGTTCCACATTGGGTTCCAATCCGTTTGTATATTTTCTATCAAACTTGACTCATCTTTAGCCCTTAAGATGCATTTGGACTTAACTACTAAGTGAGAATACATACGGTTCAACCCAAAAAGAGATCTTCAGTGGGGAAGCCGAACATTCACTATGCAGCTATACCAGCCAATTACAGAGGCACCATGCAGAGGATGTGAGATCTATGGAAGCTTCACATTCAGAATAGCCATGAAAAAACTTCTGACTCACTGTTGCAATGTTTGAAATAGGTTATTCTTACAAGTAGAGATTTGTAAAGTGATACAAAGATACTAAGACAAGAGGGAGCCAGGATGACAGGGGAGATATAGCATCATCCCCACCGATACGATAATAGACACAAAGCCACACTGAGATGCCCAGATGACCTGAATAAAGGGGAACTCACTTAAGAGATATGATCCCAACTATAACCCTGGACCTACACTTTTGCCAAAGCTAAGTAATGGTAAATGGCCTGTACTTGTATAGCGCTTTATTTAGTCCCTGAGGACCCTAAAACGATTCACACTACATTCAGTCATTCACCCATTCATTCACACACTGGTGATGGCAAGCTACATTGTAGCCACAGCTGCCCTGGGGCAGAAGTGAGGCTGCAGAACACTGGTGCCACCGGGCCCTCTGACCACCACCAGTAGGCAGAAGGGTAAACGACTGAGACAGAGCGCTCAAACCGGCAACCCTCCGGGTTGCAAGACAAACTCCTAATTCCTGTGCCACAGTCGCCCAAGTAAGTGGGATGAATTTATATAGCGCTTTTCTAGTCATATCGACCACTGAAAGCACTTTATTCTAGAGTCAAATTCACTAGCACTCACAAACATGCACACATTCATACACCAATACAGAAATTCGTAGGCCACTTGGAGCTAAGTGCCTTTCCCTTGGGCACATCAACATGTGGCAAAAAGAAGCTAGAATCGAAAACAATGGGTTTTAGGCATTAAAGTCCAAGACTACACAATGGCGGTCATTAGACACCCTTCAGGAAAACCAACATGGCTAAAGAACGAGATAAACGTCACAGCTGACAATGGATGGTTTTACCCTAACTCCACCACCTTGAGACTGGATGCTAAGAGAAAGAAGGGAAGCCGAAGTCTAGTGGGCATTAGAACTAACTTCCAGGATGAAACAGTAAAGATTATTAAGATGATGGCTCCCAATGATGATCTATTAAATACATTTCTCAGGTAGGGGGAAACATCATGAAAAGACAAGCCCCTCCAGATTGAAGATGTCGACTGGAGGACAATACAAGGGCACTAATCATGGCAACACAAGAACAGACACTCAACATGAGAGGTAATGGTCTACCTACAGATCCTAAGAGTGTCCATAGATGCCACTTAAACAGTCCAACACATAACAGCTTGGTACGAGATGCTGGAAGGTAAAGGGTCACATGGAACTCCAAGGACCAAGAGGGGGGAATAATGTACAGGAACATTGGTGCAGAGATGTGCTAGATATCCCCCAATTTAAAGCAGGAAATACCACCAAAGGTGTTGCAAGACAACAGAGTTGAGAACCTGTGGGACTTTCACATCCTGACACATAAACAGGTGATAGCTAACCAACCGGACATTGTGGTGGTGGGCAAAGCAGAAAAGACTGCTGTAGTGGTAGATGTGACAATACCAAGCGACAGTAGCAATAGGAAGGAACATGAGAAGCTTGAGAAATTCCAAGGGTTCAAACTGCCAGTGATCATTGGTGCACTTTGGGCTGTAACCCCCGAACTGCAGGAGTGGCTACAGGAAAGACTTATGATATCTCTGTCCAGAAGAGTGCAGTCTTCAAGCTCTCAAACCTCTATTAGAGGACCTAAGCTGGAAGTGGAAGCCTCTGACCGAATAGAGGGAGTTGAAAGATACACAGCAACTTGAAAGCTTTTTTACATTCCCTGCAGACAGATTCTAGCACTGACGTACAGTAGCAGTTATCAAGGTAGTCAGGCATTGTTGTTTTTTTCTAAATGGAGACAGTGACAGAGACAAAGTCATAATATCTAATGGATTCATCTGGAAATGTAATGCTGGAAGTACAACTCACTCTGCATCTTTAGCTTTATTCAGGAGGTCCTCAGCATTGCGGATGAGCTGTGAGGTTTGATTCATAATGCCTTGAACATTGCTGAGGTTGGCAATGCTGTCTTTGATCTGCATGGTCATTTTGTCCAGTGTAGTCCTGTTGAGCGGCAGCTTGATATCTAAGACCTGCTGGGCTACCATCTGGATGCTCTCAGGATCTGCTCCCTCCTCTTCTCAGCACAGAAGGTGGAAAGATCAAAAAGTAAAACAGGGTCTTAATGTAATGAGCATCAGTGCATTATTTAACCTGAAGACATCTTCCATATACCTGTGAGGAAGTCTTTGATCGTCTTAATGAAATCTTTAAGATCTTTAATGCTTTTTTCAAAGTATTCCTTCTTCTTCTGTGCTTTCTCCAGAGCATTCATCGTCCGGTTTTTCACGTCCTGGGTCTGAGAAGCTATATCCTGAAGCTGGGCCCAGGGGAACAAAACAATCAAATACACAAGCTTATACTGTCACAACAGGTAGGATGGTTACAGAAAGTTTTAGTACCCTCTTTGTGACGCCCTGCAACTCCTCCATGGCAACTTTCAGACTGTCTGTGACGTTCCTTGCGTCATTCAGCACAGTCAAAGAAGATCCCTTTATCCCTTTGCATCCCTCTCCACCACAAACAAGGTTACCCTGATCGTCGTGGCAACCACACGTGTTGTTAGAGCAGCTGCCGTTTTGGCTGGTATTACTAGGACCACCACACACCTTAAAAGATTATATGGATTTAATAAAAAATGACTATGATAGAGATGTTTGATGACACATGTACTAAACATGATGACCTTCCACAGCCTAATATATACAATGAATGTGTTTGACATGTTTAGTCTTTCTGATCAACCAGAAATGCCCAGTATAAATGCACATGGTGAGGCAGAAAGTACTGTGCTGCACTGAGACGGGGCAGTGTTAAGCCCTATAGACACACTTCTCTTCGTCTATGCATTAAAAACAGTGAAAAATACAACAAATACCGTCGGAATAGAACCTTTCCTGGAGGACTCACCTCCTTGGCAATCATCTGCATTAAAGCTGCCAGACGTTTAAAAGTTAAGGCAAACAAGCAGGATTTTTACAACAAAGGGATTTAAATAAAAAATAAAAAATCTAGCTTCACCTTATATTGAATATTATTGATTTATCTTGCCATTGTACTTTTAACAGAATAAAAATGATTAAAGTACAATTAAAACTTTTAAAAACAACAAAATGTTTCAATAATGGTCAAAATTGAGTTACAGTATAGGCTTCTTTTTTTCCGGTTTAATATATTGGTACATCCGACTCCAGAGGAGTCAGTCCCTCAGATCGGGAGTCTCTAAAAGCAGAATGGGAGACAGATCTTTTAGTTATCAGCCAACGCCTAAGTGAGTCTTTCTCCACTATTTACCTTTTGGCTGAGATGCTGGACCTTCTCACTGAGGTTTTGGGTCTTTTGGTTCAGCTCATTTAATGAATTGTTGTGAGCAGTTAGATTCTGGAGGAGCTCGTCTTTTGTGGCGTCCAGCAGCGCCTCGACAATCCCTCGGGTTTGGTTGGATCGTTCAAATGGATTTGCAGGACCCGACACTGAGGTGTTGCACTTCTCTTCGGCCTGCTGTGACTCCTGGTAATACTTCTTCACTTTGTCAAACTGATCTGTGGGAAAACAGAAGCAAAGTTTAACAGCTATAGCTAATATAAACTTAAGCATCCTTTGTTGATGAAATTTTTTTTTGTGAAATCTTGTTACAATTTCTTATATTGCCCTCTGGACTTAATGGCAGACCTGGCATAGAATGTATGAAAGAAACTCCAGATTTAATCTCAGCACATGTATTTAGTGGGATAAATGCCTCATGTCAAGAAAAAAATGTTACCAAAATCACCAGTGATATATGTAGGACTTATCCTGCCAATATTGGCAATGAAAAAAGAAGTACGATAAATAAATGGCTTAACAAAGAAATTTATGGGCCAAATATTGCATCAAAAACTAACAACTTTGCCAAACTTATCTGATTATTCAGTGTGGCATTCAACTGTATTAATTTAACGTAATCACTATTATTAGATTTTTAATTTTAGTTCAAATCTTATTATTAGTTTCCTTTCTTATTTCATTATACATTGTATTTATTTAGCAAAATATTTTTTATTAAGTAGTTTTACTTATTTATGTTGATCCGAGTTTCTTCAAACTTTTATTCAATATTCCATGACTTCCTGTTTGTGTACCATATTAATATGGTATGACATAGAGTCCATACTCCAGCGGTGTCCAAAGTGCAAATCCAGGTGCCGTTTGTGGCCCTCGATCACAATTCTAGCATGGCCTACGTAGATCTGGTTTCATGGTCAGGCAGTTGATGCAGATACACATTTAAAAACAATACTAGGGTGCATTAAGTGATACCAGGCCTTTAAAAAATACAGACAAAATTGAACAATGTAAGGTGCAAGACAAAGGATTCATTGAGGTTTTTGCTTTTAATAGGCCCGTTTCCACAAGACAAGTTCCAGGACATTTCTGGGAGGCAAAAGCTGACGGGGAGAATCCGCTGGCTGTGACCTCGCAGCGGTTGTGTCTCCATACAAAATTGGCCTTTTAAGTAATTCAATTCCATTCAATTCAGCTTATTTATATAGCGCCAATTCACAACAGATGTCATCTCAAGGCACTTAACAAGAAGTCATTTCAATACATTTATACAAACATTCCAATCAGTTAAAAAGTTTCCTATTTAAGAAATCCCAGCAGATTGCGTCAGTCATTGGCGTGAGGTTGGGCAGACTTTCCAACAGCAGCAATCCTTCAGCAATCCCTCATACTGAGCAAACATGTAGCGACGGTGGAGAGGAAAAACTCCCCTTTAACAGGAAGAAACCTCCAACAGAACCAGGCTCAGTAGGAGCGGCCATCTGCCACGACCGTCTGGGGGTTTGAGAAGACAGAGCAGAGACACAGAAGGAACAGAAGATCCGATATAAGAGTACTCTCTATGTTACAGAAAGTTAAAAGTTGATAACAGGACACAGTGGATGTTCAGCCACTGGGAGCACCATCCCAGTCGATGCCCCACGTCCAACAGGGCATTGAAGCCAAGCAGGATACCAGACCAGGTATATCTTCTATGGAGAGAAAAACACTGAGAGAACACAAAGTTAACAGTCAAAATAGCAGAATGTACTGTAATACAACTGGAGAGTAGTAGTAGAAAAGGAAGTAGCAGAGTGAAGAAAATTGGTAAGTCTGTCCTCCAGCAGTCTAAGCCTATAGCAGCATAACTACAGAGCTAGCTCAGGATGATCTAAGCCACTCTAACTATAAGCTTTATCAAAAAGGAAAGTTTTAAGCCTGGCCTTAAAAGTAAACAGAGTGTCTGCCTCACGGACTAAAGCTGGGAGCTGGTTCCACAGGAGAGGAGCCTGATAACTAAAAGATCTGCCTCCCATTCTACTTTTAGAAATCCTAGGAAGTGATTGACTAATCAGTTTCTTTTTTAGAACTTCTGGTCCAAAGACAGCAACTTCGGTTTTGTCAGAATTTAAAAGCAAAAAGTTTAGATTCATCCATGTTTTTATGTCTTCCAGACATATCTGTAATCTACCTAACTGACTGGGTTCATCAGGATTTATGGATAAATATAGTTGTGTATCATCGGCATAGCTGTGGAAATTTATCCCATGCTGTCTAATGATTCTACCAATTGGAAGCATATATATGGTGAAAAGAATTGGTCCAAGCACAGAACCCTGTGGAACTCCACAAGTAACCCTTGAGAGTGAAGAAGATTGATCATTTAGATGAACAAACTGGAATCTGTCAGGGAAATATGATTTAAACCAGCCTAGTGCTGTTCCTTTGATCCCTGCAACATGTTCAAGCCTTTCTAAGAGAATATTGTGATTGACTGTGTCAAAAGCAGCACTGAGATCTAACAAAACCAGAACAGACACCAGTCCATTATCTGAGGCCATGAGAATATCATTAGTAACCTTCACCAGTGCTGTTTCAGTGCTATGATGAGCTCTAAAACCTGATAGAAACTCTTCAAACAGCTCGTTACTATTTAGATGCTCACAGACTTGATTAGCAACAATTTTCTCAAGGATTTTGGATAAGAAAGGAAGGTTAGATATAGGTCTGTAATTCACTAAGTCATCTTGATCAAGGGAAGGTTTCTTGAGTAAAGGTTTAATTTTAACTATTTAACTATTTTCCAAGCCGCCGGTGCAGCAGTCTGACTCCCATAGCCCTCCAAGTTGCGCCAAACCCCGGACCGCAGCCAGAACTTGCCAAGGAGTTCTTTGCTTCACTCCAAACCCACGTAACGAGCCCTCGGCGCCGATTACACATCACTGCAGTCCTGGGGATGCTTCTCTGCCCAACATACATAAAGTTCGAGATGCTGACAGATCCTCTGCCCAGAGTGAACAGCGCAAAGACCCGCCTCCCATCATACTTATCATTGGGGACTCCATCCTCAGGAATGTGAGGGTGAGAGGAGCCAGAAAGATCCCGGAGCTCATTCAACTACATACAGGTTTGAGTAAAGCTATAATTCACGCTGGCACCACTGACATTTGTAAGCAGCAGTCTGAGCTACTGAAGCGTGATTTTATTCACCTTTTTAATCTTTTAAGAAATTCACATGTGTCTGTTTTTATCTCTGGTCCCACTCCCACCGAGGGCAGAGGAACTGGTCGTTTAAGCAGACTTTTATCTCTGGACACTTTGCTTTTCTCTGCCACCATGACTCACAACATTGGATTAAAGACAATTTTAACATTTTCTGGGGCAGGAGTCATCTGTTTGGGGCGATGGGCTCAATCTCAATAGACAGGGCACCTGCATGCTGGCAATGACTTTGGCATGCCCACACCCCTCCCCTGTCTACCACACCCCAGCTTAGATCATACAAATAATCCCAAAATTCTATTTTCCACAATTTTATTTCACAATTTATAAAACCCCCTCAAACACTCTTTGTGAGGAGTTTGCAGACCACTTCCAAGGGAAGGTAGACAATATCAGATGCAATATTTTATCTTCTCAAAGTAACATGGTTTTAGACAAATCTGAGCTTTACCAGAGGAAACGCTGGACAGTTTTGTTCTGGTAGAAGCTGAGATTCTTCATAAAGTTTTCTCCACCACATGTCTTTTGGACCCAATTCCTACTTCATTTTTCAAGTCCTTTTATGGATTTTTTAGAGATGAGATTTTAACCTTGATGAATTGCTCCCTTCAGACAGAGGTCTTTCCTGCCGCCTTTAAAGGGGAGGAAGTGAGGCCCCTGTTGAGGAAGAGCAATTTAGATTTGAATGATTTTAACAATTTTAGACCGGTATCTAACTTACCATTTTTAAGCAAAATTTTCGAAAAGCTTGTTTTAATTCAACTTAATGATTTTATTAATGAACACAATGTCCTAGAGAAATTTCAGTCTGGTTTCAGGGTGAACAACAGCACAGAAACAGTCCTTTTGAAGATTTTAAATGGTTTTAGATTAGACTATGATGCACAGAGGGTGACAGTGTTGGTTCTACTGGATCTAAGCGCTGCCTTTGATACAGTGGACCACACTATTCTTTTAACCTGTTTAAAATAGATTGGCCTCTCTGGTGCTGTTCACAAATGGTTCACATCCTATCTCACAAACAGGACTTATGGTAAGTTTAGATACCTACTCCTCTATGGTCCACAAGGTTACATGTGGTGTGCTCCAGGGTTCAAGTTTCGGCCCAGTGCTTTTTAACCTTTATATGCTCCCTCTTGGCAGTGTCATCAGAAGACATGGAGTTAACTTTCACAGTTATGCTGACGATACACAATTGTACATTTCCGTGTCTCCTGATGACACACGGCCAATGGATGCACTTTTTACCTGCATTTTAGACATCAAATCCTGGATGGCAAAAAACTTTCTCCAGCTCAAACAGGACAAAACTGAAGTTTTAGTCATCAGTCCTAAGGTTCATAGAAAGAACATTTTACCAAAACTACAATCACTGTCTTTTAATCCTTCTTTACAAGTGAAGAACCTGGCCATAATTTTTGACTCTGAACTGGCTTTTATCCTTTACATTAAAAATATCACCAAAATAGGTTTTTATCATCTAAAGAACATTGCCAGAGTCCGCCCAATTCTCTCTCTGGCCAAAATGGAAACACTGACGTATGCTTTTATCACCAGTGGGATTGATTACTGTAATGCCCTACTTTCTGGTCTTCCCAAAAAGAATATCTCAGGTTTACAACTTCTACAAAGTTCAGCAGCAAGTGTCCTGACAAAGACCAAGAGGCAGGAGCAGATTACACCTGTCTTAAATTCACTGCATAGGCTACCCGTATGTTTTAGTATCAATTTTAAGATTCTTTTATTGGTTTTTAACTGTCTTAATGGTCTTGGGCATTCTTATCTTTCAGAACTTCTTCAACCATATGAACCTTTGTGGTCTCTGCGCTCCTCCGGCCCTAAAAGTCATCCCTAAAAGTCAGGACACACACTTATGGCGAGTTGTCTTTCCATTTGTTCATGTTTTTTAAGAGCAGGCTCAAGACTCACCTTTTCAGCCTACCTTTTAACTGATTGTTTGATTATATTTTCAGTGTTTTACTGTGTAGTCTTATCATATATATCCTCTGATATTTCTATACTTTAATCTGTTATTTTAATGTTCCTTCCAGTGTTTTCTCTATGGGAGCCCTCTGCCTCGGGAGCGGTGGTCGGCTGCCTGGGTGCTCTCCAGGTAGCGCTTGGGTGGAGGTGGGGGTCTCTGCCTTGCCTCCTCTTGGGGCCCTGTGTGCTTCGGCTGCTGCGGTTGATCTGCTTGCCGGCGCAGATGGCTCCCTTTATGGCGTTTCCTTACTCTTCTGCACCTGGCCCAATGTCCCTTTTATGTCCCTTTCATTGTTGTTCTTAAGTGTTTGTGTGCATGGGAGTTGGGTTGGTGGGAGGGGGGTATAACTGATCATGGTTTTAAATCTGTGGGTGAGGGATGGGAATATGGTATATATGGGGCCATTTAAATCTGTAAAGCACTTTGAGTTGCAACTCTTATATGAAAAGCACTTTATACATAAAGTTTAATTAATTAATTAATCAATTACCTAATTAATTAATTACTTAATTAATTGATTAATTGATTGATTGACAATTCCATCCCAGCGACTCTACCAGGCCTTTTCCAAGTACATATCCCAAGGCTCATACTCGGTTAGTTTTTTTAATTGCCTAGAAAGTGGCCTTATTGGGCTGGCTCGATAAGACAATTCTAGAATAGCCCTACTCTTGATGGCTGCATGTTGGAGTGGCTCTGTTAGCTACATATAGTTTTGCTTTTTCAGACATTGGTTCCTCTGTTTTTCTCAAGGAAAGATTGCATTTTTGGGCTGGCATTGTTTCTAGTTTATGGTGCGAGGATGTTGGAAGGGTTTTTGCAGTTGTTCTTTTACTTTTTGATAATTTGTTATGATGCGTAACCATGGCAACAAGGTGGTTTAGAGCCGGAAGCAGTGGAATAACATTGTAAAAGCTGAAATAATACCTTGACTGAAGCCACAAATTCCTGATGAGCTAAGAAGGCGTTGTGGAGAGCAGAAGGAAAAAGGAGACAGAGAAGGAGGAAGTTCAAACCACCTCTTCCATCGATCATAATAAACAATGTGAGATCACTGACGAACAAGATGGATGAACTCCAAGCCCTTACAAGGACGCCAGAATATCAGGAATACAGTATTATGTGTTTCACTGAGACGTGGCTACAGGATCATATCCCCAACTTCACCTTCTCTCTGGCAGGATTCATGACTATACGAGCAGACAGAGATCTAAAGAGTAGCAGGAAAAGAAAGGGAGGTGGAGTAGCAGTGCTTGTCAACAACAGATGGTGTCATCCAGGACATGCTACTGTTAAGTGTCGCCTCTGCAGCCCAGATATTGAACTCTTGGCAGTAACTTTAAGTCCATATGATTTACCAGTTCACCGGTGTTCTTATGGCAACTGTTGACATTTTCCCTTCAGCCGTTGCCAACAATGCACGTGATGTCATTGTCGCTAAGCTACAGAACCAACACTCCAATTAGTGCCGATATCTGGTGATTTTAATCATGGCTCGCTCTCTACTACACTTGTTTGTTTGTCAGCTGCTCCATCAGAGAAAACAAGACATCTAATTTGTTTTATGCAAATGTAAAGGATTCATACAAGTCCAACGCAAGACCTCCTCTTGGACAATCAGATCACAATTGTGTCTTTCTCTGCTCAGAATATAAACCACTTGTTCAGAGGCTATGTGTGACAAAGAGAATTATGAGAAAGTGGTCACGGGATGCTTAAGACGCTCTACAGGGTTGTTTTAGAGGTTCAAACTGGATGACGGTTTGCCAAGCACATGGAGAGGACATCAATGCCATGACAAAGTGTGTGACTGACTACATAGACTTCTGTGTGGACAACATCATCTCCACCAGAACAGTGAGATGCTTCCCTAATAACAAACCCTGGTTTACCAATGACCTGAAGGAACTATTTAACAAGAAAAAATTGCCTTCAGGGAGGGAGACAGGGAATTATTGAGGAGTATACAGAAGTAACTTAAAGTCAATATTAGAGAAAGCCAGGAGTCATACAGTAAGATATTGGAGAGCAAACTACAGATGAACAATATCAGAGTTGTCCGATCTGTCTGATAAAAAAGATCACAGGCTCTAAGCATAAGAAGCATCCTCCTTGTACTATCCCCAGTCAAACAAACATCCCACCTTCAACTGACCCACAGCTTTCCTAGTACACCTAAGATGTTTTATCTTCCACCTCAGTGAGGGACTCTTCTGTTTTCCAAACGTTTGTCTTCAAGCAGGTCAAGATATGCTACTGCTCCCTTTGCCTCAAGTGGGAGGGCACTTGTCTGTCTCTAGAAGTCCGGTAAAGAGGTAGCTGGAGAGACTGAATCATCACAAGGCTGCAGATCCAGATGCTGTCAGCCCCAGGGTCCTGAAGGCCTGTGCAGAGCAGCTCTGTGGGATTCTGCAGCACCTCTTCAACCTTAGCCTGACTCAGGAGAAGGTTCCAGTGTTGTGGAAGGCATCCTGCCTTGTTCCAGTACCAAAGAGAACTCACCCATCAGTCATCAATGACTATAGACCTGTTGCCCTGACATCCCAAATCATGAAGGTCCTAGAGAGACTCCTGTAGGCCCACCCGAATAAGCAAACAAGAACATATCAGGACCTGCTCCAGTTTGCTTATCACTGTGGAGTTGGGGTTAAAGATGCCATCATCCACCTACTTCAACCAACCCACTGTCATCTGGACAAAGCAGGCAGCACCGTAAGGATCATGTTCTTTGATTTCTCCAGTGCATTTAACACAATTCAGCCTGGTTTGCTTCGTCAGAAACTCCTGAAGACACAGGTGGAGCCCTCAACAATCGCCTGGATCAGTGATTACCTGACAAACAGACCACAGTTTGTGAAACTGAAGAATTGTGTGTCAAACCAGGTGGTCAGCAGCACAGGAGCACCACAGGGGACCGTACTTTCACCATTCCTTTTCACTCTGTACACCTCAGACTTCCAGTACAAATCTGAGACCTGTCATCTGCAGAAATACTCAGATGACTCTGCAATTGTCGGGTGTATCAGCGATGGACAAGAAGCTGAATACAGAGAGCTGGTGGACCGCTTTGTGACATGGTGTGGAAACAATCGTCTTACTTTGAATGTGAATAAAACAAAGGAGATGATTGTAGATTTCAGAAGAAACAGGGATAAGTCAAACACTGTTTCCATCATGGGAGAAGAAGTGGAGGTGGTAGAGGTATATAAATACCTCGGAGTTCACCTTGACAACAGACTGGACTGGAGACTCAACAGTGAAACCGTCTACAAGAAGGGACAGAGCAGACTGTACTTCTTGAGGAAGCTTAGGTCCTTCAAGCTTTGCAGCAAGATGCTGCAAATCTTCTACAAGTCTATTGTGGAGAGTGTAATCTCTTCAGCCATCATCTGTTGGGGTAGCAGCATCAAAGCCAGGGACTTAAAAACAACATGATAAAGAAGACTGGTTCAGTTCTGGGGATGACTGTGGAACATCTGGAGATGATGATGCAAAGATGGATTATTTATCAAAATCAAGAAAAGTATGGAGAACCCTGAGCATCCTCTTCATGTGACTATCTAGGACAAGGGTCTTCTTCAGTTTTGCTGCAACAAAGACAGCTACAGGAGATCCTTCCTGCCCACAGTAATCAGGATCTACAACAACTCTTTGAAGAATGAAATAGTATAGTATGAGCAACCTAATTTCCCCTGAAACCTAATTTCCCTCAGGGATCAATAAAGTATTTTTTAATTGAATTGAAATGGAGACATGCACATACTGTGAAGGTCCGGTAAAATTACCCAGAAGTTCCGATAGTGGAAACGGGCCTGATTAAATGTATTAGTAAAAGGGGCCACAAACACCCAGTGACTTTTACTAAACAGCAGATTTGGACGTGCCCTTTTAATAAACTTAGCAAAATAAAGCAAAAATGACCCATATCCTCTTCTTGTTGCTTAAAAGAGACACAAATCTGTAAAAAAAAAAAAATCAATCTGAAAAGTTTAGGATATGGTTTCTCTTTCTTTTTTTTTCTGGAAAACCTGCTAGACCCTTTTTACGTTTCAAATATACAGTGATGCACAGACCCATGTCTACAGAAATCATACTGCTTTGCCTATTCAATTGAATACTGTTTTGTTTATTTTTGAGCATGTAAAAATAAAAATCGTTTTTCCAATTTAACCCCCCCCCCCCCAAAAAAATAGTTTGTGGTCCCCAGAATATTTTGAATTTGACATGTTTGACCCCCATGGCAAAAGATTTGGGCACCACTGCTATTCTCCATATCTATCTTCAAAATGGGAAAGACAAGAGAACACACTGCTCAGGTAAGGCAGATATGTGTTGCTGATCATTCAGGAAACGGCTACAAGAAAATAGCAACTATCCTAATTTGTCCCTATCTAAAGTCAGAGCAAAAAAACACGCGAAAGACCCAAATTTAGTTGGCTACCACACACAATGAGCAGGATGGTAAAAGAGATGAAAAAAATCTCCAGAGCTCATTGTTAACAAAGACTGGCATCTTAGGGTTACCAAAGCTCCATAACAACCAGTAGATCCCATGGCCCTGTTAACTGGTTGTCCTACCATCAAACAGAAATGTGGAGTTTGCTTTGATCAGATCAGACTAGGATTAGGCTTTTTTCAGCAACAAACACTCCAAGTCGGGTTGGCGTAAAAGAGACGGGGAAAAGCACGCAATTTCCACTGTTAACTATGGTGGCTGTGCAGCTGTGGGCCTATTTCTCTTTCAAAGGAACATTGTTAGTGTGCAGAAAACATCTGGTGTTTTCTGCCATTAAACTGGAAATGGGTCAGCACTGGCTGAGTTTATTTAGGGCTTATCACACATAGTTACTAGGGGTTGCTTTAATTGCGGTTAAAGGTGCTATGTGATGAGAATTTTTTTTTAAGATTTGCTGGTTGATACCTGCAAATCCCGAGGTGAGGTAGTTATCCAGCAGCTCCTGGTTGTGAGCCAGCGTAGCGTTGACATCCCTCAGCTCTCTCTCCAGGTCATTCAGGGTGCGTTTCAAGACCTCATCCACTCCTTTAATTTTGTTTGTATCTTGGCCGATTTCCGCCAGGCGTTGATTAGTGAGAAGAATATCAGTGCTGAAACACATTTGTATCTTTTAGGGAACTGAAGACAAATAAGACTCCAAAGATCCACAGACAGTTTCAGTTGCCAACCTGAGGTCATCGATGCTTTGTCCAATCAGCTGGTGGGTCCTTTCTGTGTCCCCTGAATCAATCAGGTTCCGCACCTGGTTCAGCCTTTGCTCGAGCTCCTTGATGCGATTGTTCCCAACTCCGGGCGTGATCCCGCTCTCCAGGATCCTCTGTACAGTGTACTGTATGTGGTCCAAGTCTCTTCTAATCTGGCACAAGGAGTCGTCCCACAGCTGGAAGCACTGATGACACCGGACACATTTGGGGAAGACACCCGTGAAGCCGCGGGCACAGTCATCACACCTGGCTCCCGCCATCCCCTCCCGGCATTCACACTGCCCCGTTTCTCGATTACACTGGGCCGTCTGTGACCCCATTGGGTGACAGCTGCACTCTGAAAAGAAGCAGAGAGAAATTTAATGGTATTGAATAATTTCAGGTTTACCTACAATATTCAGCATGTGAATAAAATTTGAGAACAGCAGATTTGCAAAAGGACCAATAGAATGTCCATTAAGAAGACGTCTTTGAATTCAAAAATATTTTTGTATAAAATGCAAGAAATTAAATTATCTGGTCTCTATCGGAAGTTCAATATTTTGGTTCCTGCTTGGTTTAAGAAAAAAATAATTTATCTAACCATCAGATCTGTTAAGGATAAAGGGATTTCAAATTCAAATTTATTTATAAAGCACATTTACTACAACATAACTGCCCCAAAGTGCTGTACAAAAAGACAAAACATGAAAACAATAAAAGAATAAAAGAAAAAAAGAAAATAGCTGTAGTTATACACAACAAAGGTATTATAATTTACAACCACAAATAGATGACAAAAAAAGCTAACCAAGCCAATAAAAAAAAGAAAAGAGTCTTAAGTAAGGACTTCAAATCTGAAAGCATTTGGGTTGCTCAAATATGGAGCAACAAACCGTTCCACAATTGAGGAGTAGCCACTGAAAAGGTTCTCTCACCCTGGGATATGAGCCTTGATGAAGGAACGTCCAGGGAGAACAGAGAAGACAAAGTTCTAACTGGAATATGATGATGCAGCAGCTCGGAGAAATAAGAAACAGCCACGCCATTCAAGGCTTTGTAAACAAGTCATTAAATCTTAAACTGGATTCTGTAACATTGCACGATAAGCTGTTTAACTTTTTTTGGGGGGGAGGGGCATGAAAATGCAATTTCTTTCAACGAGTACGCCTCAAATTACCTCTTTCTCTAAAATGACGCCGTATTTACAGTCTCGACTGTCTGTTTCTCGACATCTAAAATTAAAGTGTTCCATATTACTGGACAGTGACATTTCTACCACAAATGGTTCAGCAATGCCTCTGTTGTTAGGGTAAACGCCTCCAAGCAAGAAGGTTCTTGGTTTAAATCCTAAAGTACCCCCGGTACATGCAAAGGATTTCTTTTGGTTTTCTATGGTCTAATAACATGCATTCTAAGGTTGTTGTTTTTTTTGTATTCTACAAGATGATCTGCTCTAAACTGGGCAGCAGATATTAATCTACAGAAAAACCACAAAAACCCAGGAACAAAATAGATACTACAAAAAAGAAGTGGAGTCATGTACGAAATACTGTATAAATCCTGGAATAATAAACATACCGAGAAATAGGCAGAACTTTTAACACACGAAAAAATGAATATCAAAAGGAATCTGAAAAAGAAACCACAGGGAGGCACACAAGAGCAACGAAATTAACAAAAACCAGAGAAGCACTCAGAGAGCGCAAACCTCCGCGCCATGTTGATGGAAAAGATGGGCTCTTTTCCATCAATACATTCAGCATCGCTCTGTCTGTCGAAGCTTCCGACCTGGCAGCTTTACACTCCATTAATAACACTGTCTGACAACTTTTGCAAGCATGGTTCCAACTGCGCTCTGAGGATCTGACACAGTCTATCCCTACGTGTCAGTTCATCCCGCAAACAATCAGATCACCTCTCTCGACTCCTCATCCCGGCCTACACCGCCCTCAGGTGGCAAAGACAACCCACTATACATTCCATCAAAGCCTGTTTTGGAGGGTTTTTGAAGGTCAGGATCTGGATATATACACTGAGTCTGTTCTCTAATCCATCAAGTGCTGTGTAGACAGCATCACAGAGGAAAGACACATCCGCGTCTTCCCAAAAGGATGACAAAAGACGTCCAGACCCTGATCAGAGATCGAAACTTGGCCTTCAAGACAAGGGGCAGAGCTCTTTACAGCTGACCTGAGGAGGGGCATCAAACAGGCCAATGATTCATACCTGAGTAAAATGGAGGCATACCTGAAGGACAGCAATCCACAACAGATGAAGAGGGGCATCAGGGCCCTAACCAATTACAAAGGCTGCCCCCCTCCTACGTCCTCCAGAAGCAGCAGCGGCACACTGGAAGAGGAGCTGAACGGCTTTTTTGGCCGGTTTAAAACCACCACCACACACCTTCAGTCACTGCCACCCCCTGGTTCCAGCACTCCACCTCTCTCTCTCCAGAAACATAAGGTGAGGAAAAACCTGAGAACACTGAATCTGGGGCGGTGGGCAAAGCATCTGCAGATGAACTAGCTGGACTCCTCACCAAACTCTTTTTTCTCTCCCTGACACATGCCACCGTCCTCGCATTTCTGAAGGCCTCCATCATCATCATCATCCTCATCCCAAAACACACCCAACCAACTGCATCATACACTTCCTGTGTGTCCTCAGTAAGATCAATTCTGAACACGAAGCTGCTGCTGGCCCCCTACTATTCTTCTGTGGAGAGTGTGCTAACATACTGTCTGGGTGTGTGGTATGCAGGCTCCACAGTTGAGTACAGGAAGTCAGTCATCAACATTGCCACCCAAAAATAAAAAAATAAATCACTGGAAACCCTCTTCTCACCCTGGAGCATATTTCTAATTCCTGCAGCCTCAGGAAAACCAAGGCCAACACAGGAGACCTCTCACACTCTGCCCACCCTCCATACTGTTACCCTCCTGAGGACGTTTCAGGTCAATCAGGTGACACTCCAGCAGACTGACCAACAGCTTGTTCCCCTGGGCCATCAGAACTGCAAACACTCACGGACACATGCGTGCACGCACATACTAGATAGACTCCCATATCACCCCCTAAACTCTTGTGTTGTTGTTTTATGTCTTTTTAAATCTTCTTTATGACTGCAATTTTACAGATTAAAGTGACAGGAGATCGGAGCACCTCTCCAACACTGCAGATAATGTTTTGTTTTGCCATTCTGACATCGGCACTATTGCAATATGATATTTTTATTTTGCATGACAGACTTCTCTTTCTAAGCTGTCTGTTGTCAGTGTTTGCAGTAAATATAGTAATATATGCCAGTTTCTGTGAAGCCTCCTCTCCTGCATTTCTAGAACATCACTGTGACAAGTTGAAGTCGACTCAACTTTTTTCATGTTGACATTGACTTTACAAAATATTTAGTCATGCTAATCTTACTAAGCAGGGATCCATCCCATCTGACTAAAAGAATGCCACTTCAGTTCTTGTTCCATCTGCTTTCTGACTTACCTTTACACTCCACCTGCGGGTCCCCCCAGTGCTCCTCTTGGCACTCGGTGCACCGTTGTCCTCCAAATCCGGGGCGACAGGAACACCGGCCTGTGAACTGCAGGGGGAGGGCAACATGCTTGACATCATGATGTTTTTTTCGAACAGTTCCATGCTTTTCAGATGCTTTCACTCTTCCTCACCATGTTGCAATGATCCCCCAGAGAATGTTGCTGGTCGCAGTTACAGGGCTGACAGCCTTCTGCCTGACCATAGTTCCAGTGGTCAGGGGCACACTGGTCACAGCTGTCACCCATCACGGACCCCCTGCAAGGACAGGCTCCGGTGTGACGGTCACAGAGACACTGTCCATCGCTGCAGGCGGACACCAAAGTGCCAGCAGACACACAGATGCAACCTGGGGAAACGTATGTGGGTGATGGACAGACAGGGAGAAGATCTTAGAGTCTACTTTGAGTCAGTATTTCCACAGTGCATTCACAAGCATTGAGACTGTTGTTTTGATTAGCTTGGAAATACATTTTTAGAAGATGATAGCAGTGTGTGTGAGTATACTTCTGGCAGTTTAGGTAATTGTTTTCATTTTTGCCAGTATGTTTCTTCTGTCTGGAAGTAATTTTGAGAGTTTTAGAGCGGCCCAGATAGAGTCCCAACTAGAATCTGATCAAGAACTTGTAGAGGGAGCTAAACCTTAGGGTTATGGCAAGGAGGCCTTCCAACCCCAAAAGATCATCCCTTTCATCATACATGTGTGTATTGTGTGTTGTCCTAGGGTCCTAACACGCAATAGGGGGATGAAGTTGAGCCACAAGTTTTACAACCATGATCCGCCTTGGGAAACATAGGAAGTCTACAAATAATATGAACTGTAAGAGGAAATACTGTATTTTGGAATGATTGTGACCACAGTACTAAAGAAAAGGCAGCTTCAGCAGCTTGCTGGTACACAGAGACATTGTTTCATCCTCTAGTGTCAAACTGATCTGACAAACATGGTGATTAGCAGAATGTGATGTAGATAAGATACTGAGGACCGAACACAACAACTGCACTTGTAGTTGGAGCTGTCACAAACGTTGGGACTTTGGTTTAGTGTTTTGCTTTATTTTAGGATTTATCAGTCGTTCCTTTTCAAGTTCAGTTCACTACTTGAGCTGTATATTTTTTTTAGGCGAGAGATAATGTGTTTAATCTGTGCTCACTGCTGAATCAGCAGGACTGTACAAAAAGACAGGCTTTACTGCAATATCTCAATTCCACTAGAGTATATAGCAGGCTATAAGACTTATATGTGAAACATTGAAAAAGCAGAGGGCAGCGGTGCGCCTTAGAGGTGTATGCCAGTCAATTCGAAGAAGAAGACTACTGGTCAGATCTTCCAGTGATGTAACCAGCCTGTTTCTTCATGTTCCCCTTGTGTCGTGTTCATTTGGATTCACCTCAGGACATCAGTTTTTGTAAGTTTTTGTTTTTCTCTGTTGACCTTCACCTGTCTGCTCCCTGTCTTCTTGCCGCATCTTGGGTGCTGCGATTCACCATTTTATGACAACAGCATTGAATCCATTTGGACAGATTAAATGAGGGAAGACCTGAGGAAATCCACATTGGGATTCACCTCCAGAAGGGAAGACTGTGAGTTTAAGGGATAAGCTACTCCCTACATGAGCTAAGATGATCTGAAGTATTCGGTAACATGTTCGTAGTTGTGTGTTTATTGAGCAACTATGATGTGAATGGGGCTAAAGACTCATCAGAGCTCTTCACCAAAAAGAAATAATCAAAAATACCAGTAGAAACATGCAAATAGTAGGTTAGGAATAATATGTAACTGACTACTGCAATGATTATTGAGGAGGGTATAAATAATGCAATCTTTAAATAAAATGTGAATAAAAATATTACAAATATTTTTATTTTAAAGAGGCTATATGCAACTTTTTCCCCAAAATAAATGTAACAATAGCCTTTTTATTTGACCATTTATGACTCAAACATCTCCTGATGAGCATACTGACACCTTGTCAGCTCACAGTGGGTGCACCTATAAGCCTGTATCCAATTTTGTTTAAGTTTCTGTCGGGTCGGATTTTTCCCACGCTGTCTGCGGATGTGACGTCAAGCGCGTTCATGTTAAACGTTTCAGATCACTCCGCCACCACCGCTAGTCAGCAATTACACTCGCAAGCAGTTCAATGGATTGTGCGAATACACAGAAGAGACCCGGGACAACTCTGACATCAACAGTAACTCCACATGAGACTAAAATGTTAAACCCCTGACAAGTGCCGAAAAAGATCGAAGATTGAGAGCGACGGGTGTACGAGCGCGCACTGCGAGAGAGAGCAGAAAGGAAGAGCAGTTCCGTTTTTTGGCCACAGGTGTCAGTCGCGAGTTTAAATTTCAGAAAACTGCATATAGCATCTTTAACTGAAACTTCTTTCACATTGATCTGGTTTGAGAGATTTCTGTGTCATTTCCAAACTACAGTTACATTTAACGCTTGTTTAAAGTTTTAATTATCCCAAATAATAATTTCTTTGCTACAGGAAGGTGTAAAATTATAACATTGGTTGATTTTAATTAAAAGTTGTCTCCATGTTTGTTTAAAAGTTAATCTAATGAGGGAGAAAGGTATGCAGAGTGTAAGCATGTACAAAAAATGCCTGTGTAACATTTTATTATCTGGATCAGAGTCTGCTGATCACTGTATCAAAGCTGGTTTCTCGCTCAATATTTTTAATTTGTGAATGTTCTGATTGATAAATTATATCAAAACTGATTTGGTAGCAGGAGGGGTGTCAGAAAGAAGAGCTCACTCGGTGTTGTAACTATTAATAATAAATATTTGTTGTCTGGTTTCCTGAGCATCAATAATTATAATCAATAATTTAATATTAATATAATTATTGATGACGTCCGAGTTTAACCTGTTTATTAAAGATATAGGGGCACCAATCTCATAAATGAGATAATTTTAATTAAACCAGACTGTCAGTCTCTCTGAAAAGGCGTAGAGTTCGTCCGCGGGGTTAAAACAAACTTCACAGCACACACTGAAATAGCAATAGGAAACTTCTCGTTACTTAAGGGAATTTATGAATGAAATAGGTCAACCTTACAGATTACATTTCATTCATAATTTCCATCTAATCTAACGCATGCAAAAATATAAAACAAAGTTAACGTCGAGGGAAGGGGCGTGTGTGTGCGGCTGTGTGTGTGTGTGTGGGAGACAGCGAGCGAATGAGGGGGGGTTCAGCTCACCCCCTCAATGCGATAAATAACTCAAGCCTTATCAATTGGCGTGATCGGTTCACAAAGGAAGACAAAGGAAGACCGCGTGGCGATTCAACAAAGGCTAGTTTCATTAGCAATGGTTTAAACTTTAAACTGCATCAGTGGTATCAAAATCATATTTCATTACTCACGTCTGCAGTCCCGGATCAAAGCGTTGCCATGGTACCCGCTTTCACACTGGGCACAGGATGGCCCGTCCGTGTGGTACAGGCACCTGAGGCACTGCCCAGTCTTGGGGTCACATGACCCGGTATCCTGGAGGTTGATGTTGTTATTGCACTTGCAGGGGAGACACTGCCCGCCGGGCTGCTCTGGGTTGCCATAGTAACCTGGGGCACATTGATCGCAGCGGGAACCTTGGACAGAAATCAAAAGGTTTTTGTTATATCTATGATATGCAAAACTAAATAGCCAGACTATAGGGATAGTATGAGGGTTTTCTTTTCCAAGAGGGTGGCATTGCAGTTTATGGTACTCACCACGGTCTGGTTTTGGATAGTCTAAGAAGTTCTGATTGGACAGTTGAGGCAGATTTCTGCCATTTATAAACAGTTTTTTTTTTTCAATTCTTGTTTCTTTAGACTGCTGTCTACTGTAGGTAAGATACTCACTACTGATAACTCCACAAAATTCAAAAACGTAAACATTTTCTCTACATACCTATTGTGATCTATGTTGCCTTACAACAGCATTAATATTCTATCACTTAAAACCAAAACCTTCAGTACATTTTGTTGGTATTTAATGTAACAAATCAACACAAAGTAGAGCAGAAATGTGAAATGGAAGGAAAATAATTGATGGTTTTTAAGTAAAAATGGGAAAACTGTGGCATGCATTTGCTTTAATTAAAGCTGTGAGTCTTTTTGGCGTGTGTATCGAACAGATTTGCACATTGTCCAATTTTCCCTGCAAAATACCTCAAACTCAATCCAGTCAGATTTGGATTGAGAGGACATCCAAACAGTAATTTTTAAGTATTGCCACAGATTCACAGTTGGATTTAGGTCTGGATTATGACTGGAACCTTCTAACATAGGAAAATTTTTCTCTGCTGTAATTTGCACTGTTTTTCTCCGTTCAAATAACCTTTCTGCTGTTGTTATTTTCACATCTGTTTTGCAGTTTCTGTTTTTTTTCACTTCTTGTAAATAATGTGATGTGTATTAATGCACAAATACACATTTTGTAAATAATTTTAAACTATCCTGCTCAGTTTCACATTCCTCAAATCTGAGTATGTCATTTAAATTTTTTAAAATTTTCTAATAACTGCTTTAATACGTTGGTGTAGATCAGGGGTCCCCAAAGTCGGTCCTCAAGGTCCGGTATCCTACATGTTTTAGTTCTTTCCCTGGTTCAACACAGCTGAATCAAATGATGGGTCACTAGCAGACCTCTGCAGAACTTTGACATGTTGAGGAGGTAGTTGGACCATATGAATCAGCTGTGCTGAACCAGGGAAAGACCTAAAACATGCAGGATACCGGCCTTTAAGGACCGACTTTGGGGACCCCTGGTGTAGATTCTCAGTCATCCAGGACATTGTATTCTTGAGAGTTTAAATTTAAACTCTTAATAATAATAACAGCTTTAATAGTACTTAGTACTTTAATTTTGTCCTTAATGTACATATATTATTGTTCTTAATTCTGTTTTTATATTTTCTTCTGTGACTCTAATGCTTCTCTTACCTGCCACTTTGCTGCTTTTAAAGCTGAATTGCCCCTCTGTGGGACAATCAAGAATGATTCTATTCTGTTCTATATGCTTTGATCTGAAGTATACCATTGTAGCTCTGGCTGTATGTTTAGGGTCCTTGTCCTGCTGGAAGGTGAACCTCAGCTCCAGTCTTCTAGAGGCTCTAACAGCTTTTCTTCCAGGACTGCCCTGTATTCCACTCTATCTTCCCATCAACTCTAACCCGCTGTCGGGCCCTGCTGATGAAAAGCATCCCCACAACATCAGGCTGCCATCACCATGCTTTACGGTGAGGACGGTGTTTTCGGGGGTGATGTGCAGTGTTAATTCTCTGCCACAAATAAGCGAAAAATGTACGAAAATTAGTTTTTTTTCTTCCAGTTCACAGTTAAACTCTACTTTTAAAAAATCTAAATAAAATGTATCAGGGTTTGTGCTTGCAATGTAATGTCAAACCAGTGAAGGGGTATGAATACTTTTGCACTAAAAAGATCAGCAAAAGACAAATGTAAGGAAAACAGAATTGTGTGATTATAATGCATTAACTCACCTGTATAGCCTTGTTTGCAGTTGCAAATTATCTGATCGGCGGTAGAGTCAGTTTGACAGGAATGCCCATTAAAGTGGTTTGAACCAGGGTTACCAGGGCAGGGGCAGGGGTAACAGTGATCCCCTGATCCAAGCACTGGGTTTCCATAGAAACCTTCAATGCAGCTGTGATGAAGGAAGAGAATGATTCATGTATCTAACAAACAGCAAAGGCAATAAGGAAGGTTTTAAAGTGAACAGCCCTCACCGTTCGCAGTGGTGTCCCGCTGTGCTGTCCCTGCAGTCTCTGCACTCCCCTGATCGGGGGTCACAGTGTTCTGTGTGGCCGTTACACTGACAGGGGTTGCAGCTGGGGAAGCCCCACTGGCCTGGTTGGCAGTCTGAGCATTGGCGCCCTGTGGCTCCCTGCCTGCACGGGCACTGACCTGTAACTGGGTCACACTGGTGGCCCAAGGAGCCCTCTGGGTGGCAGTCACAGGCTGAAAGAGAGAGGAAGGAGGGTCCTTCAATGTCATCCTGTTTATCATCAGTGTTTCTGCTTAACAAGAGAAGAAACTGTTACAACGACAGTAGTACATTTTTTTTGTCTTTCCAAGAAGCAAAGAGGAGTATGAAGGGTTTTCTATTTCCAAGAACGTCATGTTTTTGCCAGGGTTTGTCTGCCTGTCTTTTAGTTAGCAACATAACTCAAAACGTTATAGACGGATTTTGACGACATTTTCAGGAAATGTCAGCAGTGGGACCAGGAACAAGTGATTCGATTTTGGAAGTGATCCAGATCCCCGTCTGGGGATGGGGAGACTAACCTGACTTGGCGTAGGTGTGTGCTCTCTGAGTGCTTTTCTAGTTTTGTATATGGTTTCTGCAAGAGGCACATGTTTAAATTTATCTTATCCACATAAGTACCAATCAGTGGATAATGTTTTTACCCTTATATTAAAGCTGTTTACTCAGACCATATATGTGCTGACCAACTGGTAATATTATGTAATTACTAATATCAAAATACTTTCCATTCAAAGTGTACAACAGGATTATGGATAAAAGCATTCCACAATAACCTATTATAAATAATTATTTCTAATCATCAACTCCAGGTAAAGAATTGCAACTAATTATGCACTTAGTTATCACAGGTTCCCAGAACAGACTCACCAGTGCAGCCATTCACTCCGAAGCCGTAGGTCCCTGGAGAGCACTGGTCACAGCGCCGCCCTATGACATTGGCTTTACAATGGCACTGACCTCCGACCTTATCACACTCGCCACTGATGGAGCCCTGAGGGTCACACTGACAGGCTGCATGCAACAGATAGCAAAAGATTTAGGTTCTGTTTTGAATCTGCATCCTCTCAGTCCTCGTCTTTGTGTCCACTTACGCAGAGCCCCGTCGTGAATATTGGCCGAGATGCTGCAGATGAGTTTGGAGCACATCTCAGCCAGCGCTGGCATCGGCGTGATCATAAAGGAATCCAGGCACATGTAGCGATTCATGTCCTCTCTGTGCTGCTCCGCATCCGGATCATTCCCTTGGAAACCAGGAAGCTCGGTGTACTTGGGGATCAGTACCAGCTACATATGGGGGAAATAATGCATCAAAAAATTGAATTTTAAAGGATTACAAAGAGAGATGCAGAGAAACCAGCTGGTGATCATTTTAGGTCCTTGTTTTTCTTGACGGATTCTGATTGGTTGTTATTGGTCGGAACAGAGTGATGATAAAATCT
Source organism: Valencia hispanica (assembly GCA_963556495.2). Classification (NCBI taxonomy): domain Eukaryota; kingdom Metazoa; phylum Chordata; class Actinopteri; order Cyprinodontiformes; family Valenciidae; genus Valencia; species Valencia hispanica. The sequence goes on along the minus strand of OY747709.1, from coordinate 10,123,175 downwards.
AAGCAACAGCAGTCAATTCAAGATTTTCTTCTCTCAAATATTAAGTTGGACAAAGTTATAATATGTTTTGAAATAATCTTGTTGAGAAAAAGAATTACTTTGAACTCTCACTTGGAATAAACTACCTATCACAAAAGAAATTCATTATTCATACTAAAAATGGTAATCAACTCATAATATTTCAGAAATTATTACTGGAAACTTTAAATTCCAAATCGCCTTACCATTTGAATTTACATTTTCCTAACACTAGGGGAAGGTCTGAAACATGAATCCTTCACCTGATGCCCCTGCTCCTGCTATCCTGCTACATGAGGTTTACTTAATATACTCTTTGTACCATTTATTGACCTGGTTCAATAACACTCATTATGGTTCCTTACTTACCGAGTCAATGAGGATGAAAGCAGTCAGGTGTCTGTAAGCGACTCCGTGTCGTTGGAACCTGATTGCTACCACATAGCGATTACTGGGCTCAAAACAAAACGGTCTAGACATCAGGATGTATCTGGAAGAACAGATTACAGTTGTTTCTCAGATGATTAGTGGATTCCACTGGGATAGTCTTCAGCAACTGATTTACAAGCCATCATGGCAACATGTGTGAACATTGTTTTGATTAGAATCATAAATACTAAAAAATACAGTAAACAACAAACATATACGTAGGTCTGACCAAAAGGAGAAAATCATCAGGTGTGCATAGAAAGCATAATATTTTGATTATACAGCACTTATTAAAAAAGTCAAAACCTGAGTGTAAAACTAGTATTTATAGCAGAAACACATGCGTGAGAATGTACACAAAATGTCTTAGACCGTTAGACCAGGCAATTTAAGGCAAAGCTGATATGGTGAACATACAGTGCCTTGCAAAAGTATTTCTACAGTACCTCTTGAACCCCAAGAGGCCTGTGGTAACTCTGACAGAGTTGGAGAGATCCCCATGATCAAGTAGAAGATTGTGCACACAATGCCTAGTTGTATTCTTCATAAATCTGGGCTTTATGGAAGAGTGGCAAGAGAAAAACCATAAGTGGTCCCATTTTTAGTTAGCCACAAGCCATGTAGGGACCACAGCAAACATGTTGTAGATGAAAACAATGACTGTGTGGTTTGGCTCATCTACAAAAGAAGGACAGATACAGACTGTAATGAACAACCAGGTCTACAGAGAAAATCATAACCGCAGACTCCCCCATCCAGGACTCTTATAGGTCTAGGGCCAGGAAAGGGGCAGCTAATATCCCTGCAGACCCCACACATCCTGGACACAAACTGTTACTGTTAGCTACAGCCTTGGGCGAAGAATTGGGTTGGGACACGTCCCTACCAATATTCAGCAGCTACTGTGTCGTCACTATCAATACAACCGCTATCCATAGTGTTTAGTCAATGATTGTGGCACACAAAGGGTTAAATGTTGCTGGTCTCTGCTAGAAATCCCGCCTCAAACTCAAATATCGCTTCCTGATTGGCTGCCGGGTTCTCGCTAACTTACATGTGATTGGCTGTTCCCCCTGTCATTCCATCTGCTCAAATCCAAGAGCGGTAAAGCTTGTCGAACTGTTAACGTCTCAAGCTACAACTGCTAGTTGGGCCGGATGAGAGGCATCTGCAAGTGTAAGTTGTCAACACGTTTGGCATTTGATCTGCCCGTGTCACGTCGGCTAGATGTATTTTACTGGTGTCATTTACATTTTGTGTTTGTGTCTGTTTGCGTGCGTGTGCGTGCGTGCGTGCGTGTGTTGTAGGATTTGAAGGATGTCAAAGAAAAGAAAACTGGGTATAAGAGAGTTCTTTAGGAGTCAAAGTGTAAGTTACTTAAATTTAGAATAAAATCAAAATATTAAAATAGAATATGCCAAAGAGATACACTTTTTAAAAGTTATTTTCTATTCTTATTCTCATTTATTCTTATTTTCATGTATTCGTGTAGAAAAGAGCAACTGTTTAAAAACACATAAATAAAATTTATGCTGTAAATACAATAAAACCTCATATTCTAGATGATCATGTGATTTTATGTATCCATATTTTTGGAGGGAATAAATTACACATAATAATAGTGTGAAAGTAAAGGCCTTTTTTGCTCAGGCAATAACTTTACCATCAAACTGTGATCATTCTATCCCTAATCTGTTCGTCATGCATCAACATATTTTTGTAAGGTGACAGACAGCAGAGAGGCTGGAGGAGATGGAGAAGGAGAGACCAGAGGAGGTAGAGGAAGAGAGGCAGATGAAGGGGGAGAGGCTGGAGGAGGTAGAGGAGGAGAGCCTGGAGTAGATGAAATGATAGAGGCTGGAGGAGGTAGAGGAGAAGAGCCTCGAGTAGATGAAATGATAGAGGCTGGAGGAGGTAGAGGAGAAGGAGAAGCTGAAAAAAAGGCTAGAAATTCACAGGTGAGGTTAAATAATGCTGGATGTGTTAGTCATGAGATTCAGCACTGTGACAGACCACATCAAATGTATTTGTAAAGCACTTTTCATGCAAACAGCAACACAACGTGCTTTACATGATAAAAACAGTTTAAACCTAAACCGGTAGTTGCTATACAGTTGTCAAATTTATATTGTGGTTGATTCCTAAGGAATCTAATTCACCTGGAGTGAGCAGCACATCTGCATAATGTGAAATTATGATTGCTAATGCAAAAAACTTCGACTTTCAAGAGTGCTGCCTTGGAGCACTTTTGTGTCCCCACCAATCTCCAAATCAAACCTACTCCCTTGGCTACAGCGCGCCATTTGCAAAAACCCGCCGCCACAGAGACGGTTTCTTGCGCTAATTCAAGCTTCTCTTCCTATTTTGTAAAGACCATGTATATACACATGTTAACAAGAATAACTTTATTACACACCTGTCCAACTGCTCGTTAACGCAAATTTGTAATCAGCCAATCACATGGCGGCACCTCAATGCATTTAGGCACGTAGACATTGTCAAGAATATCTGTTGCAGTCCAAACTGCCAAAATAAAGCATTCAAAATAAATATACATATAAATACATATATATATATATACATATATATATAAATACATATATATATACATACATATATATATATACACATATATATATATATATATATACATACATACATATATATATATATATATATATATATATATATACATATATATATATATATATATATATATATATATGCCTTTTTTATCTGATGGGGTTCAAATGTTGCTGCTGGGCTGTGTTGATCTTAGACTGTAGACATTGAAAATACCTTAGTGGTATATGTATATATATATATGTATGTATATATATGTATGTGTATATATGTATATATATACACATATATATATATATATATACATACATATATATATATACATATATATACATATATATATATATATATATATATATATACATATATATATATATATACATATATATATATATATATATATATATATATATACATATATATATATATATATATATATATATATATATATATATATATATACATATATACACATACATATATATACATACATATATATATATACATATACCACTAAGGTATTTTCAATGTCTACAGTCTAAGATCAACACAGCCCAGCAGCAACATTTGAACCCCATCAGATAAAAAAGGCTTCTTTTGGTTTGCATGGTCCTTATCTGATGACTATGATATATTAAGTTACGATACCCTATTCTTTATGAATATCGGATGTTGATGTACTATAAGTTATGTTGTTGTAAGCCATTTTAAAATCTTGCTCTATGTGCCCCTTTTTAACTTTGTGCCCTGTCCCTTACAAGGGGAAGGTGCAACCTTACAAGGCCTGGTTGAACGGCTGCTGTCTTATTATACATGAAGCGAGTAATGTTTATACAACCCATAATGTTACTTTGGGTTAGGGAGATAAAAATACTGAAGTCCATCTCAGTTCATGCATCCATCTGCAAGCATGCTTCACCCACAATTCTCAACAGAGGGCAGTGGCGCATCACTAAACATTAACTTAAGCTGTCTTAAAGAGACACCACACAATTCTAACTGTTACAAACTGATTTGAGGTGGGCTGAATACAAATGGTAGCCAGATATATATGTATATTTTTTTTAAACAGTTGATAACAATATATTTTTCTTTCATTTTAGAATAATGCACAGCAATGTGTTGATTATCACTTAAAATTCAATTGAAAATAAAGGGTTTGCACTTGTGGCTATGCACGAGGTAGAGTTGCCCCCTAATTACTCTTTTTTTGGTCATCGCTATAGAGCCTTACGCGAAGCCATAGAGCAAGATACTAGTATCACAGGAGTACAGTTTGACATTTATGCAGATGATTGAATGTTTTTTGTAACTGTGCCCACTGCATGCTGCAAAGGTTTGGTGCAATGAATGGCTACAAAAAAACAAAAAAAACTCAGTAAAACAAATTCCCTATATTTCTGACAAAATACTCATTCAGCCTTTTAGACAATTAATAACATCAAGCAGTGTGTTCTCTTACTTGTATGATCCATTCTTTGCCAAAATATTTTATTTCAATAAAAAGACCTTAATCAAACAAATACTTAGAGGGTTGTAGTAACTACTTAGGTTGTAGTGTACTACAATTAGGAAAAAAAATCAAGCCGTATATCTGTGAAATTTCCTTTAGACATCCACATGGAGATGAGCTAAAAAGCTCAGGTTGGAACATAAAAAACTGGACATAACAACAAATTAAAGGAGGATTAAAACAACCTTTCAGTGTTCATGCAAACACCATCATCAGCTGTAAGTGCACATAGGAAATAAGTGACATTTAACACACAAACAAGAAAATTACATGACGTCATGCAGTCACTTGACTATTGGAAGTTGGAGATTTCGCTGTTTCAGGAGGTATGAATGCTTTTTTGGCACTGAACATAAAACACAAAACAGAGTTGGGCCCCTATAGGTCCTGGGCAAACCTGATGAATCTTGAACCAGAGTTGAAAGGTTGCCTATAAGATTACAGCCTTTCAGTCAGATTACACCTTCATCTGTTGTGCAGTTTTCACAATCTGCACCACGGCAAACAAAGAAGCAGTCTTCCTGTACCCGATTCTTACAAATACTCTGCAGTTTGTTTACCCACCTGTGTCTCACAGCGCGTTCAAGCCAGGGCAGGTTTAAATGCCCCCCTCGCTTTTGCTATGTGGGATATGTGAACAAACATAAGGGCTGCATCCCTCCTCCCTCAGACGTGCACACATTTACGGCAGAGATGCTCACAAGTCTCTGAGCTAGAGTCCAAGTCAAGTCTCGAGTCTTTGAACTACAGTCCAAGTCAAGTCTCAAGTCTCTTTATTTTATTAAGACTCCGGTTATAAGTGTTGCATCATCACCTACAGCGACCCATCCAACACTGCATAGCTATATATAAGGAATTCAAAGCATTTACTATGTTATTGTGACTCCTTTATCTATTAGCATACAGTATCAGCTTTGATATATGATATATAATTAGTTTTGCAACATGACCAAAACACCAAGAATGCTTTACTTTTAATTATTATGAATATTATTTTATATTTTAATAATTATTATTTTAATAATATTTTATATTTTAAGTTAATATATGTATTTTGCCTTGTTGCATGAACACACAGTACAGCACAGACCTTTAGGGGATTCCTAAAGGGATATCCTAATTCCTAAAGGTTAATAAGTTTAAAAAAAAGTTAATAATTGTTTACACAGACTGTATTACATTCATTTTAACACCCTATTTTTTTTATCGCAAACTTGCGACTATAGTTAAATTTCTAAAGAAGGCGCAATCGCTTGTTTGCTAAGGGTCAGGACCTACAGTAACATCAACACACTGAAAATATTGTATTCAGCATATAAAATATTTTATAGCACTTTTTAATCTGTGATTGTGTGTTAAAAGTGTTCACAAGATACCAACCTTTCGCCAGCCGTCTTCTCTGCACCAAATAGGCCACGCTTCCACAGGTGATCCAGACAGACGTGCTGTGCACGGGGGGGAGGGGCTGTGTGTGTGTATGTGTGTGTGTGTGTGACTGTGAGAGAGAGAGAGAGAGAGAGAGAGAGAGAGAGAGAGAGAGAGAGAGAGAGAGAGAGAGAGAGAGAGAGAGAGAGAGAGAGACGCGTGAGTGACAGAGAGACGAGGAGAGAGCAGAGAATACGCTGCGTGTTTTAAATACCGTAAAAAAGAAAAATGAAACGCAATATGTAACGGTCGGAGTTGATTTTTTTGTTTTGGTCGGTGTTGAATCTGTGGCGGTGGGAGTTTAATCTGTGCCGCACCGCCACAGATTAAATGTGGGGGAAACACTGACGTGGGCAGGTTATAGGTAACGGAGGGAGGGGAATAACAGCGAGTTTATCAGTTGTTTCCTAAAAATAAACATTGTTCACCAGTCCCGCAGCTCGAGTCTCAAGTCTAGTCTGAAGTCACTGTGTGTGCGACTTAAGTCGCACTCGAGTCGGAGTCTCAAATTCGAGTCCCCATCTCTGACTTAAGGACATTCTTATCTGCATGCAAACATCCCTCACTAGTGTTGGTACCTGCTGTGATGCGGCAGGGTTTCAGTGTAGAGCTGTTCGGCTGGAAGAAGGTTTCCACATCGGAGACTTGAGGGCAGCTCAACAGAGGTTATGCTAACCACAGCCTCCCAGTCCTCTGTGGACTACATCAAGACAGATACACAGTGAGACAAGTTTACTGGGCTTTTAATGCTCTCTTTCACATTGTACACCTAAACACACCTCAGGCTCGTAGCGAATCATGACGTCGTACTCCATGGCGTAGGGGATGTTGTCGATAGTGAACACCAAGCCAGCGCCGTCTTTGACACGAGCAAAACCGGGACCGGTCCATGAGGCGATGTGGCTGGGAGCGCGCTCTCTGTGGACAGTCGTGACATCCGGCTGAGAGGGAAGGAGACATATCAACCACACAGGACTCTCTGTGTAAGACTCATACCGTAATCACACAGAGCGTCCGGGCCCTAAACCTTTCCACTTGTGGTCACATCAGGATTTTATGTGATAGATAAACCCAAATAAGCACGACACTGTGAAGTTTTTAAACATAAAAATCTGAAAAGTGTCCATTTGTATTCAGCTTTCACTGGACTTACAGCTCCAGGTGTTGTGGGGTGTGTTTCTACCAGCTTTGGACAACTAGTGACTGACGATTTTGCACAATAGTGTTGCTTCTCTTCCAATTCATACTTATGGACTATGTTGTGTTTGAAACAACAAAAACTCTTAGATAACATACAATGAAAAATGGGGTTGTACCATAAAAAATTGGGAAAAAGTCAAGGGGTATGAATAGTTTTACATGGCACTTGAAATGTTTTGAATAATATAATTATCTGAAAATCACACTTTGTCTTAAAACAATGAATTGCATCACATAGAAGGAATTTAAGAATATAAGTTGTTAAATAAAATTTTAGTTAAGTTTGATTTGCTGTACCTGTTTCCCTTTTTATGAGAAGAAATCATAAATCCCGTACATGTGACCACAGCTCCATCTAGCTAACAACAGGGCCTGTAAGTTTCTTTATTGACAGAAACCTTCAATAAGGGTAAAAAAGTGAATCCTACTGTCTGCTGAAGCTGCCGGATGCGTCTCAGTGCTGCCTGAGACTGCTGCAAGCTTGAAATGCGCCTGTGCCGGCGATGCCTCCTCGCCTGGTTACTGAGATGCTGAATGCAGTCTTCTGCTGCCTGCGGACGGACCTGGCCCTGAAGACAAAAAAATATATATATTAGTTCCATGGTGAAATCAATTAACCAGAGTATGTAGAAGATTTATACTCTTTTCATGTAATCTTAAAGGGGCTATATGCAACTTTTTCCCCAAAATAAACGTAACAATAGCCTTTTTATTAGGGCCCCTTCTATTCATTATCTACATGCTCCCACTAGGCAAGATTATAGCAACCAATAACATTAGCTACCATAACAATGCGGATGACACTCAGCTCTACATTACAATGTCACCAGGTGACTCTGAACCCATTCAAACCCTAAATCAATGCATTGACCAAATAAATGGATGGATGTGCCATAACTTTCTCCAGCTGAATAGAAACAAAACTGAAGTAATTATTTTTGGACCCAAAGAGGAACGATCAAGAGTCAGCACACAGCTTCAATTAATACAGCTAGGAACTACACGAAACCTAGGTGTAGTAATGGACTCAGACCTGAACCTCCAGGGTCACATAAAGGCAATAACAAGGTCAGCCTTCTATCACCTGAAGAACATTTCTAGGATTAAAGGACTAATGTTTCAACAGGACCTCGAAAAACTTGTCGGATTGATTACTGCAACCGTCTCCTCACAGGTCTGCCTAAAAAGTCAATCAGACAGCTGCAGCTGATCCAGAACACTGCCGCTCGCGTCCTCACTAGAACCAGGAAAGTAAAGCCCATCACCCCAGTTCTAAAGTCCTTACACTGGCTCCCTGTAGCTCAGAGAACAGACTTCAAAATACTCCTACTAGTTTATAAATCATTACATGGCTTAGCACCAAAATATGTTGAAGACCTGTTGTCACCATACAACCATCAAGACCACTCAGGTCCTCCAACTCTAGCCTACTAAACATCCCTAGACTCAGAACTAAACATGGAGAAGCAGCTTTCAGTTTCTATGCTCCCTTATCTGGAACAGACTTCCTGACGAGTGCAGAGCTGCTGAAACTCTGAACTGCTTTAAATCGAGACTAAAAACCCATCTGTTTAGAATTGCCTTCGAGTAAATGATTGATGTCATATGTATGAAATGTGTTCATGCTCTCTTGTTATATTGATCTTTCTCTTGCTTTATTGTGTATAATGTGTAATGTGTGTTTCTTTTACTTTTAATTTGCAATGTTATATTCCATGTCTGTTTGTTTAGTTTTTTAAATCACAAAATCATGTAAAGAACCTTGAATTACCCTGCTGTTGAAAGTATGCTATGCAAAAAAAATTGCCTTGCCTTGAATTGCCTTGACTTTTATTTGACCATTTATGACTTAAACATCTCCTGATGAGCATACTGACACCTTGTCAGCTCACAGTGGGTGCACCTATAAGTGTGTATCCAAATTTGTCTATTTTCTGTCAGGTCGGATTTTCCCGCACTGTCTGCGGATGTGACGTCAAGCGCGTTCATGTTAAATGTTTCAGATCACTCTGCCACCACCGCTAGTCAGCACTCGCAAGAAGTTCAATGGATTGTGCGAATACACAGAAGAGACCAAGGTCAACTTTGAAACCAACAGTAACTCCACATAAGACTAAAAAAGTTAAACCCCTGACAAGTGCCGGAAAAACATAGGAGATTTAGAGCGACCGGCGTACGAGAACCCGCTGCAAGAGCGAGCAGAAAGGAAGAGCAGTTCCTTTTTTTTTGGCCACTGGTGTCATTCGCGAGTTTAAATTTCAGAAAATTGCATATAGTCCTTTTAAACTTTTCTCAGTTGTAATTTCTGTATTTTTTTTTGATTTCCTCAAATAAAAACATTAGATTATATTAGGAGTCTGTCGTGTTTGTCTTGGTCTGTCTGGTTCCTGCTTTATTTCTCCACCATTCTAGGGGAGTTCCACCAGAGGTCCTGGCTGAGCCAAGGACCTGTCCATCAAGCCGGGGGCGGAGCCTGCCTGCTGTACCTGCACAGGTGCAGCTCATTGAACTCATCACTGATGAGGATATAAGGAGCTGGCGGCCAGACCTTTGGAGCCTAAGTGTTAAAACCGTCTGGTAAAAACCTCAAGTCCTCCGTGTGACCTCCAGAGGTCCTTGTGTGATTTTTATGACAACTCTTTTAACACCCCTCTGTGCTCCTTCAAGGTTTTTCCTTGTGATCTGTTCTCCAGATTCTCAGTAAGCCTTAGTCACTCTTCCACATCTGACTGCCGTCAAGCTCCAAGTTCCTCTGTGATCCATGCTCCATCTCTTTGCTCTGGTTGCCCACTTCCGTGCACAATCCACGCTTCAGGGTTCCACTGTCTCTACATCTCCAAAAACTCAGCAGGAAGCTCCAGCAAGACATCCTGGACTCCTAACATCCCTTCGCTGGCGATTTATACTCATTATCAATCCAGTAAGCCACACCCGAGTACAGTCAAGCAGTTAAAATCCATCCAAAGATCTGGTCTCACCTCTGAGTTTCACCTTTCACAGTTTCATCTCATCCCCATTTCCCTGTGCAGTGTCTCCAGCTCCCGTGACCATCATCTTCACGTTATCTTTGTTTCAATAAACTATATAACTTTTGCTACTGGTCTCCCTAGTGGTGTTCTGCATGTGGGTCTTAACCCTTAATCCAAACATGACGAATACATTTCCTCAGTATTTGGTAGCATTGGTTTTTGAATTGTATAATATAGTTCAAATGTTTTTGTTCCTCAAGCTTCTCACAGTACTAAGGTGGAATTCTGGCCCCAATTCTGACTGAAGTGGTGTAACAGTCAGGTTTAAATGCTGCACATCCCTTTACAGCTCACCGCATAAACTCTCTATGGTGTGTGATGGCCTTTCCAAAAGTAATGAAAATTGTTGTCCTTAAGCCACTTTGTAACCTGCTTGATGGTATGCTTCGGTTCATTTGAAAAACAAATTTGTGCCTTAATCATCTAGCCTTTCTTGACGAATATCCAAAATGGGCATTTCTGTCAGAAGACGCAAAATATTGGTTAAACATCCAAATAAGTAGGCATTCCACACGCAGTGAGATGTATCAAACATGAAACTGTTTGCACACAGTTTTGTGCTCTTTATTTGGAATATTGATAAATCAGGCCCTTAATTTATACAGATGGAAACTGTAAGCTGACTTTTTTTGTTGGTTTTACAGCGATGGCTTCTTCCGTGCAGAGTGACATTTCAGCCCGTGTGTGTATATAAACTCAGCAAAAAAAGAAACGTCCCTTTTTCAGGACTGTGTATTTCAACAATGTTGTAAAAATCCAAATAACTTTACAGATCTTCATTGTAAAGGGTTTAAACAATGTTTTCCATGCATGTTCAATTAACCATAATCAATTAATTAACATGCACCTGTGGAATGGTCGTTAAGACCTTAACAGCTTACAGAAAGTAGGCATTTAAGGTTACAGTTCTAAAAACGCAGGACACTAAAGAGACTTGTCTACCGACTGTGAAAAACACCCAAAGAAAGATGCCCAGGGTCCCTGCTCATCTGCGTGAACGTGCATTAGGCATCCTGCAGGGAGGCATGAGGACTGCTGATGTGGCTAGGGCAATAAATTGTCATGTCCGCACTGTGAGACGCCTAAGGCAGCGCTACAGGGAGACAGGAAGGACAGCTGATCATCCTCGCAGTGGAAGACTACGTGTAACAACACCTGCACAGGATCGGTACATCCGAATATCACACCTGCGTGACAGGTACAGGATGGCCACAACAACTGCCCGAGTCACACCAGGAACACACAATCCCTCCATCAGTGCTCAGGCTGTCCGCAATAGGCTGAGAGAGGCTGGACTGAGGGCTTGTAGGCCTGTTGTAATGTAGGTCCTTACCAGACATCACCAGCAACAACGCCACCTTTGGGCACAAACCCACCTTCGCTGGACCAGACAGGAGTGGCAAAAAGTGCTCTTCACTGATGAGTCACGGTTTTGTCTCTCCAGGGGTGATGGACGGATTCGTGTTTATCGTTGAAGGAATGAGCGTTACACCTAGGCCTGTACCCTGGAGCGGGATCGATTTGGAGGTGGGGGGTCCGTCATGGTCTGGGGCGGTATATCACATCACCATCGCACTGAGCTTGTTGTCATTGCAGGCAATCTCAATGCCTTGTGGTACAGGGAAGACATCCTCCTCCCTCATGTGGTACCCTTTATGCATGCTCATCCAGCAGGACAATGCCACCAGCCATACTGCTCGTTCTGTGCGTGAGTTTCTGCATGACACCAATGTCAGTGTTCTGCCATGGCCAGCGAAGAGCCCGGATCTCAATCCCATTGAGCACGTCTAGGACCTGTTGGATCGCAGGGTGAGGGCTAGGGCCCTTCCCCCCAGAAATGTCCAGGAACTTGCAAGTGCCTTGGTGGAAGAGTGGGGTAACATCTCACAGCAAGAACTGACAAATCTGGTCCAGTCCATGAGGAGGAGATGCACTGCAGTACTTCAAGCAGCTGGTGGCCACACCAGATACTGACTGACTTTTGATTTTGAGCCTCCCTTCATTCAAGGACACATTTTTCTATTTCTGTTAGTCACATGTCTGTGAAACATTTTTTGTTTATTGTCTTATGGTGTTGACTCTCTTAGTGTACATACAAATATTTACACACATTAAGTTTACTGAAAGTAAAAACAGTTGAAAGTCAGAGGACGTTTCTTTTTTTGCTGAGTTTATATATATAGTATACCGTGCACTGAAGTTCCTGGGTTACATATATACATGTATTGACATGAACGTATACAAAATGTAAACTTGGAAATGTTTACTTTTATTTCTCTGAACTGATCTACATTCCTTCAGCCCCACTTTTAAATTATTCCACAACTTGACTCCAAATACAGATATTTAAAAAACAAAACTTTTGTGTTGTGTGTACCTTCTGAAATTTTAAATTATATTTTCCCCTTAAATGATAACCACCTTCTCTTTCACTTTAACTCTTTGGAATGTTCTCTGGTAGTAGATTCTGCTATTTTGATTCTTAAAAACAGTGTCATTTGTGGATCTCTGTAACCTGCATGGTGAATGATCCTCATTTCTTTGTTTTCCAGAATGAACAAAGGATGAATGGTACTCGTGTAGTTATTTGACCAAACCTCGGCACACTAGCTTAAACATAGAAATATTATTGAATAGTATAATATACGTCTTTTTTTAAAATTCAGAGCCAATGTCTCTAAAACCAAAGGGATTTTAACTGATTTTAGAAAGCTTCCACCCTGCCATACAGTTTTTATCCATTAACAGGCTGTTGAGGTTGTACAGCATTACAAATATCTTGGTACAATTATTGACAACTGCTGGATCTCTGAGGCTAATGCAGATGCAGTCTGTGCCAAGGGTCACCAGCGTATGTGTTCTTCATAGGAATTTGAGAAATTTTACACCCTTTTATGTCAAAGTTTTATTCCTGTTTTATAGAGTCAGTTTTAATCTTATTTGTTTTAAGTTGCTTACCTTGAAAAATAAGTACAGACTAAACAATATTGTAAGGTTGTGCAGCAAAAAAATAGCAGTAAGTCTGGCAGCAGAATCAGGGTCACAAGGAAGGCTAAAGCTGTCCTTGCTGACCCAAATCCCATTCTTCAGTCATTACAGGTTGCTGCCTTCTGATTGCAGATAGACGGTTTAAAATGCAATTTTATTGTCTTTATTTTCATCTGCAATTGTTCTTTGCTGGCTGCAAAACAAATAGCCTCTTTGGGACAATAAATTTAATCTAATCTAAAGAAGGCAATTTCTCTAAGATATTCTGTGACATTCTAATACTGCTCCTCTGGTTCTGAACTGCTAAAGTTTCTTAAGAACTCATAATTTATTTTGTCAAAAGCATTTTTTATTTCAATTAATATTCCAATTGTAGATGTTTTTTGGTACAGTGAAGCAGTGATATCTTCTATTTATTGAATCTATTAGTACAAGTGCAGTTGATCTATTTGGTCTAAATCCAATTATTTTATGCAATATTACAAGTAAATTCTTAGAAAATCATACAATGTGATTTCCTGGATTTTTACATCGTCTCTCACAGTTGAAGTGTACCTATGATGAAAATTACAGACCTCTTTTTTTTTGTAGTGGCACAACTTGCACAAATACATTTTTGACCCACTGTATGCAGTAGACTGACTTTGGCTCTTTTTATTTTGGAACAGGACCTGTCAGAAATTATGGATTGAAAATATATATGAGCAGCTGAGAAATTCTCCTTTCATATAGTCATGTCAGTATATTTAGTCTGAAGTTTGGTTTTTACATTTCAAAACAATTTGTAGAATTGCTCTCTTCTCCGCTGCTGCTAGAAATAATGTTGGTGATTGTAACAAAACTAATAAGGGAAAGTTTAGTCTGCTTTAATGTCAGACAGGTTATGGGTCTTTTATTTACAGTACAAATACATAGTTTCCACTGGATCTGTTGCTTATATTCCTAAATCCTTACTGAATTTCTGTTTTCCCCTCTAGGAGCAGTCTAACAAGCCATTTCAAGACAAAAAATTGTCACACTTCAAAACACATCTCATCTCACTATGTACTTTGCACTATAGCCTTTCATCTCATGACATTCCAAAGTCACTGAACTCAGTCACATTTGCACATTCCTGCTGCAGAGATGTTACTAGTGTGGACTGTCCAAGCTTGCCTGAAGGACTAAATGTAGGATACAGACTATCAAAAAAGTGCACAAGACAGATGGATGAAAAAGACAAAGGAATGTACCAAAGCAGTTCCAGAGATTAGAAGCAATAAAGCATGGGAAAGGAGACTAGATTAGCAATAGGAAAGGGTCATTCTGGTTATTCTATTCTCTAAATTTAAATTGAGCCCCAAAACAAATCAGAAGCGGACAGACAACATCCTGTTTTTTTTTTATTATTTGCAAATATACTGTACATAAACACCTGAACAGAAAGAACACTGAAAGCACTCACGTGAAAATTGTATTCTCCATGACATGAGTAGTTCATGACAATGATAAACTACCCCTCTTGTAGCTATAAGAGGGCGAGACTTTTCGCAGTACATGTTTATATTAAACATTTTTATTTGTCAATACTTTGTAGCAATCAGCTTTCCCTTTGACAATAAAATTTAGTTTTTTATTATTTTTGTCAAAAAAGCCTAGCTTTGTTGGTCACGATTGATTTGTAAAAGCAATTAAAAAAAAGGTAAAACATAGAGGGGATGATGCTTCTCATAGGCAATGTACTAGATTCAGAAATGTTGGCAACTTTTTGCAAATCTAAGTAGGGATTTACATTCTATAGGGAATACACATGGAAACAGCTCTTTTGGAAATATTGGCCAAATGCTAAATGCGTTAAATGTAAGATGCTAACATCAAATAAAAAAAAACCTTTAACCCTGTCATCAAGTATTCATCAATTGTCTTTGTTTTAAAGTATAATTGAAACCTTGTTTTACAAATACTTTTATGAGTGATGCTGCCTGTGATTCTGATATAAATAATTGTATCTCAAAGCAGGAAAGCTGGAAAGGTTTTTGATAGTCCTCTAAATTTTGATCAGTGATCTCTAAAACAAAGCCCACTTAAAAATCTTCTTCATTAAGTTCAACTCTGAACCTAACATTTAATATGGAGAGGCAGCTTTAGAAATGTTGATCCTCTCAGATATGGAAACAGGCTATGGTTTTAAATAAATCATCTCAAAGACTTTTAAAAGAGTGTTTTTCTCTGAATTGCATCGAGATACTTGATAATTTACCTTGAGTAACGCAGCAGTGGATCATCAGACAAAAGGCGTTTTATTGATGCGACTTTCCAATGATTACCATTTAGGTACTAGATCTACGCTGCAACAAGGTCTAACAACAAAAAAGCTTTTTAACAACTATAAAACTATTCTAAGTGAAAGAGCAAATGAAAAGCAGGTTTTTGATGTAATTTGAATGACTGTCATGTATATACTTGAACTACTCTGCTGCAAGGTCTAACAAGAACTCAGTGCAACTATTAGGCACACGATTATTTAAACATATTTGGCCTATATACGAGTTTCAATTATTTCTTTCAGATATAATGTGCAACAGCTTATACAATACAAAATCCTTCATAGAGCACACTATGGACACCCAGGACAAAGGATGTTCCAAATGGGTTTCTCGCTTACTAGCGCATGTCCATTCTGCATGGCTGTCTTCATGGTCTCTGGCACTACCCACACATATATACACATATATATATACACATATATATTTACACGCATATACATACACACAGATATTAAATTTAACTGAATGAATCCAAAACATTTAAACATTTATTTAAAGATGTGTTTGCAGATTGTCTCTGTGAAGCAAATGTCTGCTTTTAAGGAGCACCAAGAAAAGAAACTTTAACTGGTTTGGTCTCCAATAATAAATACATCCCATAGTGGCGCAGAAGTATGGGAGTTGCTGCCTCTGCATCAGGGGCTGCATCAGGTTAGGTCTGCCCTGACTCCCAGTGGTGTGGCGGCCTGAGCACAGAGTGCGGATGCCTCCCCAGGGTCCCTGGCCCAATGGGTGGATCTGAGGCCATTGTAGCTAGTGGGCCATAGATGGGGCAGAATAGGGTCTAGGGTTGGGAGAGGGGTTAAGGGATTTGGGTGGACAGTGGGGATTTGAAGGTAGGTTCGGAGTCCTGGCCTGCTGGCTGTGGGCTTGCTTTGCTTCTCTACCCTGGGTTCTCCCAGATTGCTTGACGGCTGCTCTGTGGGGACTCCATTCTAATGTCTTTAGGAATCTTTATTGGGTCCCTGGTCTGTCAGAGCTGCATTGGTGTAGGTGCAGGTGGGACAAGAGGGGGCCGTTGGGGTGCTGGGGATTTGTGGGATTCCTGATGAGCCCTTGACACTCACACCCTCCTCCCTATTATCTTGACGTCATTGATGTGTGGAATGATGGACCTTGCAGGAACTAACTCAGTTTTATTACACTAGAGTTACATGGGGCTTTGGGTTGGGGTGAGACTCTGCTGTCAGCAAGCAGTGGGATCATGCACACCCAGCCACAACACCAGTTTTAATGCACTTTAGACATACAGTGCACATCTGTATTCATTGCATTTTACATTACCACAAACACGTATGGAAACACCATGAAAGGGGAAGGGGCTGGATTTGGGAGACACGGTGTGGTCCTGTTGCTTCTGCCCTAGTGCCTGTGCTGGTTCAGCAGGGACTGGAGGTGTGGGGATGGTCCGAGTGTCTCTGTCGGAGCCATTGGGGGGCTGACAAGGGGCCTATCCACATTGCTGTGGTGTTGTTTCCATGGGTGCTCAGGACCACATCCCATATTGGAGGCTCCCATCTGGTCTATGCTGGACTCTGGTGGACACCCCTCCCTACTGCTCAGGGGCCAGCTCAACAGGTGGGATGGTTATGCGCTACTTATGTTAATCCTAATTTATTGTGCATCCCTAGATACAACAATCCCTTCTCAATTTTGCAAAATCCTTGACAATAACAAATGAATGGCCAGCAACTTTCTATCTTTTGGTGAATTTAGGATTTTGCTGGTTTTGTTTTATTTCTCTAATGAAGTTGTTTGTCTAGTCATTTCATTGTTACACCATGTCCTTATTTCCATCTGAAGTGAGGACTTCTAACAGTGCAAAAACAGCAGTGTGGTTTTCAACCATGCTAAACCTATTATGCACCAATTTATAAAAAAAAAAAATCACACATATAATAAACAACTAGGTAAAAGTGTTTTCAGAGAGAGGTTGAAGGATTTTGATGATGACCTGAGAACCATTTACAGGAATGTGTGGTTTAGCGTCCTAGGGCAATAAAGTGCTTTTTCTTTTAACAGGGGAAACATTATTTCTAAAATCGAATCATCTAAAAGCCTGTCTCTTTTCAGATTGTCAGGGGAAAATTTGCCAATTTGAGCCTTTTGCTCACAAAGACAAATGTTAGCAGCAATATCACAGTCACTTTCTCCACAGTCCAGGAGTTGCAGTAACCCGAAGAATGAATCATGCTTCTGAGCTCACCGGCAATGAGGGATCAGTGGGAGAGCGTCCAGCAGCTTCTTCAGCCTCGTATTTGTAGTAGTCGAGAGGAGCACAGTAATACCCAGGCTGCACCTCTGAACACTGTCGACCAATGAGATGTCTCCTGCAGTCGCACTGGCCACTATCCATCATGCATCTTTTTGTAACAGAGAAAGAAAATGTATAAATATCCTAAATTGCATTAATTCTGACAATTAAACTTGTATTCACCTAGAACAGACCGTGGGGTTGAATATGATACACACAGTTTCTAAATTCATAATCAGTTTATGTTTACATCTATAAATAAAATCTTGAATATTACCCCTTAAATTACACAAAAGTCTTTACCTATTGTTGAATGCTCCACCAAAGTCACACTCACAAGGTCTGCAACCACCCAGGTCATTACTGAGACCCCAGTATTCAGGCTGCAGAGATGGTAAACACTAGTTTAATCCATGATACACAATGTTACACATGGTGTGTAATTATCACTACTGTTACCAAGATATTTAGCTTTGGATACACGTCTGGAATAGAAACCCTCTCCACTTTAAGTTTAAATTGAAAGAAGCTGGCAGCACAAGCATGACAAGTCAGATATTAAATCTAAAAGACAGCCTGGTTTATGACTCTTAGGTGCAAGAAATATTACAGACTACTAACCAGACACTGGTTGCAGTAGCGACCTGTCACATATCTTTTACAGGAGCAGTCCCCACTGATCTGATCACAAGGACCATCCATCATTATGATGCCACGAGGGTCACAGTTGCAAGCTGATGGCAAAACACACAGACAGTCAGACACACACTATAAGCACCAGAAAGAAATAACTATTTCTGTTCAAACAGTCTGAAATGGATATAAAGAAAGACACATACGTTGGCATCCCAGTGGGTCGCTCTGACTGAGTCCATAATAACCCGCCTTGCAGTCATCGCAGCGCATGCCCTTCACATTCGCTTTGCACCGACACTGTCCTGTGATCATCCCTATATCTAGGTCGGTGTGGCTGTCACACAGGCCTCCCTCCAATGAGCCAACCGGGTCGCAGTCACAGGCTGGGAGTAAAGCATTCATATTCAGTTTATACACAAAGGAACTTAATTTTTCACAAACATCCAGCATCTACAAAAATAAATTACTAGCAAAATCAATAGCTAAGGTAAGAAATTCATATCAAAACCAGATATTAAGGAATAAAATCACATTTACACTTACTAAAGCTAACATAGAGTCAAATTAAACCAGAAGAGCTGACGCGAACTAGAGTGTTAGTGTCCCACCACACAATTAAATAACAATTCCTCACCAACACAGACTCGGGGGTCCCGAATGTCCCTGTTAGGGTCTTTGTAGTAGAACGGTTTACACATCTCACAGTTGCGTCCCATTGTGTTGTGCAGACAGTTATCACAAACTCCTCCGCTGGTGTTCCCCATAGCCAAATACACCGCCATGTCAAAGTGACACTGGTCTGAGTGGCCATTGCAGTTACACTCTGCAGCAAAAAAAGTAAAAAAATCAAATAAATATATCTCACAAACAAAATGTCAAAAGATTTCTTGTTGAGATGTTTGAGACGTAAAAAAGAAGCCTAGCTCACAAACGTCAGCATTTTTTATTGGGATTTTTCTTTTGTTTTTTATACACTTGACCTGTCTGGCAGTGTGGCACTCAGTATTAATGTCAGTGCCAAGTAGAAGCTACACAGACTTACTTTCATGAGTGGAGCATTACGGCTTTTGCTATAATGTATGTGTATATATCTCCAAATGCTTTTCAAGCTACAAAATGTATTAGTCGCAACTTCAGCCCAAGAGTGTATCTGTAAACACCTGAATCAAAACACCTCAGTGCGTGTCTGTGTGTATGTGTGTGAGAGGCAGAGAGAGAGCGAGAGAAAATAAGTCCATCCATCCATCCATTTTCTTCCGCTTATCCGGGGTCGGGTTGCGGGGGCAGCAGCTTAAGCAAGGAAACCCAGACTTCCCTCTCCCCAGCCACTTGTTCCAGCTCCTCGGGAGGAATCCCAAGGCGCTCCCAGGCCAGCTGAGAATCATAGTCCCTCCAGCGTGTCCTGGGTCTTCCCCTGGGCCTCCTCCCGGTGCCCGAAACACCTCACTGAGAGAGCCCAGACACTCTACGGAGGAAACTTATTTTAGCTGCTTGTGTCCGTGATCTCGTTCTTTCGGTCACCACCCAGAGTTCGTGACCATAGATGAGGGTAGGAACGTAGATCGACCGGTAAATCGAGAGTTTTGCCATTCGGCTCAGCTCTCTCTTCACCACGACAGACCGGTACAGCGCCCGCATAACTGCAGATACCCTACCAATCCGTCTATCGATCTCCCGCTCCAATTTTGCCTCATTCGTGAACAAGACCCCCAGATACTTAAACTCCTCCACTTGGGGAAGGGCCTCATCCCTGACCCGGAGAAGGCACCCTACCCTTTTCCAGCTCAAGACCATGGTCTCGGATTTGGAGGTGCTGATTCTTATCCCAGCCGCTTCACACTCGGCTGCAAACCGCTCCAGCGAAAGCTGTAGATCACGTTCCGATGAAGCCAACAGGACCACGTCATCTGCAAAAGGCAGAGACCCGATCCTGAGGCCACCCAAACGTATCCCCTCAACACCTTGGCTGCGCCTAGAAATTCTGTCCATAAAAGTTATGAACAGGATCGGTGACAAAGGGCAACCTTGGCGGAGTCCAACTCTCACCGGAAACAAGCCCGACTTACTGCTGGCAATGCGAACCAAACTCTGGCACTGGTCATACAGGGACCTAACAGCCCGTATCAAGGGGCCCGGTACCCCATACTCCCGGAGTACCCCCCACAGGGCTCCCCGAGGGACATGGTCGAACGCCTTCTCCAAGTCCACAAAACACATGTAGACCGGTTGGGCGACCTCCGACGCACCCTACAGGACCCTGCTAAGGGTGTAGAGCTGGTCCAGTGTTCCACAGCCAGGACGAAAACCGCATTGTTCCTCCTGGATCCAAGGTTCGACTATCCGTCAGACCCTCCTCTCCAGAACCCCTGAATAGACCTTACCAGGGAGGCTCAGAAGTGTGATCCCCCTGTAGTTGGAACACACTCTGTGGTACCCCTTTTTAAACAGGGGGACCACCACCCCAGTCTGCCAATCCAAGGGAACTGCCCCCGATGTCCACGCAACACAGCCCCACAACATTCAGGGCCCTGAAGAACTCCGGCCGAATCTCATCCACCCCTGGAGCCTTGCCACCGATGAGCTTTTTAATGACCTCGGTGACCTCAGCACCAGAGATTGGAGAGCCCGACCCAAAGTCCCCACACCCTGCTTCCAGATTGGAAGGCATGCCGGTGGGATTGAGGAGGTCTTCGAAGTATTCCATCCACCGACCCAAAACGTCCCGCGTCGAGGTCAGCAGCACACAATCCCCACTGAAAACAGTGTTGCTGGCAGACCACTTCACCCCCTGAGACACCGGATAGTGGACCACAATCACTTCGAAGCCGTACGGAAGTCGTTCTCCATTGCCTCTCCAAACTCCTCCCATGCCAGAGTTTTTGCCTCTGCGACCATCCGAGCCGCACTCTGCTTGGCCTGCCGGTACCTATCAGCTGCTTCAGGGGTCCCACAAGCCAAAAAGACCCGATAGGACTCCCTCTTCAGCCTGACAGCATCCCTTACCCCCGGTGTCCACCAGCGGGTTCGGGGGTTGCCGCCGCGACAGGCACCGACCACCTTGCGGCCACAGCTCCGGTCAGCTGCCTCGACAATGGAGGCGCGGAACATGGTCCACTCGGACTCAGCTGATGGCAACAATTCTATCTCTAACCCTTCAGAAATTGATGGTCTGGTTCACAGCGTTACGTCCTCATTGTGTTTGTCATTAGATAGTGTAGCCCCCTTAAAAAAGAAAGTGGCTAGCCACAGGAGGCTGACTCCTTGATTTAACGCAGAGTTGCATACTTTAAAGCAGAATACTAGGAAGTTGGAGAGAAAAAGGCGCTCTACACATCTAGAGGATTCCTATTTAACCTGGAATAACAGTCTACTGCTGTATAAAAAGACCTTTCGACAAGCTAGAACAGCATATTTTTCATCATTAATAGGCGAATAAAAACAATCCTAGGTTTCTTTTAAGTACAGTTGCCACAGAGTCATAGCTCTGTTGAGCCAACTATTCCCCCCAGTTCTTAGCAGTGATGAGTTTATGGGATTCTTCATCGATAAAATTAATTCTATTAGAAGTAAAATCATTAGCATCCTCCCAAACATGATTACTTCTTCCTCAGTAAATGAGGCAGCATCGGAAAGAACTGTAGAACCTAATTTGTGCTTAGGCTTTTTTGATTCAGTCGAGCTTTCAGAATTATCAAAAATATTTAGCCTTGTCTAAACCTTCAACTTGTATGTTGGACCCAATCCCAACCAAATTATTTTAAAAAGTGTTCCATTTGGTTCCTGGCCCCATTTTGGATATGATGAATCTATCCTTAGTAAACGGATACGTACCACAAGAATTTAAAATAGCTGTAATTAAACCTTTACTCAAGAAACCTTGCCTTGATCAAGATGACTTGGTGAATTACAGACCTATACCTAACCTTCCTTTCTTATCCAAAATCCTTGAGAAAATTGTTGCTAATCAAGTCTGTGAGCATCTAAACAGTAACGAGCTGTTTGAAGAGTTTCAGTCAGGTTTTAGAGCTCATCATAGCACTGAAACAGCACTGGTGAAGGTTACTAATGGTATTCCCATGGCATCAGATAATGGACTGGTGTCTGTTCTGGTTTTGTTAGATCTCAGTGCTGCTTTTGATACAGTCGATCATAATATTCTCTAAGAAAGGCTTGGACATGTTACAGGGATCAAAGGAACAGCACTAGGCTGGTTTAAATCATATTTGTCTGACAGATTCCAGTTTGTTCATCTAAATGATCAATCTTCTTTACTCTCAAGGGTTACTTGTGGAGTTACACAGGGTTCTGTGCTTGGACCAATTCTTTTCACCATATATATGCTTCCAATTGGTAGAATCATTAGACAGCATGGGATAAATTTCCACAGCTATGCCAATGATACACAACTATATTTTTCCATAAATCCTGATGAACCCAGTCAGTTAGGTAGATTACAGGCATGTCTGGAAGACATAAAAACATGGATGAATCTAAACTTTTTGCTTTTAAAGTCTGACAAGACAGAAGTTGCTGTCTTTGGACCAGAAGTTCTAAAAAAGAAACTGATTAGTCAATCACTTCATCTGGATGGCATTAAATTGGCCACCAGTAATGAAGTAAAGCACCTCAGCGTTATGTTTGACCAAGACTTGACATTTAAATCCCATATCAAACAGGTTTCTGGGATTTCCTTCTTTCACCTCCGGAATATTGCTAAAATTAGAAACATCCTGTCCAGGAGTGATGCTGAGAAACTAGTCCATGCATTTGTTACCTCAAGGCTGGACTACTGTAATTCTTTATTATCAGGTAGTCCACAAAATGCAATTAAAAGCCTTCAGTTGATCCAAAATGCGGCAGCAAGAGTTCTTATGAATATTAAAAAGAGATAACATTTCTCCTGCTTCAGCTTCCCTTCACTGGCTCCCTGTTATATCCAGAATGGAATTTAAGATCCTTCTTCTTACATACAAAGCCCTTAATAATCAAGCTCCATCATACATCAGAGATCTAATTGTTTTATATGATCCCAACAGAGCGCTTCGCTCTCAGACTGCAGGTTTACTTGTAGTTTCTAGGATTTCTAAAAGTAGAATGGGAGGCAGATCTTTTAGTTATCAGGCTCCTCTCCTGTGGAACCAGCCCCCAGCTTTAGTCCGTGAGGCAGACACTCTGTTTACTTTTAAGGCCAGGCTTAAAACTTTCCTTTTTGATAAAGCTTATAGTTAGAGTGACTTAGGTTATCCTGTGATAGCTCTGTAGTTATGCTGCTATAGGCTTAGACTACTGAAGGACAGACTTACCACTTTTCTTCACTCTGCTACTTCCTTTTCTACTAATACTCTCCAGTTGTATTACAGTACATTCTGCTATTTCGACTGTTAACTTGGGTCAATATTTTCTAAAACCCTCTTTGGCTGCACTTGTCCTTTGGGTAATGTCTCAACAAGCTTGGGAAAAATCAAGAAATCCTGTTAAAAGGCCAGACAAAGAGGAGTCGGCTAAAAGAAGAAACAGCACAAACAAAGTATCTTTCAGTCTGGAAAGGTTACTAAGCCATTTCTAAGGGTTTGGGATGCAAACAACAGTGAGAGCCATTATTTACATATGCTAAAAATATGGAAAAAGCTGAACCTCAATAATCAAGCTCCATCATACATCAGATATCTATTTGTTTCATATGTTCCCAACAGAGCACTTCGCTCTCAGACTGCAGGTTTACTTGTAGTTCCTAGGATTTCTAAAAGTAGAATGGGAGGCAGATATTTTAGTTATCAGGCTCCTCTCCTGTGGAACCAGCTCCCAGCTTTACCAATTTTCTTCACCCTGCTACTTCCTTTTCTACTGCTACTCTCCAGTTGTATTACAGTACATTCTGCTATTTCGACTGTTAACTTTGTGTTCTCTCAGTGTTTTTCTCTCCATAGAAGATATACCTGGTCTGGTATCCTGCTTGGCTGCAATGCCCTGTTGGACGGGGGGCATCGACTGGGATGGTGCTCCCAGTGGCTGAACATCCACTGTGTCCTATTATCAACTTTTTACTTTCTGTAACATAGAGAGTACTCTTATATCGGATCTTCTGTTCTTTCTGTGTCTCTGCTCTGTCTTCTCAAACCCCCAGACGGTCGTGGCAGATGGCCGCTCCTACTGAGTCTGGTTCTGTTGGAGGTTTCTTCCTGTTAAAGGGGAGTTTTTCCTCTCCACTGTCGCTACATGCTTGTTCAGTATGAGGGATTGCTGAATGATTGCTGTGGTTGGAAAGTCTGCCCAACCTCACGCCAATGACTTACGCAATCTGCTGGGATTCCTTAAATAGGAAACTTTTTAACTGATTGGGATTTTTGTTTAAACGTATTGAAATGACTTCTTGTTAAGTGCCTTGAGATGACATCTGTTGTGAAGTGGCGCTATATAAATAAACTGAATTGAAAAACTGAATTGAAAATCAGACAAAGTGCAGCCCAAAAGACCCCTATGATGAACAAGACAAATGGATCCAGTGTTCCCTCGCCCGGACGCGGGTCACTGGGGCCCCCCCTCTGGAGCCAGGCCTGGAGGCAGGGCATGTTGGCGAGCGCCTGGTGGCCGGGCCTTTACCCAATGGGGCCTGGTCAGGCTTAGCCCGAAGAGGCTACATGGGTCCCCCTTCCCATGAGCTCACTACCTGTGGGAGGGGCCATAGGGGTCGGGTGCTGTGCAGGATGGGCGACGGCCGAAGACGGGGACCTTGGCGGTCCGATCCTCGGCTGCAGAAGCTGGCTCTCGGGACGTGGAACATCACCTCTCTGGTGGGGAAGGAGCCGTAGCTGGTGTGCGAGGTTGAGAGGTTTGGACTGGGCATCGTTGGACTCACCTCGACGCACGGCTCTGGCTCTGGAACCCGTCTCCTCAAGAGGGGTTGGACTCTCTTCCACTCTGTAGTTGCCCACGCTGAGAGGCGCCGAGCGGGGGTGGGCATACTTGTTGCCCCCCATCTTGGCGCCTGTACATTGGGGTTTACCCCGATGAACGAGAAGGTAGCCTCCCTCCGCCTACGGGTGGGGGTACAGGTCCTGACTGTTGTTTTTGCTTTTTGGAGTCTTTGGAGGGGGTGCTGGAAAATGTGCTCTTCCCGGGACTCCCTTGTTCTGCTGGGGAACTTCAACGCTCACGTGGGCAATGACAGTGAGACTTGGAGGGGTGTGGTTGGGCGGAATGGCCCCCCCGATCTGAACCCGAGTGGTGTCTTGTTGTTGGACTTCTGTGCTCGTCATGGATTGTCCATAACAAACACCATGTTCAGGCATAAAGGTGTCCGTATGTGCACTTGGCACCAGGACACCCTAGGCCGTAGCTCGATGATCGACTTGGTTGTCATCTCATCTGATCTGCGGCCGCATGTTTTGGACACCCGGGTGAAGAGAGGGGCTGAGTGTTCCACTGACCACTACCTGGTGATGAGTCGGCTCCCATGGTGGGGGAGGATGCCGGACAGAGAAAATAAGTATTATTTTCAAATCAAAGCAATAGGCGGGTTGGACTGGCCCTGGCCTTTGTTGGATGCCTGGTCTCAGTGCTCTGCGTTGCGCGGGATCAGGACTCAGGAGCTGGTACAACTTGGTGTCCAGGTGCTAGTTGAGCCTAGCCCGAGGATGATGTCCGTCCGCTGCGGCTATCGGTGGGGCGCCCCGACGTGGGGCAGGGGTGGGGCGCTGGGAATTGGCCTGGGGTTGCGGCGGCGCATGGCAGCCGGCCATGGCCCCCGTCGTCCGGTCCCTGCTGGGGGGTGGGGCGCCCCTGTGCCCCGACTGAGCCCCGTGCTGGTCCGCCTGGGGCTCAGGGGGTCCTTTGGACATCTTGGCTCAGATCTCATTCATGTCTGCATCGATTCCTGGTAGACGGATTGATGCCTGCTCACACCAGCTATTGAACACTCTTATGGAGAAACCTTATATGTACCAGCATGCTCTCACACACACATAAGTGTGGGGTCTCCGGTGTTTACAGATATATTCTTGGGCTGAGGTTATCATTACTAGATCTTGATTAATCGGTACCATGAGGTTTTCTGTGACATTGTTGTTGTATTTTTATATCCATTTTTGTGTGATGTGGTTGTGTAGTTCTTAGTTCACAATATTTGTTTTGTTTTGTTGATGTTCCTTTTTTGTTTTTTTCCCCCCTCTCTCTGCCGTACTCTGGGTATGGAGGCAGACTTCGATGTTTTCCTGTGTTTTCTTTGTTCCACTTCCTCTCTTGTATTTTCAACTCACCCTTTCTCTTGACCTTTTCTTTCCTACCTCTCTTCTTCTTCATCTTCTTTCTTTCTTCCCCTTTATTTTCCATCTCCGTAAAAAAAAAAAATCAAAGCAATAGAAAGTAAAAAGCATCACTCTTCCAAAGGCTAGTAAAGTGCATACTCCATTCTTAGTTTTTTCCAGCTGTCTTTTTATTACAGAACTCTGACTTTGCACGGCATTTGCATAGTTTTTGCGTCAGTTTGACCAGTGGGATGTTGGCCACCTGTCATACACAGAAACTAATCTGCCAGCTATGAGTACGGCGACATATTAGTCGCGACCAGGATGGAATGAAGGAAATTTCCTTTGTGTTTCATACTTAAAGCTACACTTGGGCTGACATCTGGTAAACATGAGCTGCCCTGCTCTGTGCTGTGCTTGGGGAGGACGCCCTAGACAGCACTGAAAAATGGAAAAATGTCTGGGGAAAAGAAGATGTTGCTGCTAACATGGTACACAACAACAAGACGCTCCATTCACAACTACATTGCAAAATATTTAGTGTATTTTGTAAATTTCGCACTGCATGGCTGAAACACTATTTTCACCCATGTTGTTTCCTCTGGTCCGTCCCTTAAAAATGTCCATGCAGCATGTCGGACTTTTATGTTTTTCTCATTTAATTATTATGAAAAATAATAGATTTTTCAACACTTTTGAATCGCTATCGATTTTGCACATTTCACATTGCAATTTATTGATTTATGGGGAATAGGCAAACCCCTAGTGCAGATATGAAGGAGATCGGAGCAACAGACATTTAAAGGACCCCCAGAACACAAGAGCCCCAGGTGGACCAACGCGACCAACACGAGTAGAGGCACCAGTCAAAGGCAGGTAGTGTGACAGAGGGGAAAAAGGCCCCTCATTTGGTGGGGGTCTGAGATGTACCAGGAGAAGGGGCAGTCCTAGACCCAACCTGACGGATACACAGGGGACACAGACACAATCACACGTTCCCTCCCTTTTATGCACACACACTCTCATCCACATGCCAAACACAAAGACATACAAGGATGGACACTGTACACCCACTCGTACTCCCCAAACACACTATACTCCCAGGTCCAGATACCGATATACAGTATCCCAACAGGGCAACCAGCCTTTAGTTTCTACAGTCCTCAGCTCTAGCTGGGCGAGGCTCTTCAATGCAGCCTTATGGCTGTGCTGTGGATATCTGCCTGCCCTGACCATGGCTGTCCTTATGGTAACTCTTCTGTGTCTGTGGGGTGGCTTCCAGTTTGGATGAGTTTCCCAAATATTGTTTTCTCACAGCAGTATCATCCTAGATGTTTATTTTTATTGTATGGCCACTTTAAAGAGAAAGGGACGGATTGAACAGTGTTTTTGCTGTGAAGGGGTGTATGTGTCTTATGTGTGGTGAGTTTAACTGGTTGTGTATGATCGATTTTGCTTTAAATGTGTTTTCTTTGTTTATTTTTGTGTTTTTATCATGCAAAGCACTTTGTGCTGATTTTATCATGAAACCTAAAATGTCTTCAAACAAAAAACATGCTTAGCCAAGAAGGCTAAAGTTTTGTCATTGCTTTGTTTTTTATGTGGTAACGCCTTGTGTTTATTAAGTATTATTTTAGATCTTTGATCATATTTCTTTCTATAAAGTACTTTGACTTACCCCATATATAAGTGTTTCCATGCAAATAAACTTGCCTTGCCTTCCATCTGGACCATAATCCAAAAAGATATGGTCACAGGTACCAAACTAAAGACCATTTTACTGGGTGCTCAGGTTTGTGGTGAACCATCGTGTGAGTCTGTACAATTATCACATTTCTATATTTGTTAAACAATATTGGGTGTTAAGAAGCTGGAGAACTTATGCTGTTTATTTTGTTTCTTCTTGTTATGTTGTCCGTTTTGTAAGTCTAAAATAAAGACTCTTAGAACTTAGATGACCTCATTCATCTTTCCTACACAGTCCTGTCAGTTGTCTAAGAAAACCAATGTCTACATATCTGTTTTGCTAGATGAAAAATGAGTTGTATCCACCTAAAAACAACTCCAGAAGCTTCTTTGAAAAGCCCCATACATTGCCTCAATAACAACATCTCACAATAAAGTTTCCTACTGGAGTCAACAACAATTACATGAATGGCAAAGAATTTGGTTGTTGTGATTTTGTATGGAAAGTTTACCTCTGCAGGTGTGTGGATCCTCTGTTTCCGCTGGTCTCCAAGGTGAGTCGTTATGAAAATCTTTGCAGCGCTCACAGTTCAGACCTTCAGTGTTATGCTTGCAAACACAGCGGCCATGTATCTAACCAATTAGAGTCCAGGAGAATAATGAATTAAAAAAGGCTAAACCAGATGGGAAAAACACAGTTAAATAAGACAATTTAATGATAAACTAGGTATCAAACAAAATTGTATCTGATTTTCTTTGGCTCTTCTTCTGATTTTAGGTAATAAGAGAGTTTTATATTTAAATATTGTATTGTAAAAAGATTACAGAATTAAACAAAAGATTACAAGATTTGATAGTTTAACTTCAAAAAATGCATTGTGAGTGAATTCATCTAAGCAGCGCTGAAAACAAAACCAGCTGAAGTTCAGTAAAATCCTAGTGAAAGAGAGCTTCAATGATTTCCCTTTGCACAAGAAAAAATAGACTGTCTTTCTTGCATGTCTTTGTGGCTAAATATATAAAAGAAAATGTTTAATTTTTCTAAATTACGGTCTATATGAATTGATAGTAGACATTTGTGAGTGTGAGGAGCATAGCACAGTTTGGACAATGTTTTGTTCAACAACGGCTGAGATCAGGGATATTCCATGAGCTCAATGTTAGACAGCTTTATCCTTCCCAAACCTGCTCTGATGCTTGTTTGGGATTATTGACTGTGTCCACTTACCTGGTCCAAACTGTCACTTTTGATGAAAGGAAAATACTCAGAATGGTAAAGAACAAGAAACCAGGAAACCAAAATGACTTAAATCTATCTAAACTAGACAATGGAGGACACTGAAATGAGCTTGACTTCAATGTGGATTGAAAGGGAGCTGAGCAAGAAAGAACCCCCTGCTCCAAAATGAACACTATTAAGCAAGGCTACAATTTCGCATTTGCCTACATGGACAAGCAAATGTCTTTTATGCACAGTGTAGATGAAAACTCAAGTCTTTGGCCATAACTAAAAGAAAATGTTAGGAGAATTAAAGGATTTAGATCCAGGAACAATGTACCAACTGTGAAGCATGGTGGTGGTTACATCATTATCTGGGTCTATTTTACTTCCAGCACTACCGATGTATTACACGAGAAGGATGAAATTGATGAATATATATGGCTACCTTCAAATTCTTCAACTTAGTTGAACAGCTGGACAAACTGGATGTTCCAACATGATAAAGATTTCAAACACACATCAGAGCTGGTTTTGGAATTGATAAATAGGCTAACATTAAGCTTCTGGTAGGCCCTCACCTCCACCTTATTAAAAATGTATAGACTATGCTTACAAGTGAGCTCAATATCCAAAGGAATATATATTTGAGCCCGTCTGTATATTTTTTAAAAGATAAATCTATAAACCTTGGCTTAGTGGGTTGTGTTATTCTAATTAATGCAGCTTGTCCTCCACCTTCTTGCTTTCTGCTTTTAAGTCTACATTTAGGTATTTGCCTTACTTCAATACACACAATGTAACTTTTGCTATACACCCACCATGCCAAATTCATGGGTGTTTACCCCAGGAACTGGTGCACACTCTGAAGCATGTCCATAGCAAAAGCAGCTTCCTCGGACAACCAGTTCATTAATGGCGTAATAGTATTTTTGTAAAACATCTGAGCGGCGGTCCAGCAGGTCGTCTCCCAGCGTGTTGAGCTTTGTGAAGTTGATGCGCAGGTTGGTGATGCGCAAAAGTTCTGAGGAGAAGAAAACCAGATTGAATAAACCTTAATTAAAGGTTTGCCAAATTATGAAAAAAAAAATCTAATTTCAGTGAAGACACTTTTTGTGTTTTTTAGAATTGGATGTAATAGGCCAACACAAAGTAGCGCACAATTGTCAAACAGAAGCAAATGATACATGGCTTTTAAAAACACATATTTTGTTAAAATAAAAATTCTGTTTTAAATTTGCTTTTAGATGTCCTGGGTCAATATTTTCTAAAACCCTCTTTGGCTGCACTTGTCCTTTGGGTAATGTCTCAACAAGCTTGGGAAAAATCAAGAAATCCCATTAAGAAAGCCCGACAAAGAGGCTAAAAGAAGAAACAGCACAAACAAAGTATCTTTCAGTCTGGAAAGGTTGCTAAGCCATTTCTAAGGGTTTGGGATGCAAACAACAGTGAGAGCTATTATTTACATATGCTAAAAATATGGAACAAGCTGAACCTCAATAATCAAGCTCCATCATACATCAGAGATCTAATTGTTTCATATGTTCCCAACAGAGCCCTCGCTCTCAGACTGCAGGTTTACTTGTAGTTCCTAGGATTTCTAAAAGTAGAATGGGAGGCAGATCTTTTAGTTATCAGGCTCCTCTCCTGTGGAACCAGCTCCCAGCTTTACCAATTTTCTTCACTCTGCTACTTCCTTTTCTACTAATACTCTCCAGTTGTATTACAGAACATTCTGCTATTTCGACTGTTAACTTTGTGTTCTCTCAGTGTTTTTCTCTCCATAGAAGATATACCTGGTCTGGTATCCAGCTTGGCTGCAATGCCCTGTTGGACGGGGGGCATCGAATGGGATGATGCTCCCAGTGGCTGAACATCCACTGTGTCCTGTTATCAACTTTTTACTTTCTGTAACATAGAAAGTACTCTTATATCGGATCTTCTGTTCCTTCTGTGTCTCTGCTCTGTCTTCTCAAACCCCCAGACGGTCGTGGCAGATGGCCGCTTCTACTGAGCCTGGTTCTGTTGGAGGTTTCTTCCTGTTAAAGGGGAGTTTTTCCTCTCCACCGTCGCTACATGCTTGCTCAGTATGATTGCTGAAGGATTGCTGTGGATGGAAAGTCTGCCCAACCTCACGCCAATGACTTCGCCAATGCAATCTGCTGGGATTCCTTAAATAGGAAAATTTTTAACTGGTTGGAATGTTTGTAAATTCAGCAAAAAAAGAAACGTCCCTTTTTCAGGACTGTGTATTTCAACAATAATGTTGTAAAAATCCAAATAACTTTACAGATCTTCATTGTAAAGGGTTTAAACAATGTTTTCCATGCATGTTCAATTAACCATAATCAATTAATTAACATGCACCTGTGGAATGGTCGTTAAGACCTTAACAGCTTACAGAAAGTTGGCATTTAAGGTCACAGTTCTAAAAACGCAGGACACTAAAGAGACTTGTCTACTGACTGTGAAAAACACCCAAAGAAAGATGCCCAGGGTCCCTGCTCATTTGCGTGAACGTGCATTAGGCATGCTGCAGGGAGGCATGAGGACTGCTGATGTGGCTGGGGCAATAATTTGCCATGTCCGCACTGTGAGACGCTTAAGACAGCGCTACAGGGAGACAGGAAGGACAGCTGATCATCCTCGCAGTGAAAGACTACGTGTAACACCTGCACAGGATCGGTACATCCGAATATCACACATGCGTGACAGGTACAGGATGGCCACAACAACTGCCCGAGTCACACCAGGAACACACAATCCCTCCATCAGTGCTCAGACTGTCCGCAATAGGCTGAGAGAGGCTGGACTGAGGGCTTGTAGGCCTGTTGTGAGGCAGGTCCTTAACAGACATCACCAGCAACAATGCCGCCTATGGGCACAAACCCACCTTCGCTGGACCAGACAGGAGTGGCAAAAAGTGCTCTTCACTGATGAGTCACGGTTTTGTCTCACCAGGGGTGATGAACGGATTCGTCGAAGGAATGAGCGTTAAACCAAGGCCTGTACCCTGGAGCGGGATCGATTTGGAGGTGGGGGGTCCGTCATGGTCTGGGGCGGTATATCACATCACCATCGGACTGAGCTTGTTGTCATTGCAGGCAATCTCAATGCCTTGCGGTACAGGGAAGACATCCTCCTCCCTCATGTGGTACCCTTTATGCATGCTCATCCAGCACGACAATGCCACCAGCCATACTGCTCGTTCTGTGCGTGAGTTTCTGCATGACAGCAATGTCAGTGTTCTGCCATGGCCAGCGAAGAGCCCGGATCTCAATCCCATTGAGTATGTCTGGGACCTGTTGGATCGCAGGATGAGGGCTAGGGCCCTTCCCCCCAGAAATGTCCAGGAACTTGCAAGTGCCTTGGTGGTAGAGTGGGGTTACATCTCACAGCAAGAACTGACAAATCTGGTCCAGTCCATGAGGAGGAGATGCACTGCAGTACTTCAAGCAGCTGGTGGCGACACCAGATACTGACTGGTACTTTTAATTTTGAGCCTCCCTTCATTCAAGGACACATTATTCTATTTCTGTTAGTCACATGTCTGTGAAACATTTTTAGTTTATTGTCTTATGGTGTTGACTCTTTTAGTGTACATACAAATATTTACACACATTAAGTTTACTGAAAGTAAAAACAGTTGAAAGTCAGAGGACGTTTCTTTTTTTGCTGAGTTTATAAATGTATTGAAATTACTTCTTGTTAAGTGCTTTGAGAGGACATCTGTTGTGAATTGACGCTATATAAATAAACTGAATTGAAAAACTGAATTGAACCTTCACAGGAGTGGATGTCTGAACAAAATTGCTCCAAGAGTGCGTCGCCGACTAACCTTTGAGGTCACAGAAGAACCCAAGACAACATCTATAGCACTGCAAGCCTCACTTGCCCCCACTGACGTCGGTGCTATTTCACAATAAGAAAGAGACTGAGTGAAAGTTGCTTCACTGAGAAAGTTCCCATGCCAAAACCATGGGTGAACAAAAACAGCACAAAGCCAGGATCACATTTGCCAAACAAAAGTCTTCATGATCTCCAAGACATTGGGGAAAATATTCTGTGGATTGTAGAAACCAAAATAATGCTATCTGGTAAGATTAACAACATCTCAGAAAAAACATACTGACAGTAAAATGTGGTGGGGGTAGTGCGATGATTGGGGACCACTTATCTTTTTCATATCTTTTTCATGCATATCTTTCTGCATTTGATGGAACCATTAAATCTGCTCTCTGGCCATCAGTATGTCACCTTAAGCACAGGCACTTGGGTTGTGCAACAGATGATTAAAACACCAACAACGAGTCCACTGGATGACTCAAAAACAAACAGAATTAAGGTTTTGAAGTGGCCTAGTCAAAGTTTTGGACTTAAATCTGTTTGATATATTGTGGCTAGTGTAGAAAACCTCCAGTTCAACTGATATAAAACATATCAAAGAGGAGTGGGCCAATGTTCCTCCACAGCAATGCAAAACACTCATCATCGTTATTAACAACCAGTTATTAACCTGGATATATTTACTACGGTCAGGTTGGTCTGCAGAGCTTTTTAATAATTTTTAATCAAATCATAATTTGTAATCCTCAATTTGTATTTACTCAGGGTCTCTTTACGAGATACACATTTTTTGTTGATGATCTGAAACATTTAGGCATGAGACAATAGTCAAAACAGAGATTATCTGTAAAAAGGCAAATACTTTTTTTATAGCAATGCATGTTGATACATAATGAAGAATATTTTTCATGAGACTTGCCACCTTACACATTTAATGTAATTTATTCTTAAGTATGTTACCTTTCTTTAGAGCACTTTTCCAATGTCACTATATTAAAATGCCGAAGGGGCCAACTTCAATCTCAACTTCAGTTTGAGGTAAAGCAGCAGACTTCTTGTCTGAGTTTGCACCAATGTGTTTTTTTCTTCTTCTTTTTTAGAAGATGTCATTGAAGTACCAAGAAACATAGACGAAGTTGAGTCTGATTCTTTAGACATCCTGCTGATTCATTAACCTTTGTGATGATGGATGCTTGTCTTGTTCAGACAAGTTAGTCAAATACAGTCAGTATGCTAATAGCAGGTGTTAATGAGAAATCCTTCTTGTCAGAAGAAAAAAACTATTTCTCTGTGTG
The DNA here is from genome assembly GCA_963556495.2 of Valencia hispanica. Lineage (NCBI taxonomy): Eukaryota > Metazoa > Chordata > Actinopteri > Cyprinodontiformes > Valenciidae > Valencia > Valencia hispanica. The sequence goes on along the minus strand of OY747709.1, from coordinate 10,088,505 downwards.
AGCTAAGTTCTCCCCTTGTATGCAGCCTTGGTTTGCAAATATCTTGTTTAAACAGTGCGTTTATGAAAAAAGAAGGGATAAAAACGTCAAGGTTACATTGACCTCTGATGATCTTGTTATTGTTACATACACATTAAGTCTTCACTGACCTTGAATATCCAAGCTGTAGGGATCTTCCACTGGAATTGCTGGATCCAGCACTTTAAAAATGACCTTCATTACAGAGCAGAATAGTTTGGGGAAAGAAGGTTAGAGAAGATTATGGTACAATCAAAGCTGATATCTGCCTAAAGAATAAAAACAGATTGAGCGTCCGAAGAAAATTAAATACCTGATTTTTACAGATACAACAAATAATCTTCATCATGTCATTTTAAAAAATTTGAAAAGATTAAAAGTATATATATATATATTTTTTTTTTACACTGTTTCATTATCTTTTTAGATATGCTCATCTCAGTTCCTTAAGGAACCAAACTGCTTAGTTAAATGAAAATATTTTCTAAACTAAGGCCATGTAAGGCCGAATATCCTCAACACCACGGTTTTCGAAAGAAAATCCATCCAAACCTAACCGCATAAGTGCCTTGTGAAGCACATGCCAAACCTGTAGGTGATAGTAGTTCCCCACATCCAATCCATTCAGAATGACTTAATACTTTCATATGATGTCAGAGCATTTTTGTCGCAGGCAGTGATGTTGTGAAACCTAAAACCCTGTTTTTTTATGGCCAAAAGCAAACCCTTACAATTGAGGATTTGTAAATCTTCACTTTGATACCAAGCTATGTGTGGACAAGGCCTAAATCTGTCAGGGGAATGAATAATTTGTGCTTAAAGCTACATCGTGTAAGAACTTCTCCCATCTAGCGGTGAAACAACCAACTGAATATTACGTTCTAGCCCCACCTCCCACCCCCCCATTCCGAGCACGTTTTAACTCCTACGGTGGCCGTTTGATGCCAAGGTTAACATGGCTTCCATTGGTTCGTCCAGTGTTCCTTCCAGTGAAGAGGTTACTTTAGAAAACTACATTGGATTTAGTTATATAGTCAGACGTCTGCAAGTAGACAATCTCCCTCTGGCATTCGTCACGGTGCAACTGAGTGTAGCCAAAGCGCGAAAGGCGGAGCTAGAATTTCCAGGGATGTCCCTCGTTGGCCAATGTATTTCAAAGATGGAGGCTCAACATGGATTCAGCCATTCACGCGACTCGCGCGAATAGCATGTGTATTCTGAATAGCAGATTCTACACTTACGAGAATACTTTCATTAGTAGGTGGTAGTAATTACACATGAATGAGCACATATTTTTGAAAGAACAAAGGGGTTTTTGCTAAGAATAAACTCAAAAAAAATACACGATGTAGCTTTAACCGTATGTAACTCTGTTAGTCTCTTTTGGTCATTTTTGCTAATCTCAATATTAAGAGTTGACAGTATAAAGTATTTTCATAGCCCTAAGCACGTTTTGCATGTCACTCATTGTTCCTTTTTTCTGCAGTGGGTATTACAACTGTTTTTCAACTGTGAGTAATCAAACGTAAGAGAAATCTAAGTAATGTGGGCTAAAGCTGTTCTTTTAATGTTTTTTCTGTCAATATAGTGTCAGATTGTGGGTTCAGATGTGTTGTATTAGCTTGTTAGCTAAATGTTGTCTTGTAAAGGGCTTTAAGATTACATTTATTCTGAGTCTGTACTATATTAATAAAAAGAATAGTCTTTGAAAGGTCCCAAATTTTTCAGTGTACCTCTCCATCTTTAGAGGGCTCGATGTGAGAGTAGCGTTCCTCACAGATTATGTCGTTGATTTGGTGCAAGCCGTTGGTGGGAATGCCAGGGAAAGTTCTGGTACAGTTTTTGGCAAAGTAGCGGTAGGGGCGCCATGTGCGGCCAAAATCAGATGATCGCTCAATGATCAAAGCTGCAGGGCGAAAAGTCTAAAGGGGTTCAAAAAAACATACAAATGATCACAGCACAAGTCATCAGTATGCTTTGTATGACAGCAAATACAGATAGATTTTCAATGTCATATTTGTGTTATGATACCAAGGTTTATCTAAAGCTTTTGCTTTATGGTAGATCTACCAACAGATACTGGAGTGGACATAATAAACACACAACTGTGTAAGTCTCCAGCAGATATAGTACACTTGACAGAAAGGCAAAGGCAACTTTATTTTGGGGCTAGACAAACATTTACAGATTGACACAAAAAGGTGATAATGAGATGAAAAACTAAATCTTTTTAATTTTCAGGTATTCACATCAAGCTCTGCTCAGTCAACCTTTGATGTAGCTTTATCCATCCATCCATCCATCCATCCATCCATTCGTGAGGTGACTTTAAACCAACGACCTGTTGATTTAAAGTCCACCACCAACAAAAACATCTTTCCCCGGCAATACACTCTCCACTCCACTCAACACTGTCCGTCTTATTTTTGAGGGCCCTAGGGCATTCCAAGGGAATGAGGCATATACAGTTCCCCCCAAACAGTTTTGAGTTGGACACAGAGTTTTCTCCCAGTGGAACACGCCAGAAATATCTCCAAAGAAAGGCATAAAGGAAAAGCTGAAGGTCATAGCTACAACAGACCAGAAGAATTACAAAACTGGTTGATGTAAAACAGAGTAGAGTAAAATCTGATATTTAGCTGCAAATCTTTGAAAAGGTATAACTTCATTTTGCAGGTCTTAACAACAACAACAGCAACAACCAACCTATTTCACTGTTTGCTTTGACTGACATCATCATGGGTTTAACATAATTTCCTTACTTTTCAGTTAAAAAGGATAAAGGTACATTTCAAGAAGACATCCCCAGAAGTACAGTCATACTAGGTTAACCACATAAAATTACAAAGAATGTACCTTAAACTTCATGATGAGATGTGTGAAGTGGAATTCAGCCTCAAGGTTCAGTCGGATGCTGACGTCCTCCTTACCTGTGAAGAACATATCAAGATATGCCATGAACCAATGACAGACTCTTTAGTCACAACTGTAGATCTTGACAGTTTGCTGTCTCCAGGATGTGTCGTTAAAACATGTTCCTCGAAATAACAGAGGAAGCGAGCAAACTGATCGTGTTTGTGTACATTGTTGAAGAGTAAATACACACCATTGACAGATTTCCAAAAGTTCTCATTCCCATTGAGGTCTGTTAGGTAGATCACGTTTTCAATGCGGTGGCTGTTTCTGTGGCGGTAGGGATCATACGGCTGCCGGGAGTCACACTCGAAACACTTTTCTACATCCTGGGGAGGTAAAGAACACATTTAGCTTAAGGAAAATCAGCAAAAGGTTGGATTTGTGGCAAATGTCAAGCACGTCTTATAACAGGGCCAGTTATGACTGCATGCTTTCTTGAGATTTATATCTAGGCTTGAATGACAGTTGATTTGGGCTGAGGCAACAGCATTTCCTTTATGTTTTTGCATCACACTTGCCCTAACAGATGTGGTCAAAACTTTACACAAAGGGCTTAAGTCCAATCAATTTGGGACTTTTAATGGAGTTTTTAAAACAAATTTTCTGGAGAATATTATAGAGCACTTAAATTCAATTCAATTCAATTCAGTTTATTTATATAGCGCCAATTCACAACAGATGTCATCTCAAGGCACTTAACAAGAAGTCATTTCAATACATTTATACAAACATTCCAATCAGTTAAAAAGTTTCCTATTTAAGGAATCCCAGCAGATTGCGTCAGTCATTGGCGTGAGGTTGGGCCCCGTTGATGCAGACTTTCCAACCACAGCAATCCTTCAGCAATCCCTCATACTAAGCAAGCATGTAGCGACGGTGGAGAGGAAAAACTCCCCTTTAACAGGAAGAAACCTCCAACAGAACCAGGCTCAGTAGGAGCGGCCATCTGCCACGACCGTCTGGGGGTTTGAGAAGACAGAGCAGAAACACAGAAGGAACAGAAGATCTGATATAAGAGTACTCTCTATGTTACAGAAAGTAAAAAGTTAATAACAGGACACAGTGGATGTTCAGTTACTGGGGGGATCATCCCAGTCGATGCCCCCCGTCCAACAGGGCATTGCTGCCAAGCAGGATACCAGACCAGGTATATCTTCTATGGAGAGAAAAACACTGAGAGAAAACAAAGTTAACAGTCGAAATAACAGAATGTACTGTAATACAACTGGAGAGTAGTAGGAGAAAAGGAAGTAGCAGAGTGAAGAAAATTGGTAAGTCTGTCCTCCAGCAGTCTAAGCCTATAGCAGCATAACTACAGAGATAGCTCAGGATGACCTTAGCCACTCTAACTATAAGCTTTATCAAAAAGGAAAGTTTTAAGCCTGGCCTTAAAAGTAAACAGAGTGTCTGCCTCACGGACTAAAGCTGGGAGCTGGTTCCACAGGAGAGGAGCCTGATAACTAAAAGATCTGCCTCCCATTCTACTTTTAGAAATCCTAGGAATTACAAGTAAACCTGCAGTCTGAGAGCGAAGGGCTCTGTTAGGAAAATAAGGAACAATTAGATCTCTGATGTATGATGGAGCTTGATTATTAAGGGCTTTGTATGTAAGAAGAAGGATCTTAAATTCTATTCTGGATTTAACAGGGAGCCAATGAAGGGAAGCTAAAACAGGAGAAATGTGATCTCTCTTTTTAATATTCATCAGAACTCTTGCTGCCGCATTTTGGATCAACTGAAGGCTTTTAATGGCATTTTGTGGAATACCTGATAGTAAAGAATTACAGTAGTCCAGCCTTGAGGTAACAAATGCATGGACTAGTTTCTCAGCATCACTCCTGGACAGGATGTTTCTAATTTTAGCAATATTCCGGAGGTGAAAGAAAGAAATCCTAGAAACCTGTTTAATATGGGATTTAAATGTCAAGTCTCGGTCAAAAATAACGCCGAGGTTCTTTACGTTATTACTGGGGGCCAATTTAATGCCATCCAGATGAAGTGATTGACTAATCAGTTTCTGTTTAAGAACTTCTGGTCCAAAGACAGCAACTTCTGTTTTGTCAGAATTTAAAAGCAAAAAGTTTAGGGTCATCCATGTTTTTATGTCTTCCAGACATGCCTGTAATCTACCTAACTGACTGGGTTCATCAGGATTTATGGATAAATATAGTTGTGTATCATCTGCATAGCTGTGGAAATTTATCCCATGCTGTCTAATGATTCTACCAATTGGGAGCATATATATGGTGAACAGAATTGGTCCAAGCACAGAACCCTGTGGAACTCCACAAGTAACTCTTGAGAGTGAAGAAGATTTATCATTTAGATGAACAAACTGGAATCTATCAGACAAATATGATTTAAACCAGCCTAGTGCTGTTCCTTTGATCCCTGCAACATGTTCAAGCCTTTCTAAGAGAATATTGTGATCGACTGTGTCAAAAGCAGGACTGAGATCTAACAAAACCATAACAGACACCAGTCTATTATCTGAGGCCATGAGAATATCATTAGTAACCTTCACCAGTGCTGTTTCAGTGCTATGATGAGATCTAAAACCTGACTGAAACTCTTCAAACAGCTCGTTATTGTTTAAATGCTCACAGACTTGATTAGCAACAATTTTCTCAAGGACTTTGGATAAGAAAGGAAGGTTAGATATAGGTCTGTAATTCACTAAGTCATCTTGATCAAGGGAAGGTTCCTTGAGTAAATGTTCTTAACAAAATGTTGCAAGGCCGCAAAAAAAAGTTGTCAGCATATGACAGCATAAGTGCATCCAAGTTGATGCTGACTGTATGGAAGATACAGCTGGCATGTAGTGCAACAGCCCTTAATGCTGACATAAAACAGTATAAACAGACAAGATTGCTGCCTGAGTTTGAGAAACAGTTTTGGGTCTTTGGTGAACTTGAGACAGAATTTACAGTTTTTTGCTCAACCTTCTCAGTCAAAGCTTCTGATGTGCCTGTCCACATCAAAACATAAATTATTGATTTGCAATGTGATGCAGATTTAAAGGACAGGTTGACCTCAGTATGCTTGGGACACGTTTTATCAGTATCTCTTGCTAGGGTACCTGAAATTACCTGCTCTAGCTGTAAAAAACATGTGCATTTTGGGACAACCTACCGTTGTGAACAGGTTTTCTCTATAATGAATATCAATAAGACAAAATTGAACTCAAGGCTCACACACAAGCATTTAAATGAGATTCTGAGATTGGCTGCTAGTCACGACGTGACACCTGATATTGAGGCAATTGTTCAATCCAGAAAAAGCCATGTTTAAGGAGCAAAAACAAAGTAGACACGACTAACTCCTTTAAAATGCTGCTTTAGACACTGATTGCACCTAAAGAATACATTTCTGTGAAAATGAGTTGCTTTTACAGAAATAGTTAAAAGAATGTGTAGGTCAATGTTAGTCATCAGCTTCACCATAAAAAATTGTGGTTTCAGGGAATCCCAATGTTCATCCAATGCCATACATTTTGAATGGAATTAAGTTCAATACTATTTTTTTCTGTTCTTTTGTTTGTATTTGTGCAAACACTTGTCTTAAGAAATCAAAGGTTGTTCGTGATATGTTTAGTCAATGGATATGTCATTAAAAATGATCATTTTCGAATGTACTTGTACTTCTCTGTGTTAAAACAAAGAAAAAACAGACTCATTGTTAATATTGTAGTGGTGCACCCCACTTGACATCTAATTAGCCAGCATGCGGCCCCTGAACCAATGAGTTTGAACCCATGACACTGTCCACAATGCTAAAGGTCACAGATTGATGGAAGCCCAGATGAGGAAAACGAGAAGAAAATAGGCATATACTGCAACAGATATCATCCTTGCAATATCTACCATTGCAAGATTTTCTAACATCGTGCAGCTCTGTCTACCGCATATCAGCAAATCGATAACATAATTCTGTCTAGATGTTTGACCCCTCATCTTGGTAGAATTGGTAACGTTCATTTAAATTGGTTGGTTATCTTACAAACACATAGTTTTAACAAATTTAAAGAGCAACTCATGCCCCTTCCAGAGTCTTATTCCACCTACATCTCTGGTTTGAAAAATGAGACAAAAGGAGGAGGTGGCTGGCGGACCGAGGGTCTCGCGGGGGGAGGGCTGGGCGGCGTCAACACTTCCTTGCTATTCCAACTCCAATTCGCAACGGAGGTGTGGCCGAGATTGGCCTCATTTTATACTCCACAGCAGCAGGATGGCTGACGTCATCCATGAAGACTGACCCGGTAGCAATGCCCGATTCAAATTCACATGCAGTGTAAAGTTTTAAACTGAAGAGAACACTCCACTGACGGCTTATGGTGGAAAATTTATATTTTTACTTAAGTGTACTAAATTTCCAAAAATAATAACCAGACAGGTAGACAGCACTATTCGACACTCATTTATACAATTTATCAGAAAAAAAAGAAGTTGATTTGGGAGTGAGTTGCACTTTAAAGTAGGGTTGAGGCCAGGGCTTTGTGACCCTTATTTCCCAATTAATTAATTAATTAGCCTGTTTTATCAACTCCAAAGCGTATTTTGGATCACTGTCCAGCTGGAACACCGAACTGTTGGGTTTGCTGTACAGAATTTGAAGTTATTCCCTTTTCCGTATTCCCTCCACCTTGAGGGATATACCAGTATCAGTGAAACATCACCATAGCATCCATGTTAGACTGTTGCTACAGCCAACTCAGGGTTGAAAGCTTCTCATTTACGGTTGGGTACTGAAACTTGGTACCTTTTTAGAACCAACCAAAAACATTTGGTATGTTCTAAACCAGAAAAAAATGTTTCTGTGTTAAATTTCATTCCCCCCCCCCCAAAAAATGGCACAAAATACATAGCCTCCTGTGTTTTCCATGTGGAATCTTCTTGACTTTTTGTTTAAACGTCAGCCATGCTGCAAACATCTGTCTGGAACAAAAGAAAAAAAAAACAATCACAGAGGAAATAGAGAAAGAGGAGCAGAAACTGTTGGCCATGTGAAACACATGAGAGGAGATGCACACAGAGGACAGATTGGGCCATGATTTAAGATAAGCATGACGAACAAAGGGCAAAACTGAGGGGCTGCACTTTTTTATGAATGCAGTGATGCAGCACAGACAGGGCCGGGCATCCAGTGAATTTTTGGACTGATGTACATATAGGGCGTTTGGATGCAGCACTGGATGAATCAAAGAAAACACATGTTAGGGTTGAGACAGTCATAATGACTATTATAATAAAAAAGTCAGATTTAACAAGGTAAGACAAATTAATTTCTAAACGTTAACATAAAGTCACAGATCCGATGAACACTTTAGTTGCTACTGTTATATTGTAATAAGAGTTATTTCTGTTTGATTAAACCAGCTTTTTACAAGAAATATACTTAATACTTTGCTAAAGTATTCACACCGCTTGATATTTTTCACTTTGTGACGTTAAAACTACAAACTTCAGTGATTTAAAATATGATAGACCAACATTAAGTGATTTATCAATACATATATCAATTAATGTACCACTTTGTACATCCATAGACTTTGATTTATTACACTATTCTACTAAAAGAATTAGCAAAATTTCTATTTAACAAAATTAACAAGCTGTTCAACACCACAGAGGAAGAATTACCCCAAAAAATCTGCAGCACAGAACTTAACTCAAAAGCCTAATAAAAACAAAGTCCCTGTGATGTCAAATAAAGGAGATTGTTTTCCAGTTTTTTAAATAGATAACCGTTGTCTCGAAGTGGCACCAGGGAACATAAGAGAACATAGAGAAGGGGTAAAAAGGGGGTGCATTTGGGAAGAGGCCTTGAAGAGGGGCACAGATAGAGCAAACGAGGGCTAAACAGAGAGGTGAGGGTAAGTTGGCACAGAATACCAGTGGATTCCAGGGCAGCGTCTCTTAATTAGGCTGTTGTCAAGGGTGATTAAGCTGCCAACAACAACGTGGCTTGCAATGGACTCAGCTGAGCAGGGAAAAGGATAGTCATGGATGTGCACGCATGCCAAGTTTTACATGTGTTTGCACATTTAACTGAAAGAATAATACCCATCCTAATACTACAACTTATAAAAGTCATACAATTTCAAATGCGGGATGCAAAAAAATGTGTTGCTTGTAAGATTCAACGCTTCCGTTCAAAAATTCTAGATACATTGGCTTTGATGCCTGTGAAATTAAGATATAACAGCCTGATCCTAATTAATCTCGTCTTTCAGGGACTCTGTATTGCCGACGTTGCCTTAAACACCCTTCCCTCCTCTTCTCAGCTCTTATTTAGCTCCGATTAGTCGTGCCTGCTCACCCTAACTAAAAGGGTTTTGCTTCAACAATGCACCGGTTAAAGTCTGCAGCTGATTTGACAACACTTTTTTTGGCATACTACAAAGGTAGCTTTACAAAAAAAGGAAAGCACTTATCACCTCCCTCATTTGGTTCCCTTTGTACTTCAGCTTAGGCTGTGAAACTGAGACTTTACTGCCGTTTTCACCTCAGTGATTGTCCGCTGCACACAATTTTCTCTTTTCTTAGCTTTTTCATTTACGCCCCCTTCCTCACATTTCATGCTCTTAATACTTGAGAAAAAGCAAATTATATGCGGTTGTTACAGCTTTTACTCCACAGGGGAGGTGAGCTGAAATGTAGTAGCCTTCAAAGCCAGATTACATACCCCTACTCTATAGAAAACTAGAAAAAAGAGCCATGCAATCTGATCCTGTAGAGAGGAAAAACACTACCTAGAACATATGTCAAACATAAGTGACAGATGAATATGTGGAAATTTAAAAGCAGGAAAACAAATGTTTTCTGTGAGCCTCTAAAGTGTCTTCAGACATACCAGGCTGTCACAATATTCTGTCTGTACTGTAGTCAGTAAGGGTGTAGTGGGCGCAGAACGTCAATTATGTTCATCTGGAAGTTGACAGTGGTGAGTAGTCCTGCCCGAGGCAGTGGAAGTGCAGGCATAAACATGCAGGTGTGCGGAAATGCACGGATGTGAGATGGATGAATGTAAACATGATGGTGAACCTGCCAGGAGGAGTGTAATGTGAGGGAGTGCAGGAAAAGAGGAACTCCTTGCTGCAGAAAGGGAATTCAGAGTGTCCCACTTCACCAAGGTGTGGAAAGAAGTGTAACGCAAACATACACTAGTCTTTAGTTCATTAAACGTGTGTGCTGCATTTTCTGGATTCTGTTTTAGTTTAATGTGGTTTTCTTGACATTAAAGATGGCAGCCAGCAACATTTCAAATATTTGTAAAACCACATATTTTTTCCAGTGCACAACAGAATATTTTGCAACTTGTGAAAAATGGTAAACAGATATATAAGTTTCTCCATGGCAGGTACAAGCCCATATTTATCTGGACAGCTGATACCAAATAATCCTGGTGAATTTCTGCAAAATCTTTTTTTACTTTCCGGGTAACTTTTGGGGACAGTGGGGACATCTGCTTTCCCTCTATAGAGCCTCCAAAGGAGACCCTTTATCTGGTACAGATAAAAACATTGGACATACCTGCTCTGAGACCCTTTTAAAAGGCAGAATTTGATGGTCACAAAGCAACAGCTAACTGAAGGCTTGCTAAATATCAATTAGCACACATAAACTGATATTTTTTTTATATTTTCCAATGATCAAAATTCAGAGATGGCAATTGTTGACCTTTTTCCACTTGCTGGCTAAAATAATGAATTCCTCCATTTGGGATGAATACAGGTGCAACACCTTGAATAAAAATACATTGCGTAATGAAAAGTTTAAACAATATTTTGTGTTTTAATAGAAAGACTTAAAGGTTTGTGACAATTGGTGAAAAACACCCTTTAGGTGTTACAGTAAAATACCTAATTCTAAAGCTATGCGGTTGGGTATGTCCCAGTCCTGCTCCAGGGGTCTGGTCAGATCACTAGTTAGGGTATTTTCGGATAATCTGTGTTCATGGCAAGCAAAAACTGTGGTTCATGCACATTATTTTATAGATTCACTCTAGGTTTTCTACTTAGAATTGAAGCCTTTTTTACCCTTTACAGTTACGTTCAGAATGAATAGGTCTGCAGTCTATCTGTAACATGTGATCTAGTCTTCCCCCTCCTCAGACCTCCACTGACAACTGCGCAGCTGAAACATTAGTCTTTAAATGTAACAACATTCAAAATAAATACCTGAGTTTAAAAAGCAGAAAAACAGCCTTTTTCTGCAAGTGTTGTCAATATGCAACAACTAAGAGCAGTATTATCAACAGGTCATATCAAAACAGAGAGAAAGCACGGTAACATTAGCTTAGCACTTACATAAACTGCTACACGTGAAAGCAGCAGGAGTAAGATGCTCTGACCTGTACTTGTATAGTGCTTTATCAAATCCGAGGACTCCAAAGCACTTTACACTACATTCAGTCATTCAGCCAGCCATTCACGCACACATTCACACATTGATGATGGTAAGCTACATTGTAGACACAGCTGCCCTGTGGCACACTGACAGGCTGCCAAACAATGCCATACAAACGTAGGTATTTATTTTGAATGTTGTTACATTTAAAAACTAACGTTTCAGCTGCGCAGTTGTCAGTGGAGGTCTGAGGAGTGGAAAGACTGGATCATGCCATACAATAAGCCTTCTGACCACCACCAGCAGGCAAGGTGGTTGAAGTGTCTTGCCCAAAGACACAACGAATGAAACAGATGGAGCGGGGTTCAAACGGGCAACCCACCGGTTTGCAGGACAAACTCCTACCACCGGAGCCACCTGAGCCCCACACAGTCTTTACTAAGATGTGGACTACGTGAAAACTGGTGAGATATATTTTAGATATAAATTATAAAGCTGTGCATGTTTTAGGTGATGTACTGTCTGAACATTATGGCAGCTTTCATAAGCGAGCAAACTTGTGTTAAAGGATTTCGTACATCTCCTCAATACACTCCAGTTAGATCAACATGTGAAGAATAGAAGAGACAGAGGCATTCACAATATAACTGGTGAGTTGTTTTAAAGTTAAGAATGATGAAATGTGTTTTTTCACTCCACATTAAAGCTACAGAATTTTAGAGCATACATATGGTAATTATTTTAACTTCAATTAAGTATCGGAACTGAAAATGCCTAATCTTAAATCCGTATATGGGACTAAAAATCCTGATTGGAAGATCTCTAGTAGAAGTTAAAAGAATGTGCAGGAGAGGCATGTATGTGTGTTAGAGGTGTTCAGTGAGACATGCAAGAAGGTCTTAAAATACAGTGGTCTTTGTAAAGATTGGGATGACAAAATCACATTAAACCTTTTTTGATGCACAAATTGTGTTCAGTAACAAAACAGGAATTTAACACACCTAGGTTAAATGAGCCCTGTGGAGGACATTTAGGAATGTGCTAGGTCAAAATGACCTAGCTTCAGTAGCATCTAATTCTGTGTTGCCTTAACATTATCTGAAACCAAATCTGTCAAGCAGAGAGCATAAATGAATCTGTCTTTGTTATATCTCCTACTTTCTTTTTGTTTTCAAATTCTTAGTGGGAGACACTTCTTTTATGAGGGCAACCCAAATTATATCTTTCAGAACATATTGGAAGATTGTCTTTATTTGTCTACCCTTTTTTTATCTATCTTCCCCTTTTTGCCACTACACTGATTTCTTCTTTCTGGGGGAGAGGAAGATCAGGTATTTGCAGTCAGTCACGAGAGACTCTGGTGTCTTTTATTTGAATAAATCTTTTTCTGTGAAACCTGGATAATCAACTGGGTTTGTTTTTGCAACAAGACATTCCTGCTCGGATTGTGCATTGTGCATTGAGGCTGCTTGGAACTCACAGTTACTAAAAGCTGTTCCTTAAACTATATCTGAAAATGGAGTGCACAGTCCTTTATAGACACGCTTTTTAATAATATCCACTAAGAAATATTATACCCTGCAGTCAAGGCATCATTATTCAAAAACTTCCAGGGTGGAGGAGTGGTTTGAAGGCTTGCTACCAGAAGAATGGCAGGCAGGCAGGAGTGGGTTCCTCCCACTCCTGCCTGCCGTACATGCACTCCTGCTGTTCCTGCCATAGTCAGCCAGCCAGTCTCGCCAATCTCTGCCTCTGCCGACACCAATTTCCTTCGCCGGCAGCCCCTTCCTGTTGAGTCTCCTCGTCGCTGGCCTCATTCAGCCAAGCTCCTCGATCCGCCTGATCGCCACTCTGTCAGGGGACGCCCACCCGACTGTCCGCTGGAACTTCAGGTCATAAGGGCACGCCCTCCTGGCCGTACGCCGTAATCTTGTTGATTGACAGCTCTCTTGTGGATACGCAAATGTATTGGTCAGTGCTCTAGGCTCCCATAAAATATTCATTTTGCTATAGAGGCCAGGGGAGGGACTTAGGGGAAATATAAATTCTGAATCATTTCCTACTTTATATCATAAAAACAAATGTAAAAACAAATGTCAAACAAAACCCAGAACTGCAGGTCAAAATGATGCCCCAGAGAGTCTCAAGTGTGTATAGCTTTAAGAGGTGATCCAAGATAAAACCATCTGCTCTATCAGACCCACTTTACTGTGGAAAGTATTTGAATTTTTCCCCAACCTGCCACTCTATTGTTCCGGTGTGCAAAAACCTAAAGAGCAGCAACACGTCTTAAAATGGGTTTCTATTATTTACTATAACTCCATAATAACATGCCTTAGAAAAGGGATCTCCAACTGAACTCCTTGAGAGCAGCTGTCTCGCAGATTTTTGATGCATACCTATTTCAACACACCTTAATCAAATGAATGGCTTGTTAGCAGACCTCTGCCAAACTTGACAGCACGCTGAGTAGGTAATTCGACTATTTGATTTGGCTTTGTTGAAGAAGGGTGCATGTAAAAGTTGCAGGACAGTAGCTCCAAACCCGGAATTTAGCAGGGGCTCCAGCCCAGGGCCCTGGCGCTGTGGGGCAGTATTTTCATTTTATTTATTATCAGAGTCTCAACGGTGTTTAATTTTGAAAAATGAGCTGATTCTCTCCGTTACTTCAAGCTATAACTCACGCTTGCCTCAGTCATGGGATACATCACAGCTAAAAACAAACCCACAAGCTAGCAGAATGATTAAAAACAGAGGTCTTTCAAAAGTTTCTTTTTAAAAAAGAAAAGGTTCAGTGAGGAGCTTACGACTTCCAAGAAAAAGCAAACTGCATTTAATAGAAAATACCAGGAATCCTACTTTAAATATGGGTTTATCACGGCAGGGGATTTCCACACACCAAACCCCGCTCTGCTCTTATGTGGCAACCAGCTTTCTAATGAGGCAATGAAGCCTTTAGCACTGACCCAGATGGGACCGTCTCGTTACAGAGAAAAAAAGCTACAGGTCTCCCACCGATTCAGCATTGTGGTAAGTTGTATTTTTCGTGCACCTTATATTTGCTTTTTGGTAAATCCTAAAAATCTAAGTGTTTGAGCATGTTTAAACGTTATCATAGCGACCAAAGAGCTTTAGGGGGCACAGAGGATGGTACTCATGTTATGATGTTGACACGATGATTACTGAAACGCTAGCACACATTGGATTTACATTTAATATTAAATTTACAAATAACCTCGATTTTATCCCGGTCATATCTTTTTATTTTGTTGCATTATCTGCTGGTCCGTGTTAATATTGTCTGACTTTAAAACGGTCCGTGGTGAAAATAAAGGTTGGGGTCTACTGTTTTAAATGACACTAATCCAAATGCAGCAACTAGAAATCAAGGAAGTTCTCTTGACAAAAAATGGACAAGCTTGAAACGTCCTTTGTGTGCACATTTTTCAATTGTATTCTCCAGCGCCTTGAAAAGCCTTGCAGGCTGTGGAACTGGACTTGTGTAAAGCTGTGGGTTTGGTGGGATCCTTGAGGGACTACATTGGTGGTCGGAGAGATCAGTTTTGACAGGTTTGAGTCTCAAGCCAAGGGGTAGTCTACAATAGCTTCACAGGTTCACAGAGGTAGCACTGAACAACCCAAAAAAATCAAAAGCATTTTTTGGAGAAACCACAGCCTCAGACCACTAGTGTATTTTTGGTGGTTGTTGACTGACTAATTTCTGAAATGGATCACAGGAATGCTGCATAGGATAACCCCAACACCACCTTTGGCTTCCTGAACAACTTTTCTGATGTTACTGTTCCAGAGCTAAGAAACAAAGCATCTCATCTCCAAATTAAATATTCAGCTGACCTGGAGATGAACTTTGTGGAAAAGATTGTCCAGTTCAAAGATTTTATTTGTGGTAAAGACGTCACACCTGCTCCACTGCTTTTACAGTTAATTAGAGAAAAGAACCTAAAGGACATCTTCCCAAATGTGGACATTGCACTGAGGCTTTTTCTGACATTTCCTGTCACAAATGCAAGTGGTGAGCGATCCTTCTCTAAGCTTAAAATAACAAAAAACAGACTCAGATCCATGGATCCCTGTCTGAAAAAAATAGACAATACTTACTAGCATATTTTACCACATTTGCTTTTCTCCTGTGTGCAGATACCATCCGCAGCTGCAAGTAGGTTTAAACTCCCTACATGCTGGTCATGATTGGTGGTATTTAATATCCTACTACATCAGTTAGCCACTAATCATGCAAAGAAACCATATTCAGGCAGTAACATTGCTTTAAATACAACAGCTTTCCTCCTGAGGAATCCTGAGCTCAAACACAGCTAACTAATAAGATTCTTTTTGTCAGACGTTTCATTTTTTCTAGTGTCCTCTGACCTTTCGAATATGTGGGCAAGTACAGAGTTTTAATATCTTATGAATCTGCATGAAATCCCCCGGTATATGTTGCCTACAGCAATGATTCAACTCTGCATGGATGGTGAAAATAACATTAATGCAGTCAGTCTCTCTGATGAATTCAACTGATGCAGAGAAGTGATTAGTAAAGTATAACCGACAATATAGATATCACCTTAAGTTGCTCATTTTGCACTAGTAAGGACAGCATCAAAGAAGTGAAACCCTGAGAGGGAAAAGTTAGACAAAAACAGAGTGCAGTCCAGCGAGCATGTTTGAAGAAGGCTTGGCTTATTGTGTGTTTACACCTGGGGCCAGGGTAGTTCTGCAGGGGCCTCGCTCATAAAAACTACACACAAACAGACGCATGACAATTACAGATTAAGTGGTGTAGAGTGACTGATGGAGAAGAGAGAAAAGAGAAAACATAATAGCAATTTATCTTTTCCTGCTGACAGTAGGTCCCTTGCATATATAGAGGACTGATGATGTGATAACAATCAGGTCAAGTTCAGAATTCAAGCTGAGCGAATGAAACGAAAGGCACTATTACCCTAAAGAAATCATTTTTAGACCAGTAACTCATTTCGACACAGCATGTCAGCTCAATAATGAGCTAAATAACCTGTAATTATAAAAACGGATTTGCAATAATCAAATCCAATTATCCTATTTTACCGCCACTTTTACGTTTGGTGCTTTCCTTCAGGGAGAAAATGTAGTTCTGTTTGTTTCCATTGAGCGCACACTCATTTCCTAACCTGCAGGTGGCTGACAATGCAGAACTGCTCCGGTCTGTTCAGGCCGCATGTGGATGTAGCGGTAAGGTTGACAGCCCGTCCGATCAAGAGGTTTCCAGTTGCAGGGTAACAGCTCCCTTCAGTGCAGCCATGAGGGCTCGATGGAAGCTCCTGTCCAAATGCAGTCAGAGCTGTCGACGGACACAGAAAAAAACAACAACAGAGGGGCTTGTGATTATTCTACCTTTACAAGTAATTTTCCATTTAATTATATGAAAGTGCACACAGCAAAAATATCCAATCTCAATGCATCCATTATATTTTAAATAGTTTCAAACAGGGTTTTATGTAACCCAAAACTTTCTGCACAATCATAACTAACTTTAAGTTTCAGAGCACACAAAAATGAAGTTGTAAATTGTTCTGCAGAGCAATACAACTCTGATTAAAGGGGAATTGACATTTCAAACAAATTATACCTATATTCTGGTATACTGTATACTATGCTATTGAGTGAAGGATGGCATGAGCTACTGTATGTGTGGACAGGTGTAATCTTGCTAAGGAACACAGGATGTCACCGACATCCAACTGTCTCAGAAGGGTTTCAGCTTGATTGGCCAGATTGTCACCGTTCTTTTTTGCCGATCAGTATTCATATCATACTAACCACCACCAACATGCTATAGCAACACTACTACTTGGTTAGAAAGTTAAAAAAATGTAACTAACCACTAGGGATGTGTGATGATGCATTCAGCTCCCAAAACGTGGGATTCAAGGAGAGACAAGACATGATTATTGAGATATTTTTGGGAAAAACTAACAATCTGAACATTTTATACTAACAATGAAATCTGCAGGTCTAAAATATTCGGCCAAAGGCCCCATACAATTTTTCCAACATAATCAATGTCATTGACAGTAATAATCTCTTAACATGAACATTTCTGCCAAATGAGCTGGTTAATAAAAGGTTGAAGTGGACTAAAGTGAAACACATGTTGATAGGCACTGTCAGGTTTTGTTACAAACTGTATAACCACCATGCATGAGATGGATTTGTTTGAATTCAGCCTGTGATTACTGGGAAAAAAACACAGACCTCCAGCAGTCAGAATGAACTAATCCCACAATGCATTTCTGTTTCAACAGGAAGAGGAGGAGTTGTAGATCCCAAAGAAACTAGCTGCTGCCCTGAACCCAAGCCTCTTTTTGCCAGTGAGTCTACTGGACACGCATCGGCAGAGAAATTGGCGCTTTGGGCTTCCATTCTTGCTGGCGAGGGGAGGGGAGCGGATCCAAACTCATTGGATCCAACAGACACGACAGCCTGCTGATCGCTAATCAGGTAAACTGTATGTTGCCGATGGCATTAGTTCTAAGACTGACTTGTTCAACACTCTGCAGAAGGAATCTTTTGAATTACAGATTCCACCCAAGGAGAGAGAGAGAGCCTCTCTATGCTGACGCTCTGCCGCCCAGCTGCCCTGCTGCTGAGCCGAGGGCTGCTTACCCGACACAGCTCAGCTGAAGGCTGCCTCTGGAAAGGGACCGGTCCATGGGAGAAGAGTGCCAAACAGAACCAAGCTGAGAGGACGACGACGTTCCGAGCTAACAGTGGCTTGATAACCCACGAGGACTGACTGCTGGCGGCGCCCCACGCAGCTACTGCTAACTGACCAGCTATAACAGCTGGTTTCTCTGCTCTATTGCCGGTCTTTTCAGACAGTAGAGCCACACCTTCCATGGAGATCTACAGTAAGAATCATTCAAGTAAGGTTGTGTCTGGTCAGAGGTAAATTAGCTTAGGATAAAGAATTTGTGTTGATCTTCTATTTCACTGTGTTTTTGCTGCATCTTGTAAGAATTCATTCTTCAATTGTTTGGATATGAAGAGGGTTTTCCAAGGTCCCTGACTGAAAGAGTCGTTTTAAATCATGCAACATGAGTTACTCCGTCTGACCTTTGTTCTTTGATGCTAAGCTAAACAGAGTGGCTATGAGCTGCGCTATATAAATTAACTCCACACACTTGAGCTAATTTGTGTGGCCTGCTTCTTTTTCAGACCTCTAGCGTTCATAAACACTGTAAACTACTCGTATAAATAATTTTTGAAACAGCCTCCTAATCCCCTCTGTTTAGGCCCTGCTTATACTACTAGCTTAAAAAATAATCTTTGTTTTATCACAAAAATGAAGATAAGCGTGTAATCTACTGCAGGTATGATACTGACTGTTCATAAGCTCTTAATACAACCCCACTTCAAAGACTCTTTTTCTTTCTAAATAATCAGATTGTTCTCTGTAAGGAGTTCTCTATTTGTTGAATTCCTTGTTTAATTTAACATGGAGAAACAAATATTTTATTTTGACTGATTTAGTAAGCACAGCTGTTTTACACTACAAAAAAACCCCATTTCTTTTCCTTTATTAAATGACTTATTATTTATCATCCAGTCATGTCTTTACTGTTTTAAGTGTACCTATCAAAGTACAATAATCCATGCTTTAAAAAAATGACATAAAGCTCTCCAGCAAAGAATGACAGACGATGGAATATCTTAAAAGAACTTTATCTACTGATCTGGAGACAATAGAGAGGCAGACATGCTGAGGCACGATGGGAAAGTCATGGATGGTTTGAAATGGAATCAAAAGCATGTTCTGTGGTAGATATATTTGTAGCTGCACTCTTCCTCTTCTCCTCGTTAGGAGCATCTCTCCTCACTATGGTGGTGAGAAATGCTTTTCAAGGTGTGGTTGTTTTTGTAGAAAAGTAATATATACTGTAGTTAATGTCTGGTTTTATGACCAGACATTGGTTTTATTCTAAACACTATTTAGGACACTCAAAATGTATCATCTGCAATACTCCTAAGGTTAAAGATCTCAAACATGTGCATTCTCTCTCTGAGAATGTAGAGTGGATAGGAAATAAAAAAGATTTTTATTTGGACTTTCGTAACAGCAACGATAAATTGCACTGTATGTGTGTTCGCCACACAACAGAGCCTTGAAAACGAAATGACAAAGAAACAGAAGAAGAAGAAAAACACGGAAGTGAGGAGACGCTTGCTCGAGAAGAGTCAGCATAAATTACATTTCCTTGACAACCCAGGCTGTTCTGTGCATAGAAACCTCATCTTTAACTTAAATTGCCTGAAATTGGCAATTTTGACCATCTATTTTGCGTCTTGATAGTTTAGAAAGAGACATTATTAAGCTTATCAGCTTTTCTTATCCAAGGTTTTCCGCTGTGTTCTTAAGTCAGAAAAGCAGTTTTACTGCTATTGCACACAGGTGAAACCACTTGTTCAGCCAATCAGCGTTTATGTGCACGTGGAGTTACCCACTCCCTTGTGCGTTGCCATAGTTACCTATAGATCGTTTATAAATCAGCGGACTACTACTACTGGCTTATGAAGTTCAGTCTCAAACCAATTCTGATATAGGTTTGATACTTAGGCATTGTATTCATATAAGTGAAATTGAGTTTCTGGCAGCTTTTAGCGGGCCACAAAAACATTCAAAAGGGCCGTATCCGGCCCGGGGGCCGCTAGTTGAATAGGCCTGGTCTACACTAACAACGTCTATCTGACAAGCAAATCACGGTCACCAGCAAGCAGCGGTGGAATTGTTGGTTAATAGATAAAACAGTATTAAAATGATTGGTGTCATATTATGAGCCTACTCTGTTTGATATTTTGATTAAACATTAAGCTTGCTAAATTAGTTGATGTTGACTAATTTGTGTGATTGTGTTCAGGGCAGGAGTTCTTTAAAGCCTTGTAACTCAGTGTATATTTCTAAAAATTTTCCAATTCAATGCAAGTAAGGGTTGCTTTACAATTTAGATTTATTTCAACATGAGTGCACATAACCAATATTATTCTTTACAGGATATCCTATTCAACAATATCAGAATTTACATTCTGTTCAAATAAGTCATCCGAGGTATCCAAACTTTAAACATGAAATAAAAGAATAAACAAAATTATAAGTACTAAATCAAAATAAATAAATAAAATGTAAAAAAAAAAAGGTATTTACATATCTAATAATACTATCATATATTTTTCTTCTGCAAAGAAACTGTTCCATCACAACTTACATTTCACAAATATGGGAACATAAGTTAAAGGGCAAATCTCCAAAACTATTCTATACAACACCAGTATGTCCTTTTCTACAATATCAATAAAATAGATAGAAAATAGAATAAAAAGATTATTGCACTGTTCTCTGTAAGTTTGTTATTCACAGTGTAACATAACTTTCTAATGATGCCATTATCTTTTTTTCCTCTGCATAAGAGTTATTGCAAAGAAACATGGCCAACCCTAAAACATTAATAAACGTCTGAGCAATGTACTGCTCTCTGCTACTTTGTTTATTACGGTATCATTGTCCAAAGACATGAGAATTTCTTTCTCAGTGCACATGAGCATGAGTGCCTCAAGTTTCTTCTGGGTCAAAGTGCTCCTGAGTCTGCTTTTTATGAAGTTCAAAGTTGAGAAACTTCTCTCACAGGCTACCTGTGTGATGGACAGCGTTAATAGCAACTTGTAGGCCAGTCCAATCACATGGTAGGCATCAGTCAGCAGATTGTACTGAGAGAGGATGAGATGAACACATATGACACAATTTTTACAGGAGGAACAAATTTTGTTCTCTAGTTCAACATCCTGCTTTTCCACAGAAGGATCCTCCTCACTTCCTTGTGGCATTCCACCAGCTGTCCTAACAGTGTAAATAACAGAATAAAAAGCTATATAAAAAATAAAATAAAAATACCTCCACGGGGCGTTTAGAGGTGTACAGAATAAATGTACAGCATTTCCATGAGAATTGTATTTTTATAAAAATAAAATATAAATTTTAACGGGCACAACAATGCGGTTATGTTTACATCTACCAGCCAATAGCGGCTGACAGTGGCGAAAAAAGTGGGTATACACTATATGCAGCGCATAGGGGCGCTGCACCTGGGGGGGGATATTTAACTGATACCATTCCCCCCAAAGCCATGGGGGGGGTATTTCAAATATGCATTTTCTTTAGGTTATATAAACAGCTTTTGTGCATGTGTAAATGGTATGATCATCAATAATATGCATGTTCCTGTTTTTTTTTATATTTGAAATATGAGTCTGAAGTAATCCCAGATGCTAGTTAATTATTTATTTATCGAGGATTTGTCTACTACTGAATGATAAAAAAGCCTCTACGGGAAAAATATCTCTCTTTAAACAAGTGTCAATGGTGCAGAAGTAAAACTAAGAAATAAAATACGAATCTGGAATTAAATAATTGGGTGGGCAGTAATGTGTCTGCTACACTAGATGGACCCACATTGAAAACTTCCACGGCATCAAAACACACGCAGAAACGGCTTTAACTGTCATTGAGAAACGGCTACTTTCCTCCTGGATAACTCAAGCTAACTCACTTGCTAACGTTAGCTGTCAGTTAAACTCCTCTACAATACATTCATCAACGGACGTATCAGCAGCAAACCTGACAACCCAGCAGTTGGAAATATTTTTGTAATGGAGTTAATGTTTTAGCTTAAGTTCAGGAGCAGGACCACGCCCCAAAATCCAATTCCCACTAAGCAGTCTACCCAAACTCGATTCACTTGGCGTCCTACACCTCAATCGCATATCTAATTCCCCTGCAATCAATATAAACTCAGCCCGCCTAGTGCTCCGCATTTGTCTCGATAGTTTTCGCACCCCATTCCTTCCCGACCCTCTAATTGGCCTCATCCTTTTACTTTCTTTAATATAGAAAGTTCTCTTTAGTCAGTTCTTTCGTTCTTTCTGCGTTTCTACTGTGTCTTCTCGAACCCCCAGACGGTCGCGGCGGATGGTCGCTCCTACTGAGCCTGGTTCTGCTGGAGGTTTCTTCCTGTTAAAGGGGAGTTTTTCCTCTCCACTGTCGCTACAAGCTTGCTCAGTGTGAGGGATTGCTGAGGGATTGCTGTGGTTGGAGCATGCATCAACAGGGCACAACTGCCAGTCAATGACCCGATGCAATATGCGGAGATTCCTTAAATAGAAAACTAGCTAAAACTTTAACCTGTTGTGAATCGGCGCTATATAAATACAATTGAAATCCTCACATCCTCACCCTTGCATCTTCACCCTCTTCCATTCATCTCCATCCTCCTATCCCTTCCCTCATCCCTTTATCCTCACATCCTTTCCCTCATCCCTTTATCCTCACATCCCTTCATCCCCTCCATCCCTTAATTTCCTCACTCATCCCTTCATACTACAACCTAGACACACTAGATTTCGCTGTCGTGTTCATATACCATATCCAACCTTTAAGTTTAACGGTGGTTTGCAGTTAAACTTCAACATCTTGCCTTACCCGTTTCATCGTCCTCATTTGGTGCTAAAAACTGCAAGCTCGTTTTAGCAAAAAAGGTGACAATTTTGGCACATTTAGCTGCGTCTGTTTCCAGAGCTTTCCTCTTTTTAATTCTTGCTTTCTCCGCGCCACCTTTGCTCTTTCTACTTTCCATCTTTCAACCGCTGATCCGGCCAGGAGAGCTCTGCTGCGCTGACCTAGCGCTGACCCAGTGCACTGACGCGTTACGTCAGAGTGCGTCTGCCAATAATACCGGCATTTTTTTTTTACAAAAACAAAAACATGAGAGCCACCAGTGGAGGCGGCACAGGGACAGCGGTAGCAGCGTATGATCAACCCAGTGCCATGACTAAGCACTGGCCCACGAAAAAATGTAAATAAATAAAAAAAATTGACACCGGCCCTTGCGGCCCAAACATCAGACCGGCCCACCGGGAATTGTCCCGGTCCTCCCGATTAGCCACTTCGGGCCTGATGGTGTTAGATATCTAACATCTAACGCTGTCATTTGTCAGGCAGGCTAGCAGGGTGCGCTAACGGCTAGCTGATAACGTTAGTCGAAAGCCCTGAACACTGAATGAATTGTTTATTTCACTTAAGTACAGAGGCTTGGTATGTGCTAGTGCTATGTTATAATAAGTAACACACACTAATGGTGTCAAACAATCGTCCACAGGCCAACTGTTGCCCGCAGGGCTGCCTGTTTAGCAGCAACAGGTCATACAGAGCCTCTATCTTCTCGCACAGTCCTGCTGTGGGACGTTACTTATTATAACATAACATAGCACTAGCACATTGTGCTAAAAGATCATTTCAATTTTTTTAAGTGTTCAAATGCAATTTTTTGAGTCTCAAATATTTTTTTGCATTCAAAAACTGTTTTTTCTATGATAGAAAAACTTTTTTTTATTATTGAAGTTATTTTTTTATTGAAAATATTGTTTGTTTCAATCAACTTCTTTGTTGATTGAATTATGAAGACACAAATGTCCTACCTATATTATGGCCAAAACACAAAAAACATTACTCCAATCAAAGTAATCATTTTCAATAAAATAAAATAAAAATGTTCAAATGCAATATTATGAGTCTCAAATATAATTTTGCATTGAAACATGTTTTTTCTTGATTAAAAATTGTTTTTTGGATTGAAGTGAAGGTTTTTATATTTGAAAATATATTTTTTGATTGAAGAAACCTTTTGTTTTGATTGAATAATAAAGACACAAATTTACCTTCATACTCTCACACCAGTGGTGTTCTGTTGTAAAATGCGGGAGTGCGTTATGAGTGGAGGACCCAGGTAAATGAGAAGTGCAATTGTCCGGTGAGACAGACAACCACATGGTCCAGGTGTTGGTTTTGGATCGAGCCATGTTATTGGCTGACGTTTTTAGACAAATGCGAAAGAATCGCTTCATTATTTATTTATTTATTTTTATCTCCACAAAATATTTATAGCTAATTTATTTATGTTAGAACGCTGTTAAGAGTCATGAAAAAAAATGTTTTAAGCTAGTTTGTTTTTCAGATTCAGTATAGCAGCTTTGATTCACATCATACCTTTAAAACCAACCAATAAAGCTCAGTAACATTGTCAAAAAGTGAGGACCAGGCAAAATGTCCCCACTTTGTGTTAAATGGTCCTCACTTATAAAACCTGTAACGATGAAAAAGGGTCCTCAGTTTGAATTCTAGACAGGAGCACGGACATACACACACCCAAATGCACGCACACACACACACACACACACACACACACACACACACACACACCTACACACACACACACACACGCACACACACACACACTGAATGTCTTGGCTGGTATTCAAGTACAAGGTTCAATGAGATGGATTTTCTGAATTCCTGTGAAACCTTAGCAGTGGCGAGCCGGCTGGAGCGACTAACATTTCTGATTCACCTTTCAGGAAGCACTATAAATTCCACAACATCAGGCAGCAGTGTTTCACAAACTGTATAAAGGGTTATCTATTTCAAATTTTACAACAGCAAGAGGAGACAACATGATGAGAAATACGTGGACTGCAGACAGAGACACTCTGGCCAATCAGAAAATACAACTGAGATACAAGAAAATAATAACAAGGTCAGTTTAAAGTCTTATCAGTGCTGAGGCTGGAAGTATCACGCTGTGGTCCCTCCCTTCTATTCAAACAACCCTGACAAAGATTACCGAGGCTGACTCAATGCTACAACAGGGCTTCACCTGACCTCACTCTATAGGTATTACTTTACACAACAGGTTCATTCTCTGGTCAAATAACTTGGCTAGGGTTCCATATACAGTAACTCCATACAGGCCAATACTCCAACCACTGATGAAAAGTAAAAAGGAGACAAGTACTGATATTATGCCGTCTATAACTTAATCATGAAAAACATGTTTATTATAAGCACCGGAGATTAGAAGAGAAGCCGAGACAAACAAAAATCATCCGCATGACGCAATTATCTTTTCATCTTGGGAATTAATCTAATTTCTTTTTTCAACGTGTCCTGTCTGGCAGTGTGTCACTCATAATTGGTGTGTGAGTACCAAGTAGAAGCCCAACAGATTTACTTTCCCAAGTGGAGCATTACGGCTTTTGCTATAGTACTGCACTTGATATATATGTGTGAAAAATCTTTATTATGAATTGCCGTGGGTTTTGTTTTCTGATGTTATGGACTCGGAGGCGGAAAATAAAGGGGAAGAAAGAAAGAAGATGAAGAAGAGAGGTAGTAAACAAAAAGTCAAGAGAGAGGGTGAGTTGAAAATACAAGAGAGGAAGGAGAACAAAGAAAACACAAGAAAACATCGAAGTCTGCCTCCATACCAACAGGACGGCAGACAAAAACAACAAAAAGGAACATCGACAAAACAAACCAAACAATGTGAACTAAGAACTACACAAACGACATCACCGCAGCCGCAGCTGACTGACCGAATCCCCAGGCAAAGCCCAGCCAGCACCTGGCCACCAAGTTGTACCAACTCCTGAATGCTGATCCCGTGCAACGGAGAGCGCCGAGACCAGGCAACCAAGGCCAGTCAAACCCGTCAATGAACCGACCACGCATGAGATGTACCAAACAGGTGATCGAACGAGCAGAGACGCCAGATCCGTATCCCGCCGAGCCACCGAACAGGCCCCACCCAACAATCCAAAAACTGGCACCCTCAAAAGAGGTGCCCCAACCAACAAAAGGAAGACATCAGCCCAGGACATCGGCCAGGTCTAAACCGTATTGCCCGTCCAAGCACCAGCCCCGGACATCGACAGACACCAATGCACCTGCGGGCAAGGGCATCAGTCACCGGCAGGGAGTGACTGAAGGGAAATAGGCCTAACATTAGATGTAAGGCCTGAGATGCGCCAGGCAAGAGGGCAGTCCAAGACCCAACCTGACAGTAAGACAGACACAGTCATACATTCTCTCCCTCTTATGCACATACACTCTCACCGACACACCAAGACACCCAAGAAAGGACGCTGTACACTCACTCATACACCCCATACATACTCTATACTCCCAGGTCCAGGTACCGATGCCCCAGTAGAACAACCAGCCCCCAGCCCTGGGAAGTGGACCCCCTACCTTCTAGGATGGAGAGAAGCTGACCAACAAAGCCCCCACAGTGGGGAAGCAGCCCACCAGCCCAGGTCCCCGACCAGACCACCTGTTCCTCGTCCAGACCCCAACCACTGATGGCCAACAGCGAATAGGGGTGTGAAAAGACCCCTAGCCTCCATCCACCCGCTCGAGTATGGTGTTGATGCGTGTTGTCATAATGTGAATTTAAAACAGAAGGGTGGGATGTAGGGAAGGCAGCCACACATCCCCCAACCCCCACCCTGAGCCCTCAGTGTCTATATACGCTTTAACAGTGGGCACCAGCACCAGGAGTGAAGCTGATTGAACAGCTTCCCCTCTGGATGCCGAAAAGTTTGCCTACCCCAAAGTCCCTACATGTGTGTCTCATGAAAATGTTAAAAGTGGGAGTGTCTAAGTTGTACAGTAAAATGGGAACCCAGGCCGCCCCAGGAAAGCGAAGATGGAAACCTTTCTTGCACCCCAATGACGTGCCCATGCCCCAAGACCCTATATGAGTGGTAAAGTGATGGAGCGGGTGGACAGAGGTGTTTGGGGATGGGGAGGGAAGGTCCGGGAGACAAAAATACCTTCCCAGGGAGCCAGCTATCCCATTGACTCCAATAGGCACCGCTGTTCACCAAGATCCACCAGGGGAGGGAGGTCTTGGCGCGTTCAACCCGGGGCCCATGGTTGCAGCAGCACCAAGCCCCATGGATCCCAAGGCAGTCCCCCCAGCCCCATCCCAGAACGAGAGCTATACCCACCCCGACATTCGCTATACTATCTGAACACAAAAGACACTAGACACCCAGGTTGAGTTCAGCCACCCTCCTTCCGCACACCCCTCCCTCCGTCCAAGTGCACCCCATAGGGGGAGAGCACCTGTCACTAGATAGCAACAGCCTCCCTGCCAGCAAAGGAGGCCCCCAGCGCCACCGGCACATCAAAGGCCCCCGCGCCTAAAACCCTGGTGACATACCTACCCAGACCAGGAGCGAACTGATGCCCGGGGCGGGCCGAACCGAAATCCACCATCCCCATTCCCTGGCCGATACCCAGCCCTTGCAAAGCGACCTCTGCTGTCTGATGGCTCAGCAAGCGACCAAACCCAGCCATCCACCCACCCATCCCGCAGATCCATTACCCGGCCAGTCCACTGGCAAGTCAGACCGACCCCGGCCAAACGCCCGACCCCGGCACCAGGAGCCATGTCCAGTGCCAAAAAGATTGATCAGGCCCAGAGACGCTGCCCAGCCGCCGCAACCACCAGCCCGACACCCCAACAAGCAAACAAGGCAAGACGCCATACAGAAACCGGCGATGACAATCGGCCCAGAGAAAAAGAGGGAAGCGGCAGCACATGCCAGCCGGCCCCGACCCCCACAGGCCGGCACCGGCAACAGAGACCCCACACCGGCCAACCCCCAGCCAGGACCACAGCCAGGGGGCATGGTGCCCCAGAGCCCCAAGTCCCCGGGCCCACCCCAGAGCCTACCCAGGAGCAGCACGGCCACCAGGCCGGTAACCCATGTCCACCAGTGCAACCCCCCTAAGGCACCGCATGCAGCCGTCAGGAGTTACCACCCAAAGCCCCACCCTGGTGGGGGCCACGACATCCAGCGCCCCAAGGACCCCCCCCACCACTGATTAAAAATAAAAAGGAGACAAGTACTGATATTATATCGTCTATGACTTAATTATGAAAAACATGTTTAATATAAGAACCAGAGATTAGAAGAGAAGCCGAGACAAACAAAAATCATCTGCATGACGCAATTCTCTTTTAATCTTTGGAATGAATCTAATTTTTGATTTAGTGCTTCCATTTCTTCTGTTTGTTTTCCAACACTTCAAGTTTTCACCACCACACATGTCGTTGCTGGTGGAAAATCTTCTCACTGATTGAGAGAGTGATAGGGGTATACTTTAGATGTGTGTCTCCTAATCTCTGTCTAGACACATACCCCTCAGCTTTTCTCATAAATTAGCAACAGTTTTAATCACCGGCTGAGTTTATGTTTCAACACAGACCACACAAGCAAGAAGCGTTGCTTGTATGGCTATATTAGAAGTTTTATGTCTACTTTATGTCTAATGGATTTCTTCAAATCTGCTAGACCGAGACATATTTGAATAGTGTTTAGGGAGGTAATTACAAAGATAAACCACAATGAAACTCCCATGAAGGTATTTTTATTCCTCAAACAGACTTCTAGTCTCTAAGACATCAAGAAAGGATTCAGGCGTTATAAACTCAACATGTGGAGAGTATTGTCAGTTTATTCTAACAACAGTGATTGTGGTTTGTGATGCAAAGTTGTGCGCACACTCAATCATTCCTCTTCTGTTGGCCATAGGTGGCTCAGAAACATCCCATAGCTTACTGGTTAGAGATGCACCAATCAGACTTTTACTGGTTACATCAGTTTTTAGTTTTATTGCCACTGAAAAATGTTTCTTGAGAGTTTACATTGTTACATTTACAAAGAGCTGCACTGGCTAGAAAGCTCTAAGAGGCTGTCATCTTAATAGGCTATGGGAAGAAAAGCCTTATTACAATTGACAGGGATTGACCAGAATAATCTATTTAATGTGTTTAGTTTTCTCTACATCTAGAGAAGTTTAAGGAAATTCCAGTTTTGAAAACTAATTATGCTTTAATGGGAACCAATATGCCTACAGATATAGCTAAGCACCTCAGTTTACTTTTACCCTTTATTTAAGTTTTTTTTTTAGGCATGTTCAATATTGGCTTTTTACAAATGTCTGATATACGATATGTTCTAAATCCCAATTTGCGATACTGATTTAAAATTCATATTGGTTGGCTGAAGGTATTAGAGAACCCATAGTTTTTTGAGTACTCAACCATGGCTCAGGTGTTTCATCCCATAACCTGAGTTGTCGCCGGTTTGAACCCCCGCTCCGTCCGTTCCTGTCGTTGTGTCCTTGGGCAAGACACTTCACTTGCCTTGCCTACTGATGGTGGTAAGAGGGGTCAGTGGTGCCTGTGTGTACAGCAGCTTCCCCCAGGGCAGTTGTGGCTACAATGTAGCTTACCACCATCAGTGTGTGAATGTGTCTGTGAATGGGTAAATGAGTAAAAGTGTAAATGTAATGTAAAGCTTTTTGTGGTCCTCTGACTGAAAAGGTACAATACAAATGCAGGCCATCTACCATTTACTGGGCAAAAGGTACCTAGAGGTCAAAAAGAACTAAAGGCTAATTGTACCTCGGTCTACAGGTGTGCTTTAGACCATCTGGTCTGTCAGAGTGGGATTACAGTGTAGCACGTGCCATACCCACACAGGAAAAGTCACACATAAATACCCCCTAAGGCATAAGGCTCGTGCAAACAGCAGGAATGCAAGAGGAGAGGAAAAAGTCACCTATTAGAGGCTCAATTCCAGGTGTCAGAGGGCTGAAAAGAACTTCTGGTTCAGTAGCAACTGTATACTCACAGCGCAAAGATTGTTCCAGGTATTTGCACTAATGTCTTTTTCCAACTTCACTGGACTTGACCAGTATGGTTGTTATTAAAGTTCACTACTTGGGTCCCCACACAAATACTGCCTTCTTCTTTCCAGTTAAAGATTAACATAAAAGCTGACCGTGAAAGTTGTGTGCAGGCGAGTTTGATAAGGTGAGCACATGTCCCCAGGTTTGATTCAATACATTTTTGTGTAATCTTCAAAAGAACACATCCATCCATTTTCTGTACCCGTCATTCCTATGCAGGGTTGCGGAGGGGCTGGTGCCTATCTCCAGCTGTCACGGGGCAAGGGGGGGGGGGTACACCCTGGACAGTCCATCGCAGGGCAACACAGAGACACACAGGACAAACAACCATGCACACACACACTCATACCTAATGGCAATTTTAGAGAAACCAATTCATGTTTTTTGACTGTGGGAGGAAGCCGGAGCACCCGGAGAGAACCCACGCATGCACTGGGAGAACATGCAAGCTTCATGCAGAAAGACCCCAGGCTGGGATTTGAACCCAGGACCTTCTTGCTGGAAGGCAACAGTGCTACACCCCACCAAAAGAACACATGTACTGTTTATCCATTAAATTCACAAGAGCTCATTCCACCTATGATAGAATCCATCTATTTAAGTTTAAGTGTCTTTATTTGAGAGATGCTATTGTGTTAAAATAGGATCTTTTTCATAGGTCTTGTATGAAAAGCATTTGCCCTGCTTTTTAGTGGTGGGTGGTGTGTTACTTGATGTTCTAAATCAAATATGATCTAACTAACTAACTCCTCATATTGTTTCCACACTACAGCTATGTACAACATAAGCCTCCATTTATTCATGATTTCTAAACCACTCACATATTTTGGAGCATCATACTTAATATACTGAGGATATATATAGATAGATAGATTATATATATATATATATATATATATATAAAGAGAGAGAGAGAGAGAGAGAGAGAGAGAGAGAGAGAGAGAGAGAATAAAGAATGCTTACTGGGGTTAATTTCCTTGTTATTAGGAACATGCCCTGATAAGCTGGTTATAAAATATATGATTTTATCATTTTTCCAGCTTTGTTGGAAAACCCAAGTCAAATAGTTTGTAGTTTTCAAAATTTGTGTCAAAATCAAGAGTTTGAGCGTTTCCTCTTTTTTTTTCAATCCAGTCAATAATGAACTCCTTATAAAATACATTTCCAATGTCAATCACAATAGTTTATCTTTAAACTGGAAATAACATTTAGACATAAAATGCCTATCCAGTAGCACCAGTGTCACAATAAGTTAAAAGCAAACCTAAGACAGGGACATACATTTATGAATGTTACTCACCCAGCACCAGAAGGCTCAAATGCATAGTTATGATAGGCATCTGGAATGCTAAGTGGATGGTTATCCGGCTGTCTTTCTGTCTGCAAGACACACAAATAAAGTGATAAGCCCCGTTATATTATAACACAAATAAACCAAGCAAGAAAAAAAGGACTGAATAAATGTTTGTGCATTGCAACATGCAACCATTGTACAACTTTACTACCATTATTCATTCACTCTCGCATTCACACAGAAGCAAGCATCGATTATAGCCACAGCTGCCCTGGAGCAGGCTGACAGAAGCGTGGCTGCCATTTTGCACCATAGGCTCCTCTGGCCAACACCAGTAGGCAAGGTAGGTGAAGTGTCTTGCCCAAGGACACAACAGCATGTAGCAGATGGAAGCAGGAATCGAACCCATGATTTCCGGGATCGCAGGCCGACAACTCTGCCACTGATCCACAGCCGCCCAGTGAAGCAAACTATCTATTATCTATACCCTGCAGGGTCACAGGGTTCTGGTGCCTAACTCCAGCAGTCATTGGGCAAGGGTACAACCTGGACAAGTCACCAGTCCATCACAGGGCAACACAGAGATATGCTACACACAATAAAAAAACACTCACACCTAAGGACAATTTAGAATAATTTATTAACCTAAAAGTCATGTTTTTGGACTGTGAGAGGAAGACAGAGTACCCGGAGAAAACCCTAACATGCACAGGTAGAACATGCAAACTCCAAGCACAAAAAGTCCAGGCCAGAATTCGAACCCATGATCTTTTTGCTGCAAGACAACAGTGTTACTATGCAGCCCAGTGAAGAGCACACCAGACAAAATAAAAATGATTTTAAAAAGCGCAGAGATTAGAGATACACTAGTTACCCAAATATTGTAATCAGCCAATTGTACCTTGATTGGTCAAATACAAAAAGCTTTTTTTCTACTCAATGCATTAAAACCCACCATTTTTATTCTATCATAATCTACCAAGAACGTGTACATTGATGCATTTGTTTCAGCTCGTAAAAAACCGATCAAGGTGAAAGACATTAGCTTTGATGCATAAATGGGAATAATTAAGCAATTTCTTCACTTTCAGTCGCACTTTATTTTCTTTTTTACGTATTGGAGTCCTTATGGAAAAAAATATCTGATTGATCAAAATTGGAATAGTATTTCTATTTTTGGTAAGGTGCCTTGAGACAACACTTGTAAATTGTCATGGTAAGAAAGAAATCAAAAAAAGAAATACAATTATATTTCACTTATGATCCACAAATATATATTAATTATGATCTCTATAAACAGCAGAGCACAAAAAGTTTGTAATAATTACTCTATAGGGTGTATAGATGTAACCCAAACCTTCCTGATTGTGACAGCAGAAATAAGGTAGACCACTCCTTAATCAGCATGACCCTGTTTTAAAGCCCACCGCCCCTACACACACACCGCCCCCCCCCCCCCCCAAAACAGTGTAACACGCTTTGAGTGAACTGGATCAGGATCAAATAATGACAGAACCTGTCTGTGATATTAGGCACCAGAGGTATAGTCCCATTATGATCTCCATGTTTTTATAGAACAGTCTAGAGGCTAACCATTTGTGCCACGAGCCAGTTACTAAGGAGCTGAAGCTACAAAAAAAACAGTTGCTCTTTGAAAGCATAGCACTACTGTTAAATTTTAACAGTTACATAGTTAAAAGAGTTTACAGTTTAGCTCCAAGAGACCTACAGGAGTGGCAACAGCTCAGGGTCACATTTTATTCCTCAACCTGCACCACCTAACTTCGGGAAGAAGAAGAATATGAAAGGTTTAGCTGATCTTTAATGGATAAATATCAGCAATGAGTGAGGCCATACTCACACAGCCCCGGGTCACCTCACTCCAGCCTGCGTGGTCAGAAACTCTCCCTGTGTGTCCCTGTAGTCCACTTTCTCTTCACCGTGTCGAGACTCCCATCTACCAGTGCACGTGTACAGGCTCTGGACCCCGGCATGTATACATTTACGCGTGCATGAACATGTGCCCCAGAATGTGTAAAACAAACTTCAGAGCATAACTGATGGCAGCGATGTAAAAACAGAGGGAACGGCGCTGGCCAATGGGTGCACAGGGTGTCGTGCGGGACCCGCTTCATTCCTCTCCTCCCTCTGCATCACCCTCCCTCACTCGCTCCCTCCGGCTCGTCACTGAGGCACAGGGGTGAATGGGCAGCTATTCTTATTCTAATTCCTCTGTCACTCTCTGAGCCACTGCCTGAAAGAGAGGAACGGTCTCCAGGCTTTTGGAATGCACCACCCCTTTCTTCTGGACACTCGGGGAGAGCGAAGGGCGAGCGAGGCAGAGGAGGCTTGAGAAAAACAGAGAGAGGAAGTTAAATAAAAAAGGAGGAGAGGAACAGAGAATAAAAGAAGGGAAAATGTGTAGCGAAACTTGAATTAGGAAAGATAAAAAGAAGTTACACTCATAGTGGTAAAGAATCCCTTTTATTTTTGAGGGTAACCAAGGTCAGAGGGATGAAAAAGGACATTTTACAGCTCTGCTCTTACCTAACCTGATTATATTCTCTACAACACACAACTAAAAACATATTTAAGTGCAGCGTTAGCTTAGTTAGTGTTGAGCTTAGTATTATTACTAATTGGTAATACCTCTGGCAAATTTAGATTTCAAATATTTTTTATTTAACTAAAGCGTTTGTTTCTGATTGGAAATATAAAAAGATTATGTAAAACATAATAAAAATGTTTTCAAGGAGTTTATATTTTTGAAAAGAAAATGCTTTTTTAAATAAAAAATTTGAATGCTGAAAATCACCTATAGTCTTCTTTAAAATCAATAGACAAATTTTTATTGGGATTACGGCAACTAAATTCTTTTAATTACTGACCCATTTTACACATGTTTCCACTGGTATTTTGACAATTTATCTTCGGTGATTAGCTCCAAATTCCAGACCTTAGCTGGGCAACTCCAAGAATTAAATGGATGGATGGATGAATGGATGAATGGATGAATTCTGATCATTTAGGTTAACTTTTTTGAAAATCTAAGCTACAGTTATTACTTTAAGGGTTTGGATGAGTTCCAAGAACAGCTGGTTGCACTCATGAGTCAAACAATTTTGCTTAATTATTCTTAGCCACGGATATGTGGCTGAACTTGTTTCAGGTGCTCTTAAAGTTGCATTCACTTTCCTCAAAATAAGGTTAGCCTGGACACCCAGACTAAAAACAAGGTAAGCTCTTTAGAAATGTTTGTGAGGCAGTTAAATATTTGCTGCCTCAACCTTTACAAAGCAAATGGTATAAAGATTCAACGCTCAAAAATACATAATTGTTAAGGTCAATTGGGTGATCCAGTAGATGAATGGATTGATGCTAGTGCGCTTAATATACCTCAATATGTGATAGTAGGGGTCATGTGCATGCAAGTGTGAGATTAAGCATTGAACTAAAAAAAACAATTGGAGAGAGAACAGAGCAGCATTCATATTCTGCTCTGTGGTGATGTGACCTTTGGCATCTACTAAAGTGGGACATGGGGAGGCTCTCAGTGTCACTAAGCAAACAGAGGAGGAGAGAGAAGCTGTTCACACAAGTTCTGCACATTAACATTGGAAATATCTCACTGTAGTGAAGTTTTTAAGTCCAATCTAAGGAGTTTTTCGGAATTATTTCTCAGACTTTAAAGGGTTATGCTGTGTCTCAGCAATGTCCCGATGGCTAAAGATCATATTAGCATTACCATTGCCAGTTCAGATCCATCCAGCCTGCCATTGGCTATACCCACACATCCTTGCAGGCTGCCTATCTCCAGCTGTCATTGGGTGAGAGGCAGGGTACACCCTGGACAGGATGCCAGTCCATCACAGGGAAACACAGAGACTCACAGGAAAAACAACCATGCGCACCCGTACACCTAAGAACAATTTTAAAAGACCAATTATCCTAACAGTCATGTTTTTGGACTGTGGGAGGAAGCCAGAGAACCCAGAGAGAACCCATGCATGCATAGGCTAAACATGCATACTCCATGCAAAAAGACCCCATGCTGGGATTCAAACCTAGGACCTTCTAGCTGCAAGGCAACATTGCACTTGGAATATATCAACTAAGAAATATTGCATTCCAAACAGTTCTTTGTGATATGAATATTGCACACACTAATATTGTGATGACAATAAGTTGTGTAGCCCTAGTTTATTTCCATACACACAAACACATTGGGAGTACCCCATATTTATTACAAATATTTATTGTAAATTACAATATTTATTACAAATCAAAGAATTAAGAAAAAAATAGCAAATTTTTCACAGTGTACTATGCAGTGAATTGTGGTTTTTATTTCGTATTTGGGGGTCATCTGACAGTGAGTGGCCCCCAGACCCAAAAAAGACTTTAAACCAACTTTAACCAATTCAGCACGTACTTTTTTTCAGCAAGTACTTTCTTATGTTTTCACCTCTCCAAAGTATGCTATTCTTCCTAACGTTATCTGTAAACATTAATTTCACTGAGGCTTTAAATGATATCACCATGTACAACATGTGTTGCCTTCTTCCTTACAAAGGGGCTCAGCTGCTTCTTTAAAGAAGGAATGACCTCACTAACTGAACCCCTCAGTTATTAGTTTAAACACACCCTTTTAAATCAATCAATGAACTATACAGCATCAGCAGCATGCATGTCATAACTGTAAAGTCTGTTAGTTTTCTATTACTCTATGTCTACAAGTATAATATTTGCAAAGTAGGAAAATAACATAGCCAAAACAGCTGTTCACATGGTTAGTAATATTATTTTAAACACAACTGTATTTAATTTTAATTGGGCTAAACCTTTAATCAACATAATACGTAAAAGTTTGGAAGGCGATGCTTAATATGCTAAAAGGTATCAAAAGTACCAAATGTCATTCTGGAATGTTGGGCAAGCCCACATGCAGTGCACACAATCACTGCAAGAAGATAAAGAAAACCTGTAGAAAGTTCACTGCTATAGTGATGGCATCTGCTGAGGCATCTGCAGCGGGCTCAGACAAAACAAGTTGATCTCAAGACTCTAGTCCAAACAAACCAGAGGTACCATATCCTTGAATACCATGACCTGACAATCCCGGCTCTGTGTGCGTCTCTCACTGAGTTTGTCTACAGAATTAACAGACAAATGTAATTTAAATACTCTGCAGTTTGAGAAACAATCGAGGTACTGTAAAACAAGGCTGAGCAGGAAGTGGGATCAGATCCTCCAGATGAGATCATACTGTAAGTTTGGCCTTCTTCTACAGGTAGGTGACTCATTATTAATGCTGCTCCTACCTGCAATATAAAGTGCCATTGACCAGAAAAGTTAACGCAAGTAAAATTGTGATCCTGGGGCGTTGCGTCCCATATATACATGGGGTAAAATAATGTTAAGTCGGCCACCAATTGTCCAAGTTCTCCCACTTAAAAAGATGAGAGAGACCGGTAATTTCCATCATAGGTATACCTCAACTATGAGACACAGAATGAGAAAAAAAAAAACAGAAAAATCACATGGTATGATTTTTAAAGAATTTATTTGCAAATTGTGGTGGAAAATAAGTATTTGGTCAACTAAAAACAAGCAAGATTTCTGGCTCTCACAAGGCTGCACTAGGCTGGGAAAACTGGATCTCCAATGGGCAAGCAGCTTGGTGTGAAGAAATCAACTGTGGGAGCAATTAGAAAATGGAAGGCATACAAGACCACTGATAATCTCCCTCAATCTGGGGCTCCACGCAAGATCTCACCCCGTGGGGTCAAAATGATCACAAGAACGGTGAGCAAAAATCCCTGAACCACATGGGGGAACCTAGTGAATGACCTGCAGAGAGCTGGGACCAAAGTAACTAAGGTTACCATCAGTAACACACTACGCCACCAGGGACTCAAATCCTGTAGTGCCAGACGTGTCCCCCTGCTTAAGCCAGTACATGTCCAGGCCCGTTTGAAGCTTGCTAGAGAGCATTTGATTATCCAGAAGAGGACTGGGAGAATGTCACATGGTCAGATGAAACCAAAATAGAACTTTTTGGTAAAAACTCTATTTGTCGTGTTTGGAGGAGAAAAATGCTGAATTGCATCCAAAGAACATCATACCTACTGTGAAGCATGGGGGTGGAAACATCATGCTTTGAGATGTTTTTCTGGACGACTGATCCATGTAAAGGAAAGAATGAATGGGGCCATGTATTGTATGATTTTAGACAAAAACCTCCTTCCATCAGCAAGGACACTGAAGATGAAACGTGGCTGGGTCTTTCAGCATGACAATGATCCCATACACATCGCCCGGGTGACGAAGAAGTGGCTTCGTAAGAAGCATTTCAATGTCCTGGAGTGGCCAAAGCCAGTCTCCAGATCTCAACCCCATAGAAAATCTTTGGAGGGAGTTGAAAGTCTGTGTTGACCAGTGACAGCCCCAAAACATCACTGCTCTAGAGTAAATCTGCATGGAGGAATGGGCCAAAATACCAGCAACAGTGTGTGAAAACCTTGTGAAGACTTACAGAAAACGTTTGACCTGTGTCATTTCCAACAAAGAGTATTGAAATGAACTTTTGTTATTGATCAAATACTTTATTTTCCACCATAATATAAATAAATTAACAGAAACATTATTAATGCACAGACTCTGTTTGCAACAGTGGAAAGACTAATTAATCAGTAGCCCCTGAACTAAATTCTACCAGGGCCTGCAATGACTTTGCCAGCTTTTTCACTGAAAATATTCTAACAATTAGATGGTCAATCTGTACCGCTGCACCGAGCCGACTACCAATGTTATAACCAGCTAACACTAAGGTAGAAAAAATGCCAGAATTCCTTTAATTAAACCAAAAAAAAACTGGAAGAAATAATTAACTCCACAGTTTTCCATAAGAAAGTTTTCCCTGCCATTGGGTCTGATCTGATTAAAATAGTGAACTCATCCCTCCTGTCAGGTCTCTTCCCCCAGGCTTTAAAAACAGTGGTTATCAAACAACTGCTAAAAAAGAATAATCTGGACAACACGTTAATGCAGAACTACAGGCCAATTTCTAATCTTCCATTCATCAGTAAAATTATTGAAAAATCTGTGTTTTAGCAGTTAAATAGCTATATAACAATGACCAACCGCTTTGTTTTTCAGTCTGGTTTCCGTGCTCACCACAGCACTGAGACTGCCCTCGTCAAAGTTTTCAATGACATCTGCATAAATACAGACTGTGGTAGAACCACAGTGCTGGTTCTGTTGGAACTCAGTGCAGCATTTGAAACTGTTGATTATGATATACTATTGGAACGACTGGAGAGCTGGGTCAGACTCTCTGGTACAGTACTTGGGTGGTTTGAATCTTATCTAAACAGGGACTTCTTTGTTTCAATAGGAAACGTTTCATCAGAACGAACAGAAATCACATGTGGGGTGCCCCAGGACTCCATCCTGGGGCCCCTCTTATTTAATATCTACAAGCTCCCACTAGCCCAAATCATAACAACCAATAAGATTAGCCACGATAACTATGCAGATGATACTCAGGTCTACATTACGAGGTCACCAGGCGACTTTGAACCCATCCAAACCCTGAGTAATTGCATCGAGCAAATCAATGGATGGATGTGTCAAAACTTTCTCCAGCTGACCAGAAACAAAACAGAAGAGATTACTTTTGGACCTAAAGAGGAATGATCAACAGTCAGCCCACAGCTTCAGTTAATACAGCTAGTAACTACTGATCAGGCCCAAAATTTAGTTATAGTAATGGACTTAGACCTGAACCTCCTGGGTCACATAAAGGCAATAACAAGGTCAGCCTTCTATCACCTGAAGAACATTTCTAGGATTTAAGGACTGATGTCGCAACAGGACCTAGAAAAACTCATCGTAAAAAGTAAATCAGACAGCTGCAGCTGATCCAGAATGCTGATCCTCGTGTCCTCACTAGAACCAGGAAAGTAGACCACATCACCCCAGTTCTAAAGTCCTTACACTGGCTCCCGTTAGCTCGGAGAATAGACTTCAAAATACTTTTACTAGTTTATAAATATTTGAATGGCTTAGCAACAAAGTATATTTAAGATCTGGTGATACTATACCAACCCACCAGAACACTCAGGTCCTCTAATTCCAGTCTACTCAACATCCCTAAAATTAAAACCAAACATGGAGAAGCAGCTTTCAGTTTCTATGCTCCTCTAATCTGGAACAAACTTCCAGAAAACTGCAACGCTGCTGAAACACTGAGTTCTTTTAAATCACAACTAAAAACGTATCTGTTTAGAGCTGCTTTTGAGTAGTATTTTGATGTATCATGTTTTGTGTATGCTTCTTGCTGTTTTTACATGATATGATTTGTAATGCTTTGATGTATCTGTGTATGCTTCTTGCTTTACTGCTGTTTTTACTATATATATGTTTTGTCTTTGTTTGACTGCTATATTTATTTTACCTCTTAATTATGTAAAACACCTTGAATCACCTTGTTGTCGAAAGTGTGCTATACAAATAAAATTGCAATAGCTGTCTGCTGGGTATACAGGTGCTTTCACTGTCCTTTCAAAAGAAGACTAAGTGAATATGATGAGAACAGCCCATCAGAGGCTGAGGATAATTACTAAGATAAGTACTTGGAGCATTTTTACTTTGCAGTTGGTTTCACAGCATCATCTGAAAGTCAAAAATATGGATAAAGCACAGGCAGGCGTCCATTTATCCATTCAAACATGCCTTATTGATCCCAGAGGAAAATAATGTGTTGTTGTAGCTCATACTATTTAACTCTTCAAGGAGTTGTTGTAAACGCTGATTGCTTTGGGCATGAAGGATATCTTAAAGCAGTCTGTGTTGTAGCAAAACCGACAAAGCTTCCAACTGAAAACACTCTGTTGTTGTAGGATAGTCTCATTAAGCGGATATTCAGGGTTGTCATGAAGAATCCTTCTTTACATCTCCAGATGTTCCACAGTCATCCCCAGAAAAGAACCAGCCTTCTTTATCAGGTTGTTTAGCCCTTTTATGTCCCTGTCTCTGATGCTGATGATGGCCAAAGAGATTACACTCTTCACAACAAACTTGTAGAAGGTCTGCAGCATCTTTCTGCAAACCTTGAAGGGCCTAAGCTTTCTCAAGAAGTACAGTCTGCTCTGTTCATTCTTCTAGATGGCTTCGCAGTAGAGTCTCTGTTCCAGCTTGTTGTCCAGGTGAATTCCGATATACTCCTCAACCACCTCTACTTCTTCTAAGGTGCAGTGTTTGAGTTAGCCCTGTTTGTTCTGAAATTTTTTCAGTTTTGTTGGCATTTAAGGTAAGACGATTGTTTCCAAACCATGTCACAAAGCGGTCCACCAGCTCTCTATATTCAGCTTCTTGTCCATCTCTGATACACCCAACGACTACAGATTCATCTCAATATTTCTGCAGATGACAGGTCTCGGACTTACACTGGAAGTCTGAGAATTGCAGAATGAAAAGGAATGGTGAGAGTATGCTCCCCTTGCGTACTCCTGTGCTGCTGACCACCTGGTTTGACACACAATCCTTTAGTCTCACAAACTGTGGTCTGTTTGTGAGGTAGTCATTAATCTAGGCGATTGTTGAGGGCTCCACCTGTGTCTCCAGGAGTTTCTGACAAAGCAAATCAGGCTGAATTGTGTTAAATGCACTGAAAAAAATCAAAAAACATGATCCTCACAATGATACCTGCTTTGTTCAGATGACAGTGGGTAGGTTGAAGCAGATGGCATCTTCAACTCCAACTCTATGGTGATAAGCAGACTGCAGGGGGTCTTGATATGTTCTTGTTTGCTTACTCAGGTGGGCCAACAGGAGTCTCTCCAGGTCTATAGTCGTTAATGACTGATGTTTTTTGGTACTTGGACAAGGCAGGATAACTTCCACAACACTGGAACCTTCTCCTGAATTAGGCTAAGTTTGAAGAGGTGCTGCAAAATCCCACAGAGCTGCTCTGCACAGGCCTTTAGGACTCTGGGGGTAATACCATCTGGACCTGCAGCCTTGTTCCTGTTCGCAGTCTCTCCAGCTGCCTTTTCACCTGACTTTTAGAGCCAGACAAGTGGGAGGGGGAGGCAAAGAGAGCAGCAGCATCTGCTGACTTGGTTGAAGACAAACTTATGGAAGCAGAAGAGTCCCTGACTGAGGTGGATGATAAAACATCCGAGGTGTGAAAGGGAAACCTGTGGATCAGAGGAGAGTGGGATGTAGTTTTGCCTAGGGACAGAGCTTGTTCCTGAACTGAAACCGTTGAAGAATGTGTTCAGTTCATTGGCTCTGTCCTGGCTTCTGTCTATCAAATCCTTCTTGTCCTTAAAACCTGTGATCTTCTTCGTCGCTGACCAGACATCTGTGATATTGTTACTCTGTAGTTTACTCTCAAGCTTCTTCCTGTATGAGATCCATCCATCCATCCATCCATCCTCTGGATGCAGTCAATTCAGTTAAGGGTTTTAGCCTATTTCCATAACATTACGTCAAAGGAAAACCAAGAAATCCCTCTTCCAGGGTACATGGACATATTTTCCACTTTGTCGCATGGGCATCCATGGCCTTGCCAGACCATAAGTAACATACTGCCTTTGTCTACTGCTGGACATCTTGGAAAATCTACAAAGGAGGCACCAAACTGCCTAAGATAATAGTCTCCAAACTGGAATCTTGTTTTCTCCCTAACGAAGCCATATGTGAGGGTTTTAACATGGATGGGCCAGTTAACTGAGAACTTTGCCATGTTACTGTACAGAAATAAGGACTGAAAAAAACAAAAAAGAAAAAACCAAAGGGAGTTCGACCACCCAAACACAGCGCAGCTAGATAAATTTTTCAGTTTAGACAAAGTGCAGACAAGGAAATAGCTTTCCTTCAAACATCTTCTTAATCCTCTGCACACATCGGTGGATCATTTCCTCGGAGCCAAAGGAAATCCTGTAATACTGTTTGGATGGTTGCTTAATATCTGCTGCCATCGTATAGCCTAGAAGGACTATGTAAGAGAATTTAAAGATTTTAGAGAGAGTTTAATCTCTCACTGAATTTTACACAGCAGATTTCTCTTGAAACCTCTAAGAAAAAACACAGCACATCTAACATCTCCCTCTGCTACCTCACGCCCACAAAATCTACTGTATGTACACAAAGGACCTTCTTGGTAAAATATACAGTATTTAGCACGGAAGGTGAGATCTGAATGGAGCGTTTAGTAACATTTTTTAGGCTAAATAATCTGAGAAAACATGAGACAGTTTTTCTTTTTCAATTGAAAGTGCAAACAATTATGTGATTTAACAAAATATCTCCTTAACAATGCACTAAACGTGCCTTATCATTATGAAAGATACACAGTAGTCAGATGTTCATAGAAAGCAGATCTAGAAATCCTTCTAAACCCAAAACAGAGAAAAGGTCTTTTTGGGGTCTAAAATAGGGGTGTTCAAAGAGAAGTCCACTAAGGTAAGGGCAAGAATAAATTGGAATTTTAGATGGTCCAGTATTACTGCTGCTCTCTTCCGGTCTTTGGGGTCGATAAAGGACCCGGTCGATGTAGGCCACTGAATCTGGACACACCCTAAGTGTGGCCCCCAACTGCAGTTCCAAAAAGGCACAAATTTGGTCCTCCAGAATGTGGAGAACCCCTGTTCTAGGTATCTTTTTAGTCCATCTCATCAACAAGTATCTATTAAAACCCTTGCTCTAAAAACCAAGTAAAAAAATTGCGTTAAACAAAGTAACTAAATCTCGTTGGATGTTGATGTTTTGACTTGAAAGCAGAAAACACACATAAAAGATAAATTTAACAATTAATGCTCTTTAGAACAACACTGTGGAACAGTTTATAAAGCTTTATAGCACAAGTTCTTTTAACCTCATAAGGACACACCTCAATGGCTTAGAATAAAGAGTCTCAAAGCCTGGCAGGTAATTAAATTCAAAACAGATGCTCGCCAACAAACACTTTCCACACAAATTCATGTTTGGACTGGAAAGGTGAAGAATCAGAGGGTGAGAGTTGGATGTGAATGGGGTAATTTTGGGATTGTGGCTCAGCTGTAACACAAGTAAGGGAGGTGGTCCATGAAGTATAGAAAAAACCAACCGTCAGCTAAGGCTAAAGATCATGAAATCTTAAATCAAACACTCAAAGTCTAAATTACTATTCCAAAAATGTGTGCTTCTGCAGGTACGTCAGATATGCCCTTCGACTTTATGCATTCTACTGATTTCCATTTTAAAGCATGCTGAGACTGAGTTTACTGAGTCAAATATATAACTGTGTTACACTGAACTCAGTGTATCTTGATCAGATTTGGACCCGATGACTTATTCTATACAATTCTCTGACAATATACTGTGTGTATATATATATATATATATATATATATATATATATATATATATATATATATATATATATATATATACACACAGCAATCCTTCATACTGTGCAAGCATGTAGCGATGGTGGAGACAAAAAACTCCTCTTTAACAAGAAGAAACCTCCAGCAGAACCTGGCTAAGTACGAGCGGTCATCTGCTACGACCAAGTGGGGGTTCGAGAAGACAGAGCAGAAACACAGAAAGAACAAAACAACTGCTGTAAGAGTACTTTCATATTAAAGAAGGTAAAAAGATATCCGGACACGGGGGATGCTCAGTTACTGGCATGCCCCCCATCCAACAGGGCATTGCAGCTAAGCAGGATATCAGAATAGGTGTAGCTACTATGGAGAGAAAAACAGTGAGAAACAAAAGTTAAGAGTCAAAATAACAGCAAATAATGCAACTGGAGAGTAGTAGAAGAAAAAAGTAGCAGAGTAAAGAAAAGTGGTCAGTCTGTCCGCCAACATTCTAAGCCTATAGCAGCATAACTACAGAGATAGCTCAGGATGACCTAAGGCACCCTAACTACAAGCTTTATCAAAAAGGAAAGTTTTAAGCCTGGCCTTAAAAGTAAACAGAGTGTCTGCCTCATGGACTAAAACTTCGAGCTGGTTCAACAGGGGAAGAGCCTGATAAAAGATTTGCCTCCTATTCTACTTTTAGAAATCATAGGAACCACCAGTAAACCTGCAGTCTGAGAGTGAAGTGCTCTGTTAGGAACATATGGAACAATCAGATCTCTGATGTATGATGGAGCTTGATTTTTCAGGGCTTTATATGTTAGAAGGAGGATCTTAAATTCTATTATGGATTTAATAGGGAGCCAATGAAGGGAAGCTAAAACAGGAGAAATGTGATCTCTCTTGTTAATATTCATCCAAACTTTTGCTGTAGCATTTTGGATCAACTGAAGGCTTTTACAGTAATTATATTTTTTGGACT
The DNA here is from genome assembly GCA_963556495.2 of Valencia hispanica. Lineage (NCBI taxonomy): Eukaryota > Metazoa > Chordata > Actinopteri > Cyprinodontiformes > Valenciidae > Valencia > Valencia hispanica. Next base: position 10,043,939 of record OY747709.1, on the reverse strand, counting down.
ACCTGATAGTAAAGAATTACGGTAGTCCAGCCTTGAACTTTCAAATGCAAGGACTAGTTTCTCAGCATCACTCCTGCAAAGAATGTTTCTAATCTTAGCAATATTCCAAAGGTGAAAGATGGAAATCCTAGAAACCTGTTTAATATTTGATTTGAATGTCATGTCTTGGTAAAAATAACACTGAGGTTCTTTACGTTATTACTGGAGGCCAATTTTAATACCTTCCAGATGAAGTGATAGAACTAAGCAGATCTCTTCTGGTCCAAAGACGGCAACTTCTATCTTGTCAGAATTCAAGAGAAAAAAGTTTAGCGTAATCCAGGTTTATATGTATATGTATATATATATATATATATATATATATATATATATATGTCGATCATATGATTCTTAACTCACACCTGGAAAATAATGTTGGCTTTGGCGGTACAGTTTTAAAATGGTTTATGTCCTATCTGTCTGATAGAGGTTTTTCAGAGATGGTCAGCGATATTCGTTCTTTGCAGGCCCCGCTATCTAGTGGTGTTCCCCAGGTGTCCGATATAGGTCTTCTAGTGCTCTTACTGTATATGCTACCAGTTGGAGGAATCCTGGCAAGGCACAAACAATGTTTTCATTGTTATGCCAATAATATACAAATCTATCTGCCCTAATTACAACTTTACTAAATTGCCTTGATGATCTTGAGTTGTGGCTCTCTGAAAACGTTCTACTTTTTAATAATGACAAGACTGAATGTTAAATTTTCACCCCACCAAACCACCCTGGTGTTCAAACATCAAATCTTGGCCCTTTAATTTCCAAATGCAAGAAACAGATGAGAAAACTTGGCGCCATCTTTGATAACAAATTAAAATTTGATAAACAGATCATTGCAGTGGTTAAGGTGAGTTTGTTTCAGCTTCGTGCCGTTTCGGGGCTGAAGCAATTTCTAAATCACACGGATTTAGAGAAAACCATGCATGCATTCATTAGTCCCAGATTAGACAACTGTTATGCGTTATATGTTGTGTCCCAGTCCTCCACTGTTCACCTCCAACTGGTTCATAACACTCCTGCCCGTCTTCTCACTAACACATCTAGGCGCTTCGACATCAACCCCATTTTTTCATCACTTCATTGTCTTCCTGTATTTTTTTAATCCAGCACAAACTTTTAATTTTCACATTTAAGAGAATTCATGGCTTAGCCCCGCCCACATCTCTCATACATTGTGTATATGCAAACAAACTAGGGGAACAAGCTCACTGGGGCAGGTTTTTCTTGAACTTCCTCGGTCCAGATACAAGCATCGGTGTGATTGCTTCTTTGCAGTGGCTGCGCCTAGGCTTTGGAACAAGCTACCTACTGATGTGCGTCAAACTCCTGACTTGACTTTGTTTAAAAGTCAACTGAAAACATCTTTGGGCAAGCTTTAAACCTACAGTAAATTTGTAATAAATTGTATTCAATTTTCTTATCTTAATTTTATTCTAGTGTGATGCTCTGATGATGTATGTGTTATTAATACTGAATTTCTAATGAAGTTTTATTCTGGCTTTTATCTCATATGTATTGACTTTTCGCCTACCATAAAGCAATTTGTTCACCTTCCATGGTTGATGAAAGTGCTCTATAAATACATTTTGATTGATTGATTGATTGATTGATTGGACTATTATGTGAATGAACTAATTTGAACTAAAAGGATAATTCGAGCTCTTTTACATCAAAAGATTGCAATACTCTGTGAGATTATCTGTTTTCCATGTAAAGGAACACTTGATGTGACTGTAAATGTACCTTACTAACAAAAACCAACAGATCAAAATGCATCATCTTGGTTGCAGTGCATTCTCTTTGTAGGAAACCAATAATTTCCATAAACAGACCTTGTTAAAACTCATCTGTTTTTTGAAAACCCCAACAATAAATGTACAGACACACAAAGAAATACACGCTTTCAGATTGAAAGCCTTATTCAAGAAGGTATGCCTGAAACGCTCCAAATCTCCAAAGAACACCCTTTTCTGCTTACAAAGTATTTAAACCATCACATACATCAGAGATCTGATTGTTCCAGATGTTCCCAACAGAGCACCTCGCTCTCAGACTGCAGGTTTACTGCTGGTTCCTAGGATTTCTAAAAGTAGAAAAGGAGGCAGATCTTTTAGCTATCAGGCTCCTCTCCTGTGGAACCAGCTCCCAGTTTTAGTCCGTGAGGCAGACACTAGTAGTGGGCGATATAAACAGTATAAGGTAGAAATTATTTAAATTTAGCCAAAAGTAGAGATTTTGACAATACTGGCCTACCGCGATTGCACATTTTGATGATGTCATCAAGGTGTCATCAAGGAGGATAAATAGTGATGTTCAGTGTTCATCTTTACACTATATACTGCAAGTTTAACTTGTTGTTTTCCATTTAACGAAAAAAAACCTTTTGAACTTGAAGCAGTTTTAATTCAAAAAATGTTGTGCAATATTAAATTTATAAATAAGTAACCATGAAAGCAGAAAATTTTGAACAGTTTTCATAACATTTACCATTTCAGTTATGTAAAATATCTTAATTTTTGTGTAGTATTTTTTGGGAAAAGATTTGAATAGTTTTGAAATGCATTTTGCACAATAAGTGTTCTTTAAATGGCATTCTAAACTTTTTTGAAGTAGTTGTTAAGCTACAATGTATCTTGAAAGTGAGAATTTTCAGAAACACTCATTTTGACATATATGAAGAAAAGAAAAGAATATATAGCAATCGATATCATTGCTGCACATGCTTTAGATTATATCGCAATATAGATTTAAGGCCGTATCGCCCAGCCCTAGCAGACACTCTGTCTACTCTTAAGACTAGGCTTAAAACTTTCCTTTTTGATAAAGCTTATACTGACAGTGACTTAGATCATCCTGAGCCATTTCTGTAGTAAAGCTGATATAGACTTAGACTGTTGGAGGACAGACTGACCACTTTTCTTCACCCTGGCACTTTTCTCTTCTACTACTCTCCAATTGCATTATTTGCTGTTATTTCAACTGTTAACTCAGTGTTTTTCTCTCCATAGAACCTGTACCTGGTCTGGCGCTCTGTTCAGCTGTGATGCCTTATTGGAAGAGGGGAGGGGGGGAGCATTGGCTGGGATGATGCTCCCAGTAACTGAAAGCTCTCCATATCCTGTTATCAATGTTTTACTTTCTTTAACATAGAGAGTACTCTTACATCAGTTCTTTTTGAGTCTCTGCTCTGTCTTCTCAAACCCCCACTTGGTCATGGCAGATGGAATGTATTTACAATTGAATTAAAATTACTTTTCTTGTAAAACGGCTTGAGATGACGTGTTGTGAATCAGCGCTATATAAATAAACTGTAATGAATTGAATTGAAAAGAGAAAGTAGCAAAGAGTAACAACCTTAATAAAACACTTGATTATTAGATTGTGAGCAATAGCAATCTAATATATAAATGAATGCTTAGACTGTTACCATCATACTTATTAACCTTTATATCCCATAAGCATTCGCAAGCTATACTCTCAGGACTTCTTAGCCCTCAATGTTCCATCATTGTCAAAAAGGCTCTTAAAGATTTTAAACTGCTTTTAAAGACACATGGAACATTAAACAGGCTATATGCAACTTTTCCACAAAAATAAACGTAACAATAGCCTTTTTGTTTGACCATTTATGACTCAAACATCTCCTGATGAGCATACTGACACCTTGTCAGCTCACAGTGGGTGCACCTATAAGCCTGTATCCAATTTTTTCTATTTTCTGTCAAGTCGGATTTTCCCGCGCTGTCTGCGGATGTGACGTCAAGCGCGTTCATGTTAAAGGTTTCAGATCACTCTGCCACTACTGGTAGTCAGCACTCGCAAGCAGTTAAATGGATTGTCATTGTACGAATACACAGAAGAGACCAAGGACAACTCTGACACCAACAGTAACTCCACATGAGACTAAGAAAGTTAAACCCCTGACAAGTGCCCGAAAAAGATAGAAGATTGAGAGCGACCGGCGCACGAGCGCGCGCTGCGAGAGCGAGCAGAAAGGAAGAGCAGTTCCGTTGTTGGCCACATGGGGTCAGTCGCGAGTTTAAATGTAAGAAAATTGCATATAGCCCCTTTAATAGACATTTATTGTTGTTTTTTAAATTCTTTATATCATTTCTGTTGTTTTTTTGTTTTTTGTGTTTTTTTGTGATTGCGTTTCAGTGTTGTTTTGTTTGTGTTGACACGTCCCCAACTGAGAATTTGACTCTGGATCTCATTGAGGCTAACCTTTATAATTACATTTGAAATAAACACAACAATAAAATATCCCACTTGCCAAAGAGGAAAAGTATTGTCAATTATCTAAGAGAAGCAACTGTTACTGTCCATCACTCTGAAGGGTTTAAGAGACATGTATAAACCATATAAAAAATCTAATGTCCAGACTCTTCTGTCATGAGTGATGTTTGCAGCATTCCATCTGAATGAACCACAAGACTTCAGAATGTTGTTTTGAACAGATGGGACCAAAGTACAAAGGTGTGGCCAAACTGAACAGCAGAAAATCCATCACATGAGCACAAACACTTTAAACCCATAGTGGAGCATAACGGTGGAGGGCCGATGATTTGAGATTGTTTTGCAGCCACATGACCTTGCCACATTTCAGTCATTACGTTGACAATTAGCTCCTTTCTATACCAACACATTCTAGAGTAAATTGTGAGGCCATTTGTCCAACAGGTGGAGCTTGGACCTAATTTAACATTGGTCCAGCCCAGACTTCAACCTCACTGGAATACTGAGGCGGGATCTTAAAAGACCTGTGCAAAAGTAAATGTCTGTAAAGCTCAATAAACTAAAGAGAGTGTGCCAAAAATATTTCCTAATCCAGCACAGAGGTCCCCAACTGATACCGGGCCGTGGGCCATTTGGTACCGGCATTGTGGTGAGTTGTAGTTTTCATGCAATTTTTTTATTTTTTTTTGGTTGTTGTTGTTGTCGTAGTTCTTACTTTAGAAGCATGTTTAAACGTTACCATATCAACCAATGAGCGTTTGGGGGCAAAGAGGATGTTACTCTTGTTCCCGTAAGGGTACAGAAACGCTAGTAAATTTACGAGCACAAATTGAATTTACATTTAATATCACATTAAAAATAACCCCCGTTTTTTATGCCGGTCGTTTCATTTTATTTTGTTGCAATAATCCAGCAGTCCGTGTGAATATTGTCTGACATTAAACCAATCCATAGTGAAAAAAAGGATGGGGAGCACTGATGTAGCCCAATGATCGAGTCATAGAAAAAATAACCACTTGAAATTATTCCAACCCCCTATCTCATTGTGGGAATAAATCAAAAGATATCTTGCATGCTCAAGTTCTTCATTGTTGGTGCCAACTTAGTAACATAGACTACTAAACAAAAAGTTAAATATGTTTCTTACTTTTACCAAAGAAAACATTTCAGGAACAATTCCCATTAATGAAACCGCTTTAGCTTTCATCATGTTATCAATAAAACACAGCCAACTGGTCTAGATATATTTAAGCATGCGTTGTAGCCTTTACAGCCCTTCTCCTGCACATGAGCAGTTGAACCACTTCTTAACCTTCAGGGATCTAGGCTAGAGTTGATATGAGCAGTAGGGTCACAAACCAGATTGCTGAGCTGATTAAAGCTGCACTAAGCCCTCTGCAGCCAAGGAAACACGTCTAAAGACCCAAAGAAGCTGGTAAAACAGTTGCAGGAAAAAGAATTTCGGTCAAAATAAATGATCTTTTCCTTCAAAAGGAAAATTTAAAATTTACATGAAGTTTATAATTGATGAAAATAAATGACCTTAAAACAGCAAGTGACTGCTGATTCAGGTTCTTCTGGTCTTCAATAATTTGGTAGGAATGTGTTTCAGCAATCTTAATTCATCTGGAGAGGCGCCATCTGTAGTGAGAGCGGAGGTTGAAAGCAACCAAATACCAACAGTTTTTTGCACGGGAATATGAAGGTCTGACAGACAAGACGACTTATTGAAGAACTTGTTTCTTTCTTTCATTTGAGTGGCATTTTTAGCGATATAGGACAGTTTTTCTGGTGATAAAGTAAGCAGAAGATGCTTCATGTTGCTGTAGCTGCAGATAATACAGCAGCTGCTCCAACCACAACCATGAAGAAGAGTAGCATCACTTCTAAGGTTTCACACACCTGAATATATTAGGAAATATCTTACAAGGAATGAAAACGAAAAAAGGACTGATAGATTTAGTTTCTAATGCAATACTCCATTTAGAAAAAAACAAGCTGAGACAAGATTTTGGCAATGTTCCAGTCATTTTTTGGTTTTACAAATAGATTAAAGGTTTTACTAATGGAGATTTAGGTTAGAATATGTTCTGCCTAACATATTTTTTATGTATATTAGAAAATATGTATTTAAACACCCTACATAGAATCACATAATGGATACCTTTTATTTCTCACCTTTCAACTGTAATCCTCTTACAATAGTTTTTTTTTTTGTTTTTTTTGGGCCCATACCTTGTGCCTGAACTGGTTAGAGAGCCAAATTTCTCTGCATGTCAACCAGCATCTGAGCTTAGCCGTGCTGTTCTCAGCCTGACGAGACTGCAGAAGCGGGAATAGCAACACCGGTAGGACAACAACACAGCAGCAACAACGAGAGTAACACAATCAAACAGTACAATACTTACAAATGTACTGTGCTGCAGTGTGGTGTTCGTCCATTTCTTCGCTCATTGAGCATATCATGCTTTTACTCCGTCTGCTTCACTGCCACTATCTGTCTAAAGCTCTAGGCTAACTGGAATAATGACAACGTGAAAGGGTGCATGTCACCACCTACCATTACGGAGTCGAATACACTTTATTCAATAATTCGATTTTCTGAGTGACATGTAAAGTGGGATAGGCTCCCATTCTGGTTATGGTATTAGCTTGATTATTGCCAAAAGCTTGATTTAGATCTGCATGTAAACGTACTGATTGACTTTGATGTCGCGAAAACACTGTTTAACTAACTTGGAAGGGTGCCTAGGGTCATTGCCATTTGGGCCCAAGCCTTAATGTAATTGCTGATGTCTTTAGATGTTGCTTCAATATTTCCACATAATTTTCTTTCATCAGGAGGCCCTCTATTTTGGCTAAAGTGAACCAGCCTCTCAAAACATGATGCTTCCACCCCGTATGGATGGTGTTCTTAGCTTCCCTTAATTTTCTCCAAATGTAATGAGGATTCATCCATTCATCCATCCTTTGCCTATACCCGCTTATCCATGCAGGGTATAGAACAATGGGAACAATCAACTATTGTTTCCTGTCCTATAAATTACTGAACTGCTCCTCCACACCGAGAGGAGCCAATTGAGGTGGCTCGGGCATCTAGTTAGGACACCTTCCTGGTGAGATGTCCTGGGTACGTCCAACCAAACGGAGACCCAGAGGAAGACCCAGGACATGCTGTAAGGGGCTGTGTTTCTCGGCTGGCCAGGAAACGCCTTGGAATTCTCCCAGAGAATCCCACACAAGTGGCTGGGAGGAGGGAAGTCTGGGCTTCTCTGCTTAGGTTGCTGCCGCTGTGACCCAATCCCATACTAAGCAGAAGATGATGGATGGATGGATGGATGGATGGATGGATGGATGGATGGATGGATGGATGGATGGATGGATGGATGATCAAATCATTTCAATTGGTTCTATATAGTAAAGGCTCTAACTTGTGCTCCATTAAAACATTCAAGGAGAAAAACTCATGCATGACTCATTACTTCTTCTCTGAGTCACAAACAAAATGACAATTTATCATGTTAAAAATGCTTATAAAGATGTCTACCAGAAAAATACATAATCTTTTTATAACAATTAGTTATTTTTCTTCATTCATAACTGTTTCCTAAAGAGATTGTTCTACCAGTATGTACACTCTTGTCTTCTTGCAGGATTCTGCACAGTGAGAGAAAAAACTGTCTAAGCACAATCAAGTCATGCATTTTTTAAACTGCCTGTTTCTTCAGGGGCACTTCAAAAATACCAAAAATAAAAAATCTCAAGCTATAGTTGTGCTATTCTCTCATGGCTGTAGTTGGGAGTTTTATTGTATTTAGATAAGGTGGAAATATGGACCCTACAAGGTCATGATCAGGTTTAAAACTTCTAAGCATATATGCTAACCCCAGTAGGATTATAACTGAGGCCCACCATAACTGGACATTGCTCATAATTAACCAATTATGCCGAAGACTCATATTGCTCTCCCAGGCTTACTGTGTTCACGTTGTGCAGAAGGGTTTCCTGAATATCACTGACTGGGTAACAAACAAGCTGACTAATAGAAAACAAACTACGACCAGAAAGCTCACCTGTTTTGCTGTGTGTTAGGACCCCTCTCCATCAGGTAGCAACGCAAACACACGCACAGGCAAACCGTCTGCTCTGTTTCTCTTCCTTTTCTTATGCACACATAAACTCTCTCACTCTGTCACACACACTCCGACATGCCCCGTCCCGCCGCGGCAGCACACCAGTGTGAGTCTCCGGTGGGTCTCCGGTTCCGCAGAAGAGGGTAAGGTGGAGGACTGGGCCCCGCCTGCAGGAGGTGGGATCCTCGGCTGTCAGGTAGGCAACGCCCCGATCACCGATCTCAATGAGCTGCAGAAAGTCGTCGATGCTTAACGAGAACCAGCCGTATCGCACTCTATCTACATTTTCTCGCCACAAAGTGAATGGAAATCAGTTTTGTCTTTAGTGAACTTGAACTTGAGAGAAAAAAAAAACGCTCAAAGCCTTCACACGCAAAGTTTTAAAGTGGGCATTTTACATGCAAATAGAAGACAACGTTTCATATTCACGTGTGCATCTTGATGGTGTCAGGTTTAATGACTGCTCTGTTAATATTCACTCCTGCTCTATTACCTTCTCCTCCTGTGGGGTCCGGGGCTGATGCTGCCCCTTGTGGTGGTCTTAGGATATATCAGCCTAATATACAACAACTTCACAACCCCCAAATTATTCATACCCCTGGGAGATTTCAATTTAAAAAAAATTGTATTCAGTCAAGAAGGTTTCTTTATATGTACAGGTCCTTCTCAAAAAATTAGCATATTGTGATAAAGTTCATTCTTTTCCATAATGTAATGATAAAAATTAAAATTTCATAAATTTTAGATTCATTGCACACCAACTGAAATATTTCAGGCCTTTTATTGTTTTAAAACTGATGATTTTGGCATACAGCTCATGAAAACCCAAAATTCCTATCTCAAAAAATTAGCATATTTCATCCGACCAATAAAAGAAACGTGTTTTTAATACAAAAAAAGTCAACCTTCAAATAATTATGTTCAGTTATGCACTCAATACTTGGTCGGGAATCCTTTTGCAGAAATGACTGCTTCAATGCGGCGTGGCATGGAGGCAATCAGCCTGTGGCACTGCTGAGGTGTTATGGAGGCCCAGGATGCTTCGATAGCGGCCTTAAGCTCATCCAGAGTGTTGGGTCTTGCGTCTCTCAACTTCCTCTTCACAATATCCCACAGATTCTCTATGGGGTTCAGGTCAGGAGAGTTGGCAGGCCAGTTGAGCACAGTAATACCATGGTCAGAAAACCATTTACCAGTGGTTTTGGCACTGTGAGCAGGTGCCAGGTCGTGCTGAAAAATTAAATCTTCATCTCCATAAAGCTTTTGAGCAGATGGAAGCATGAAGTGCTCCAAAATCTCCTGATAGCTAGCTGCATTGACCCTGCCCTTGATAAAACACAGTGGACCAACACCAGCAGCTGACATGGCACCCCAGACCATCACTGACTGTGGGGACTTGACACTGGACTTCAGGCATTTTGGCATTTCCTTCTCCCCAGTCTTCCTCCAGACTCTGGCACCTTGATTTCCGAATGACATGCAAGTACTTTGGACAACAGACTCAGTCCACTGCTTCCGCAGGTCCCCCAAGGTCTGGAATCGGTCCTTCTCCACAATCTTCCTCAGTGTCCGGTCACCTCTTCTCGTTGTGCAGTGTTTTCTGCCACACTTTTTCCTTCCCACAGACTTCCCACTGAGGTGCCTTGATACAGCACTCTGGGAACAGCCTATTGGTTCAGAAATGTCTTTCTGTGTCTTACCCTCTTGCTTGAGGGTGTCAATGATGGCCTTCTGGGCAGCAGTCAGGTCGGCAGTCTTACCCATGATTGCGGTTTTGAGTAATGAACCAGCCTGGGAGTTTTTAAAAGCCTCAGGAATCTTTTGCAGGTGTTTAGAGTTAATTAGTTGATTCAGATGATTAGGTTAAGAGCTCGTTTAGAGAACCTTTTCATGATATGCTAATTTTTTGAGATAGGAATTTTGGGTTTTCATGAGCTCTATGCCAAAATCATCAGTTTTAAAACAATAAAAGAACTGAAATATTTCAGTTGGTGTGCAATGAACCTAAAATATATGACAGTTTAATTTTTATCATTACATTATGGAAAATAATTAACTTTATCACAATATGCTATTTTTTTAGAAGGACCTGTATATAGAAAATATGACAGGAAACACAGATTATGAAACAATCAGTGAAAAAGAAAAGAGATCTCTCTTTAATTTACATTTTATTAGAAATTGCAAATGCCTTTCAAAAAGAAGAGTAGAAAAATATTTGGGCTTTTGACTGTACCTCCAAGTCTTTCAGGTTGAATGACATCCTTGCCATCACCTTAATCTTGACCTCCATCCACTTTATTAGATTAAAGGCTGGGCCACTACAAAACGATTATATTGTCCACAAAGATGTTTAGTTAGTCACACACTCAGTCATGGCATTCATGACCTTTCCACAGGGGCGGTCCAAGTCTATTTAATGCCCTGGGCAAACACCCTCTCTGTCGCCCCCAAACCCAAGATAGGTTGTTTTCTTGTTTTGTGTCCTCTAAAATAATAAGAGCTGAATCAAGACATTTGAGGAACAGTAGTTGAACACCATTACCTTTACAAAGTTGATATTTACTGTAGAACTGTTCATTTGCACTTGTTTCATAAAATTATCATTTGTAATCATGTAAGTAGAGATTAAAATCTCTTTTTCAACACACAAGAAATGTAGAATTATTAACAATAACATCAGCCTTAATAAATAACTGTAGAAGAGTAACTAAAAAACTCTTACTGAACTATCACAGGTAACACTGCGTTGCATTCATGTCCATCTTCATGTTTTCAGATTAGTTGCTGTGCGGAGAGCTGATCGGTGACTAGGTTTTTGGAACTTCTGAGTTCTGTCAGTGATGGAGTGATGCATAAATTGACAAGTGGAATGGTGACTGCTGGAGCTGACTGGGTGATAGGGAGGCAGTCAAAGTGAAAATGATCAGAAATTAATATTTTTTTCACTTAAACTAATGCAAGCATTGCAATAATTTTTCTGTTTTATTTCCTGAAAATGCCAAGACTATGTAAGATTAAAATAATCTGCTTGTCAACACAAACAGGTGCCCATGGTCAAGCATGTCTTTTTGGATTGATACAATTGTAGATGTTGCCATCACATTTCCTGTTTGCACTGGTTTCCAGCCACCTGTCCAAGTCCACAGAAGAGTGTTATCATGTCTTGGAGGAATGTGATGGCTTTGTTGTACTCTTCCATCGTGTGCCTGCTTATGCAATGTCACATCCCCAGAGAGCTTTCCTGTTCCTACGGGTGCAGCTCCATGCTTGGTGTGATTGCCATCTCGTCCACAGCTAGCACTCTTTCCATCTGTCAAATACCTCTCCTAACACACCTGGTTCCAGCTTAATGTGTTGCACTCTTCTTTGCTGGGTTCTGATATCAAGCAGAAGGATACTCATGTCCTGAATAAACCTGTAGCCTGTTGGGCCCACTGAAAAATGGAGTTGTATGGCCTTTTTTAATGTTTGTTTGCTCCATTTAATTCGTCTGTTGTTTTCATGGCAACTGCCTTCATCTGATCTTTTGTATAAATATGACAATTTTTTTCCATGTTGAAAACTTTCTTTCGCAGGACTGAATTCATTTTTTTCTGCCTATTAAGTTCTCCTTCTAAACTTCTAATGTGTTCTTTTTGACTTTCTATTTCCTCCCTTAGATTTTTCAGCTCGGTTCCCTGGTTGCATAGCCTGTTAACACATGCTCCTCCTAGCTCTGTTGACCCTGACTCCTCATGGGTTCCTGGCATGTCCCTCTCTTCTGATGCTACCATTTCATTTCCCCCCCTCACTTTCCCTTATCTCATTTGGCTCATTGCTGTTGCTTCCTTCCTCATTCTGTGAAATTATAATGCCACTGTTAGCAGGAAGAATAGTTGTTAAATAAAAAAATATCATCTAATATTTAACATGGTTCGTTCCACAGTTTACTTTAGTACAGTACGTGTGGTCACTGGTCAGTGGATCAACATGCAGTGGAAGTTCTGCTGTACTTCGCACTGCAGGATCCTTCCTCCTCCTTGGTTCTGGTTGGGATGGTATCAGCCCTCAGTTTCACCTGGCCTCTCTTTGTCTTTGTAAACTGTCCTCCCTCAAAATGTGCCTATAATGTGATGCTTTAGTTTATTTCCTTCCACAATTAACAGTTTCATTGCTGCTTTGTGCGTTTTACAGTAAAACATGTAAAGCCCTGATTTGAGAGTGCAGATTAAACTTACTCCACACAGCTTTCTGTCATTATGACCTCTGATGATGGTGATGTTTCTCCTGCTCTTTAGGGAAGCCATACATTCTGATCCCTTTCTCGGACTGCATCCAAATGCAGCACAGCCAACCATAGTAAGGCAATCAACCTATAAAGGTATCATTTAAATACACATTTTTATACATATAAAATGTTGAAACATTTTAGTGATACGTATAAAAACACTTTAAATTTACTCTTGTTCCACTCTAAACATTTTCATTTGTAATTTAAATTTTTCACCCATTAAGTCCTTCAAAACAACACATTTTACCAATGAACTGTTTCTCTATTGTTGTTTTCAGGGAGGTCACCAGTGATTGATTTCAAAGGGAGCTGCTGTTAATGATACCAAGGATGAACCTTCATTAGGACTTCAGCACATTTCCCTATTGCCCAAATTTGATTAGATGCAGTTTATTGGTGCAGTTGTAATGACTGTGAGAATGGTAGTAAAAATACTTTATTAAAGCTTGTTTTACATTTTGCACAATATTGTATAATAAAAAGTTTGCTTATTTGTTTTTCCACAATTAACACACACTTGTTTTTTTCGTCTACTGGTTTTAACATTTTAATGAATGAATTACTATTTTACTGTAGTCATGCTAGAAGCACAATCAGCTGGGCTATAAATACATGTACTGAGTTCCTATGAAAAATACATATTACTTATAGAATGATGTTTTCTACCAAAAAGAAGAATTCATCCTAGGTCATCAGTCAACACATAGACAGCCGCATTTTCCTCCAAGTTATTTAAAACTTAAAACTTAAAACAGTCTGTTAATTTTCCATCCGACACCATGCAGAGAGAACACAGACTGAATGTCATCTGCTAGACATAGGGTGTTTTGAGAGAAAATCCTGAGAACAGTAATATCACATGCTTAGTTGAAAGATTAAGATCTGAAGATAAGCTGGAGCAGAGGTCTTAACCACTGGCATGTTTTTAGTGTATAGGAGGACAAGGTACGGCATTATGGCATCAGGAAGACTTTAAACCGGGTCATATTACTCCAGTTTAGGTTTCTTGTGGCACATAAGGTTATAAGACATACTTACATTGAGCAGTTTATTGCATTCATTCATCAATAAATATGATCGTGATCTAAATGTATTCCACAGTGTGTTAGCACTCGTTTCCCTCTAAAATGTAGAACAGTAAGGAATGTCTGTTCTCTTAGAAATGCTTTGATAAAATAAAAATGCAAAGGCTACTCAGTAAAAAGTAATTAGTACACATTATTAGTCAATAATTACCATAAATCACTAGAAGTGAGAAAATATTAGATTTTGCGTTCTTTCCCACCAGAAGCCGCTCAAACTGACTGATAGCTCTGGGATGTTTGGACCTATTGAGGGCTCCATGAATGACCTGACCGTGTGTCGGCTGGTTCAAAGTCTGTAACCGTAACCCTCTCTCTCTCTATGGCGCTGGTCAGAACTATACTGAGTTTATTCAGATAAACATATATACATTTACAGTGTATACATACAGTACATACACAAAATAACTTGCATAGAATATTGTGATCAACTGTGTCAAAGATAGCCTCATTACTCCTGTTTCATTTAGTCTTTGTCATGGTCTTTGGATTTTGTGTGGCAAGTTTGAGTTTTTCCTTCCACTTGGTTTTCTTCCCCTTTTTACCCCAAGGTGCCCTCTTGTTTTGTTCCTCCTGTTTGTGTCTCAAGTTAGTAGTTTTTCTTATTCAGTTAAATTATATTTTTTTATTCTGGCACTTTCTGGGTTCTGTAGATGTTTTTCACCTTTGTCTATGTCCACCTTCCCATTTGTGTTTCCTTTATCTCTTTATTTAATTCCTCCTTCTGTTCTCCAGTGTTTCCTGAAGTTTCCCTTAGAGTTCTCCTTAGTCTTCTTCTTCTTCTTCTTTTTGTTTAAATGGCGGGTGGCATCCAACTTAAAGGTTCATTACCAGCACCTACTGTGCAGGAGTGTGAGTCGAAGTGAGGAGAAAAAAAAACCAAAAAAAAAAACCTAAATTCTATTAACTAACTTACTTTTCCTAAGAAACTCTAACACTAATTTATACATTTTATTATTTCCATTCAATACCGTTTTTTTAAATTCCAATCTCCATATCCTTACATTTTTAACTTATCTTTTAATATTTCTCTAATTACTTTATACTTACTACAAAAACACAGTACATGCTCTACAGTTTCCCTTTCTTTCCCACACTCACAGAAACCTGTCTGATGTTTTCCCATAACATACAAAGTGCTATTTAATCCCGAATGTCCTATCCTTAGTCTTGATATTATTGTTTGCTCTCTATTATTAAACTCTTCTATCTTCATCTTACCTACTTCTTTCTGTATATTAAATAAATGTCTTCCCTTTTTTTCTTTTATCCACTTTTCCTGCCATTCATTCCTAATTTTCACCTTAATTATAGATTTCACTTCTTTTCTACTAAAAGGAATCTCTATTTCTATTTCCAACTTTATCGCTTGTTTTGCGTAATAATCTGCTATTTCATTTCCTTCTATCCCTCTGTGCGCTGGAACACACATGAATCTTATTTCAATTCCTAATTTATTTAATCTAAATAGGCATTCAAATATTTCTAGAAAAATATCAACTCTGTTTTCATTTGTTCTTGAGTTAATTGCTAACAAAACTGATAATGAATCTGTACATGTTATACTTTTTTAAACTCTATTTTGCTCAATCCAATCTAAACTAAAATGAATTGCCAGCATTTCACCTGTAAAAACTGATATTCCCTCTTGTGTTCTTATGTTTTTCCCTTTTCCTATCGCAGGAATATAAAAAGAAAAACCTGTTCTCCCACTTTCAGACTCTTTTGATCCATCTGTATATATTGGTATATAGTTTTTATGTATACAATTTAATCTATTATTTATAATATTATCCCAATTTCCTTTTCCCTTATTTATATCTATCATGTTTTTTATATAAAAGTCAATATAACACCTAGGAAAAATCCATTTAGGAGTCACTGAATATAAATATTTTTTTATAACTCTAATATCATTTATTTTATAGATTTCTGCTAATTTGTTTGCTTTTTCTAACATACTGTCAAATTTTTCATTTTCCCTATAAAACACATATCGTTTTTGATCACATGATCATCCTTTGAACATCCTTTAATACTAACCCAATAATTTAATAAATTGTATTTAAATCTTAGTCCTATTGGCCTTTCTCCCATTTCAACCTGTATCGATGCTATAGGAGATGTTTTTATTGCTCCACAACATATTCTCAGTGCCTGATTTTGTATTCTTTTAATCCTCATTAATAATGTTTTACATGCAGAGCTATATACAATACTTCAATAATCTATTATTGATCTTATCATTGTAATATATATTTGCTTTAATGCTTTTGCACTAGCCCCCCAATCATTACCATTTAGACATCTCATTATGTTTATTACTTTTTTACATCTTTCCTCAATTTTAATTATATTTTCCTTCCAAGTTAACTTATTGTCAAAAATAACCCCCAAATATTTAAAACTCTTTACCTGTTCTATATTCTAGTTTAAGATTCATTTCCACATTTCTTTTCTTTGTAAACACCAAGCTTTTTGTTTTATCAACTGAGAATTTAAAACCCCAATCACACGACCATTTTTCTACTTTTGATATTTCTTCTTGTAATTTCTTTTGCATATGTTTTATATTTCTTCCCCTTTTCCACAATGCTTCATCATCCGCAAATAATGCTCTTCCAAAATCATACCCTATATTTTCATATACATCATTTATCATAATAGTAAACAATATTGGACTGATTATACTGCCTTGAGGTGTTCCATTTTCTACTAAATAACTTTTTGATACTTTATCTCCTATCTTTACTTGAATATATCTACTGAATAAATTTTTTTTAACCCAATTGTGAACTCTTCCTTTTATTCCCAATCTCTTTAATTTTATTAGTAACCCTTCCTTCCAAACCATATCATAAGCCTTTTCAATATCAAAAAATACTACAACTAAACTTTCTTTATTTTTCTGCGCATTTCTAATTTCATTTTCTAAATAAACAATTGGATCCATTGTACTTCTACCTTTTCTAAAACAACTTTGATATTTTGTAATAATTTTTTTACTTTCAAGATAATAATTTATTCTCTCTGTAGTCATCCTTTCCATTATTTTTCCTATATGAGATGTAAGAGCTATTGGTCTATAATTTTCCGGATTAGTTGATTCTTTTCCTGGTTTCAATATAGGTATAATTATTGCCTCTTTCCAATTTTTTGGTATTATTCCCTCTATCCAAACTTTATTATATAAATTCAACAACCTCATTCTCATTTTATTCCCTAAATGTTTAATCATCCCATAAGTAATTTTATCATTACCTGGTGCCGTATTTTTACTTTTCCCTAAAGCTTGTTTTAACTCAATCATATTAAAAGGAATATCTAATACTGACATTTTACTACTTTCTTCATTCGCTACCTCATATTTATTCCTATTTTCCTCGCTTTTATTCCTTCTGTCTTCTGATAAATTATTATTACTATTTATTTTAACAAATGTCTTAGCTAAGATTTCTGCTTTTACTTCATTTTTAACAATTATATCATCTTTTATTTTTAAAGCTGAATAACTCCTCTCTCTGTATATTCCTTTCATTTTCTTAATCATTCCCCAAACTTCACTTACTTGAGTTGTTCTTCCGATTTTATCACAAAAAGTTCTCCAACTTTTTCTTTTAGCATTTTTAGTCGTTTTTCTTACCTCTGCTTGCAATCTTTTATATTTTATTAAATTTTCATAATTATGATTCTTTTTTTAATTTTTTCATACTCTTATTTCTTTCTTTAATTACTTTTTCACATTCATCATTCCACCAAGGCACATTTTTCTTTTTCATATTCCCTTTACTTTTTGGAATTGTTTTATCTGCTGCTTCAATAATTATTTTTCTAAAAGTTTTTTCTACCATTTCTACACTATTTTCCGTATTTATTTTATCTTGATTCTTTTCACATATACTTTTAAATTTATCCCAGTTTGCCTTTCTAAAAACCCATCTTTCTTCTCTAACTTCAGTTTTTGAATCCCTAAATCCTACAATCTTAATCAAAATTGGATAATGATCACTGCCCATCAAATTTTCCTGAACCTCCCATTCACTTTTCCCAGCCAATTCACTTGAAGTCAACGTAATGTCTATTGCCGAAATGTATCCTGTATTAACATCTATTCTTGTTCCTTTTCCATCATTCAAACATACCAAATTTATTTCATCCATTATTTCTTCAATTACCTCACCATTTAAATCTGTTTTTATTCCTCCCCATACTGTATTATGTGCATTAAAATCACCACATATCAATATATTTTTATAATTATTTTCTAGCATCATTTTTATTTTATTTATTTCTAATTTCTTACATGGATTATAATAATTTACTATATATAAATTTCCACTATCTGTATATATTTCTATTCCTATAAATTCTTCTTCCTTCCCTATTTTGACAACTCTATAATTTAAATTATTCTTAATAAAAGTTGCACATCCTCCTCCTTTACCATTTTCTCTATCTTTTCTAATTATATTGTATGATAATAATTTGAAATCTAATTTTTTATTTAACCATGTCTCCTGAATACATATTATTTCTGGTTTTTCTATTTGATCTTCTACCCATCTTTTTAGTTCCTGTCCGTTAGCTATTAAACTTCTTGCATTCCATTGCAGTATTAAAACCATTTATCCTGATCCTCCACCTTCTTGATTTGACTGAGTACTTAAGTTTTGTCTGATTTCCTTCCATGATAACTCGCTCAAATCTAAATGATTTGCTGCTGCTTTTACAATAATTTGGATTATTTCAGTTTTAGATCTTGTCTCCATTGTGGCGTTAATAACTCCTGCAATGAAAGTTACAAGTTTTTTCAAATCTATCCAAACTTTTCCCTCTGCTTCTTTTCTCATTTCTTTCTTTTTTTCTTCCGTTATGATCTCCTGTTTTTTCCCTCCATTTCTTCCAACCATTTTCACTGCCTCTGCATATGAAATCTTATTTTGAACTTTTGTCTGTTGAATATTAATCTCTGTTTTCATTCTTAGACAACCAGCATAAGCAGCACTATGCTCACCTCCACAATTACAACATTTGGGTTTTAATTTATTACCACATTCCTCAAATCCGTGATTTTCTCCACATCTTGGACATCTCTTTCTTCCTTTACAAATATTTGCTGTATGCCCAAATCCTTGGCAGTTGTAGCATCTGATTGGCTTTAGTATGAACTCCCTCACTGAATACGACAAACAACCCAAGAAGACTCGATATTGCAGAATCTCTCCCTCAAACATCACTATAACTGCTTCCTTTTCTTTTTTAACTCCATCTCGGAATTCACTTAGTCTTTTAACCTCTTTTATCTTAGCTCCTCTTATATTAACTTTGATTTCATCCACTGACATCTCAATTGGAATACCCCATATTATTCCCTTTAGACCTTGTTCTCCTGACCCCACCTTACTCACACTAATCACTTTATGCTTCCCTACCTCTTTCATTTTTCGAGCCTTCTCTCTCTGTTCCTCAGACTTACACACTATTAACAAATTTCCATCCCTCAATACTTTTGCCATGTTAATATCTCCCACTTGATTTTTCAAAATAGTTGTTAATTTAGTCGGACTTATTTTGTTTATACCATTCCCCTCACTGAACCTTAGAATAATTTTGTATTCTCTTTCATCATCTTCATTACTATCACTTAGATTCACCTTCTTTTGTTTCTTTATCTTATCTTCATCTGACACGTATCCTCTCTTTCCTTTCAACTTTTCTTGACCAAAACTCATTTCCATGCTATCTTCACTCTCATACTCCTCTATCTCTCCCCACTCCTTCTAATTTCCTGCACAGCCGTGCCTACCCGCAATACCTTGATCTTCTTTTCTTTGTCTTGGCATATTTTCCACTTTAAGTCCTTTTCTTCTGAACATCAAAATGTTTTCCAATCCTTTGCTTCTTCCATTCAATATTTCTTTATATTTTCCCAACGAATATCCTTTCACCATTAATTGTTTTACTCAAACTTTTTCTTTGATCCTCCGTCCGTCAGGGAAAGTTCCTCATCCGGACCAGGTGCAAAAGCCCATCCACCTTAACCTGAATACAAACTGTTACAAATGTTATAAAGCGATGGGTGAAAAGTAACTGTAGTAAAAAAAAAATAGATCCAAAGCTTACTATGTAATAGGTTACCTTTCCCGCCCCGAAGAAAACCAAAACAAAACCTACTTCCGGACTTCCCCCTCCTTAGTCTTCTCTTTAGATAGTTTCTTTAGAGTCTTCTGTCTCCTAGCCATTCTGCCTTCCATCCCAGCTGCTAATCAGTTCCACCTGCTCACTCCCTCTCAGCTGCAACCGCTTTCACTAATTGGTCTCCTGCTCCTTCCGTGTTCACTCTTCACTCTCCTCCTCAGTATATATTCGGTTCTCATTCAGTCACTACTTGCTGGTTCGTCCGTCTTTCTTCCCCGCCTGGTCCCTGCCTTCCTTGTTGCCCTTCTGGTTCCTGTTTCCCCGTTTGCTGCCTTATATATCCTCCTGAGTTCTGTAAGTTCCTGTTCCTTGTTTTCATTAAATCATCCTTATTTGTACTTTGCTGCATTTTGGGTCCTCCTTAACCTCAAAACATGACAGTCTTGTTATTGTGCTAAAAAGAGATAAAAAAACAAAACAAAATAAAAATATTGCGCCAACTCGATAGAATTTTACTGTGGTTTGGTAATCATTTTAAAAGTCTACATGTGCACACAGGGGCGCGTTAAACAAATATTTTCTGTATTCTTTCGTTTTTTTAGAACGTGATGGAAAAATCTGAAGGCCGCTCGTCATTTTGACAGATGCTGACCATGTGATGCAGCAGACATTTTTAACTTTACATTTTGGAGTACAGATAACAGAATCAATAAATGAATAATAAAAAGATTCCCATGAAGGCCTCTGAGCATCATCTCAGACCGGAACCCTGTACTCAAAATATTCAGCTAAACGGGAGGCTTTGGAATGCGACTGTTACAGGTGCAGTTGGTTAAAGACGCGCTTCAAAGAGCCCGGTGTCGTGCCAACCATCCTGTGCAAAAGGAGCACATGCTATGACATTTTCTGCTGCTGAAGCGATAGGAAGCTGAATTCAGAGAGCCTTTCCGACTTCTGATCACTTCAGTTAGAGAAATGTTCCCTGATTTCAAAACTTGGCCATCCTGACTGTGGAACACTGGACCAGCTCTACACCTTAAGCAGGGCCCTGGAGGGTGCGTGGGAGTTCACACCCTCCAAAACATGTGTTTTGTGGACTTGGAGAAAGCGTTCGACTGTGTTCCTCTGGGGAGTGTTCTGGGAGTATGGAGTACCGGGCCCCTTGATACGAGCTGTTAGGTCCCTGTAAGACCGGTGTCAGAGCTTGGTTTGCATTGCCGGCAGTAAGTCGGGCTCGGTCCTGGTGAGAGTTGGACTCCTCCAAGGTTGCCCTTTGTCATATATATATATATATATATATATATATATATATATATATATATATATATGTGTATATATATATATATATATATATGTATATATATATATATATATGTTAGGAATGTTGTTAAAGACCAAGTGATTTTTATACATATGGTGTTTGTTTTACTTCAAAGATTTTTGGGATAGGGGGGCAATTGTATTCGGGTGATAGACTCACCTCATTTTGTGTTTTCCACGCAATGGTCTCACTGTGTACAGTGTGCATTACATGTTGGGGCCAACACCAAAAAATACTAAAGACAACCCTTGTCAATCTGGCATCAGTTCCAACATTCTGTGGGTTTAAAAGGCTGGTATTGTCATTACGGCATTCCAACTATATCCTTCAAACAGCAATGAACACATGACGTCACATCACTTAACGGACGAGCAGCGCCACCTGACCATAGCGAGCCTTCAGGTCGGTGGCAGGCAGTCAGATGTTCCACGTGATCTTGGAGTGTCTCAAAGTGTCATCAGCAGACTTGCATCAAGATACAGAACTACTGGCAGAGTCTGTGAGAGACCCAGGAGTGGAGCCCCACGAGTGACAGACCGCAACGATGACTAGTACCTAAGGAAATATGCACTCAGACATCGTCATGCAACTGCCACACAGCTGCAGGCCCATTTATGAGATGTGAGGGGTACTAGGGTTTCCAGACTAACCATTTGCAACAGACTCCACCACTTTGGCTTGAATGCCAGACGACCGTTGCAGGTGACTCCACTGACACCAAGACACCGCCGTGAACGTTTGCATAGGGCACAAGACTATGTGACCTGGACAATGCAGCAGTGGTCTACCGTCCTGTTCACTGACGAGTGTCGGCTCACCTTGCACAGAAATGATGGTCGTCAGCATTGCTGGAGAAGGCGAGGTGAGCGATACGCCGAGGTCAACATGGTCCCCAGGGTTAGCTTGGGTGGAGGAGGTGTAACAGTCTGGGCAGGCAGAATTGTCACAGCACGACTTTAGGACGTCGGAGTGCCTCATATGGTGTGGCCAGCAATGTCCCCTGACCTGAACCCATAAAGCATGTTTGGGACCAGCTGAAGCAGAGACTGGATGATCGTACCCCACCCCCACGTGACCTGGCGGAACTGCATGTAGCACTTGTGGGAGAGTGGAACGCATTGCCTCAGGACAACATAATGAGGTTAGTGAGGAGCATGAGACATTGCTGTCGAGCTGTCATTGCGCAAATGTTGGAAACACCCATTACTGACATTGTCAGTTTGTGTTATTTGGGGCTACCCTTGTTATTGTCTACATTTTTGGGGTAAGAAATATTACATTAATAAAAATAATGTTTCTTCTCATTCATTATTAGTAATATCGAAGGATACTTTTACTTATTTCATTAAAATTCAAACCAAATAGGAATAGCGCTCATGTAAATAACAATATCCCTAACTTATTGTGAGTAGTGTGTGTGTGTGTGTATATGTATATATATATATATATATATATATATATATATATGAATACTACATACGTTATGCACCTGGTGACACACAGAAGGAAATAAAACTGTATAGATACTGATCTATCTCGAATAATTATTTTTCTGTTGTAATGAGGTAAACTAATTAAAAATAAAAACAAAATATAAAAATATTAACTGTGTGTGTAGGACACACCTGATGACTTAGTAATTATCATTTTCTGGTGTAACTGACCTCTGACTGTGTACGACACAAACCACTTTATAGTCCGACCAGCACGTAGCAGACATCTGTTGCCGAGCTCAAAGATGCCCGTGGTAGAGACTCAGGCAAATGCACCATTACAATATTTACAGGCCCCTAGTCATCATATCTTCCACTCCATGAAACACGTATTAATGCTCAGTAGTCTACATATGTTTTTTTTTTATGTATTTGCATTACACAAAAAAGCATATATTTTAATGGACAGAGATGCTGCTGAAACAGGTAGCCTATTGTATACGATAATAATAAAACATTTTTACAATTTTTATCTAACTTAATAGTCATTATGGCCTTTAGTAAAAATGTTTTTTGGGGAGATGTGGTAGTGCTGTGATGCCGCTTAAGCTTTAGTCTTTAATGGTATTTTTTTTTATTACATTACTTTTATATTTTAGTAGTTTTGAATCCAGTACTTTTTTACTTTTACTTGAGTTAAATCTGTCCCTGAAAAAGACACTGAGACTTAATCAGATGCTGTTTTTTTTCTACTTTTGTTATTTTTTTCCTGTATCATTTCATTTTATATGTGGATGCTCAGAATGCAGGAGTAAAATCAATAAGATGTATACACAAATGACTGGGTTTTATGAGCGGATGAAGGGCTAAGAGTTCAGTCTGGGTGTATTGTTCAGTTTCTGTTGAGTGGAAGCATATCCTGAGGTAAAGTAGTAAGCAGCTCCAAAATACTGTTCTATGAATCTGGAATAGTTGCTCTGTTCTTTTTGTGTTCAAGCAATAAGCTACAATTTGAAGAGATTTCTGCTGGATGGTCAAGTGTTCTTCTAGTGCACTTATTACAATAAAATTTTGGAATTTCAGAATGTAACTTTTTAACGGACTTTTTGAAACAGCTTTCAAGTGATTTCGTGAAAAAGTGCCGCAAAATCCTGAAGGGACTGCTTCTTCAGCTCAGTCACCACTTCCTCACAATTCTCTTTGTCACAGATTACCTCTGAACAAGGGATTTATATTCCGAGCAGAGAAAAACAAGATTGTGATCTGATTTTCCCAGAGGAGGTCTTGCCTTGGATAGGTATGAGTCGGCCAGACCGATTTATATGTGAACATGTATGAAGATGAGTAGAAATAAACACTTGAAACATGTTACATTGTGTGTTGAATAGGTTTTTAACTCTTTGAATCTAATAAAATAAATGAACTTTTCTTACTAATTGAAATGCATCTGTAAAAAAAAAAAAATTATATTTCCCTTGTAAGCAGTTTGAATCAATATATGAGTTCATATCTCTCTACTCCTTCATGATTGTCTTCCACCCAGATGGAATATTGTGTTTTCTTTACAATTTATATTTGAGTGTTTTTATTTCTTAATTGACTGCATCATTTTTAACATATACATGTTTTTAATCTTTTGTGGAAATTGCCCAACCCTAAAACTTCCTGTATTCCTCCTCCTGTTCCCCCGATACATCCAACCACAGCGGTCATTCGAGTATTTCTGCAAGTGACAGGAGTCAGAGATATATTTAAAATCAGAGGTGTACAGGGTAAAGAGGAATGGGGACAGGACAGTCCCCTGAGGGGCTCCTGTGTCACTGTTCACTACATTAGACAAAATATTCCCCAGCCAGACAAACTGAGGTCTGTCTGTCTGTCTGTCAGGTAGTCAGCAATCCCGGAGACGGCAGACAGGCTGACAACCCTCCCACAGCAGCTTCCCACACAGTAAAGATGGCTGAAGGCACTAGAAAAATCCAAAAACATGATTCTCACACTGCCTACATCACCATCCAGATGTGAGTGAGCACGGTGGAGCAGGTGGGTGACAGCGTCCTCCACACCAACATGAGGTTGGTAAGCAAACTGAAGAGGGAAAGAATGTCTAATCTGCAGATCATGTAAATACTTGTGGGAGAGTTGTCAGCCTGCAACACAAAAATTGTGGGATCGATTCCAGCTTCCGCCTGCTACATGTCATTGTGTCCTTGGGCAAGACACTTCACCTACCTTGCCAGAGGGGCCAATGGTGCGATATGGCAGCCTCGCTTCTGTCAGTCTACCCCAGGGCAGCTGTGGCTATCATCATAGCTTGCTTCCACCAGTGTGAGAATGAGTGAATAATGGAGTTGTAAAGCGCTTTGAGAGTCTTGAAAAGCGCTATATAAATGCAAGCCATTATTATTATGTAATGATTTAGTTCATTTCAATCAAATGTTTGGATTTTTGTAATAAACTGTTCAATTAGCTTTACATTTATCCTCCAAGTGTCCAAATCTTTTGTTTAGAACGCTGCAGACACGATGCGTAACAGCCAAAAACAAGGGACAAGTAATCTCAGTGGCTCAGAATTGGAAAAGTTTATAGTATTTATCTGCATATAGTACCCACGGTAAACCGCTGGGGATTATCCATCCATCCATTATCTGTAACCATCCATCCTGTGCAATGTTGCCAGGAACTGGTGGCCATCTCCAGCAGTCACATGGCGAGAAGCGGAGCACACCCTGGACAGGTCACCAGTCCATTGCAGAGCAACACAGAGAAACACAGGACAAACAACCATGCAGACGCACACTCATACCTAAGGGCAATTTTTAGAAAGACCAATTCACCTAATAGTCATGTTTTTGGACTGTGGGAAGAAGCCAGAGTATCCAGAGAGAACCCACACATGCACATGGAGAACATGCAAAGTCCATGCAGAAAGACCCCAGGCTGAGATTGGCCTTCTTGCTGCAAGGCAACAGCGCTACCAACTGCCACTCTGCAACCCTGTTGACGATCAGTTCTCTAAAAAAAAACATCCACACCAAAAACACAATCTCTTATGGGTAAAATCTATTTCATATGTGATTGATAAACAAATAGAGAACATAATATTACTCCAAATCATCCTCTTTAATAGAAAGACTTCTACAAATACCCATAAGATTGTTTGTATTGAGCATCTGTTTCTAGTTTATCTGACTGAGTTCGTCTTTACTTGAATGTGTGCTGAACATAATATGAGGTGACAATTTACCCCGGAACAGCATGCAGCTCTGTTTTCCTTTAGGTTAGGAGGATGTCACAGTTAATCACTAAGAGGATTTGTACCACGGGAATTATCAAAAGACGATGACAGTCTCCATCACCAAGCTCATTATGTGGTGCCAGCCAAGTCAGCTGATATCATGTTTTCCCATCCAGCGTTCGCCTATAACATGAAAGGCTGTCTATCTCACAAAAGATCCTTGTGTGTTTACAGCCGATAAAGTTCGGAGGGTTTCGTCCTCGACTTACACATGACCTAGCGGTTACGTACATTTGAAAGTAAGTAAAATGAATAAAAGTTTAAAAAAAAGGTTAAAGACTTTAGGAAGGAATGAAAATGTGTTTTCAACATACATATGTAGAATAGGGATGTAAGAAAATATTGATACGCCGATATATCACGATATTTTATGTCATGATATTGTATCGATATTCAAAAGCAATGTATCAATTTTAATTTTAGAATTTGAATTGAACCATTCATGATGTCAGTCATTTTTGTTATTAAAATTAAAAGTATGACTGGTAGTTGGTGGCTGTTTTCACCTTCTTCGTTCTAGTGGATCAACTAGATCTAGTATTAAAACTTGATGTGTTATGTATGAAACCGGTTGGAGTGTGACAATGCTGTGACAGTTTTTCTACAGTTAGATACAGTTCTAAAAATCACAATATATAGTCTTACTCGTTTGTATCGCAATATATCGTGTCGTCTCCCCTGTATTGTGACACATATCGTATCACCAGATTCTTGCCAATACACATCCCTATTATAAAACGTTTTTTTTTACATAGTCAATTCCAAAGCAGCAGTATTCATGAGTTTTTCAAATTTTTTGATGTGACAACCTTAAACTTCAATGTATTTCATTAGGATGTTATGTTATAGACTAGCACAAGATTATAAATTTTTCTTTGCCAAATATCTCAAGCTCATAGGGAGCATCAGTGAACAGTTTTAGGGCTGGACTTTGACTGGGCCAATCTAAAATATGAAAAGTTGTCATATTGAAATGACTCATGAGCAACAAAAACGTTTTTGTTTCCTTCCAAAAATGGATTTTTGTTCAAGACTTGTGTTTTTTATTTATGTCCGTTGAACAATGTCATGTTGTGTAGGTTGAGAAAAATACCCGAGGGCAGAGAGGAAAAGAGGCTTACTGGAGATATTTAATGATAAATAAAAAAAGGCAAAGTTACAAGAGGAATAGTTATTGTTTTTGTCAATTTTGAAGTTCTAAAATAAACCTTGCAGAAAACCTATGCAATACACACACAAAAGAATAAAAAATAACTCACAAAACCACTATTTATTATTTAACTAAACAGAAGTAAGCCTTTTGTATGTCACCCCCTCCTACTTGCAGAGAAAATGTACAATACAGTCCCCCCTAGTGGTTGACCTTGTTAAGCACCAAGGAAAATCACAAATTAGAAACGTTAGTAATTTTTCTTCTAACTTTAGACATTACATCAGCAACACATCAACATTAATGTATATATTAGAGAGAGATTTTTCGGGACAAAAAATGGATGAAGTTTGAATTTATTATGGTTCAACATATGATTTAAAGCATACATTTAAACAAAAGAAACAAAATGTTTTTACATTTGTTAATTCTCTAGGAGATAATAAGTGTTCCTGGCACAATGTGTTTTATCCTTACATGGTTAATCCCCAGATGTGGGTAGAGTACCCAAAATTTTACTCAAGCAGGAGTAGCACTACTTTAATATATTTTTACTCAAACAGAAGTAAATAGCAGCCATGAGCCATCCAAGAAACTACTAAAGTTAAGAGTGAAGAAAATTATTCTATAAAAACGCTACTTGAGTACTCAGTAACTGATGATGTCATCTGATGTAATATTTTACAATATTAAACAGACCAAAAATATATAGAACGTTGTTTGCAAATTCTGGTATTCTTAAAGACTAAAATAACAAAATTATACAAATAAGCAACACAATTACAAAATAACAAATTTAACATAGAACAAAACTTTTTTTTTCAATATAAAACTTTTGAAACTAATACTTACATTGGCCAATATAGATGTTAAAACAGGGTAAGTTACTTCCAGTGAGAATATATTGTGGCTGAAATAAGTTTGATCTTCATTCATTGAAGTTAGTTGCGGTGGTTAGAGAAAAAATCTCAATTTCTTTGTTTTCACAATCAGAATAAATCTGAGTTTGACTATTTTAGAAACTGAACAAGTAATGATCAGTGAACGCTGAGCAGTTCCATCTTAAAAACAGCAAACTAGCCTTTTAGCTTAGTGCCAAGTTGGACTTTTCAAATTAAACCAGTAGCCAGACGTAGGGTACTGTTACATTTAGTTACAATATATTACATTAGACTCAACAAAGGGGGGCCTTCTCCCCATTCACTTGAGATGCAAATTATAGTTTATGTTGACTGATATTTGCAACTGCCCATATGGACAGGCCAGATAACTTCCAAACAAGATTTTATGGTCAGATGAGACAGACACAGTAACAAAAATTCAAACTAGAAGAACAAATGGGGAACTCAAGGTCTAGCTTTCAAACCATAGAACACTGTATAAACTGTCAAGTATGGCGGTGGTAACAGCATTTATTTATTAAAACAAAAATAAGTGATACAAACAAATAAGAGTCAGCTCTGTGTGGAAAAAGTAACCAAACCCCTTGTTAAAGTATACATAATCTGTGATTAACATTTTTGTGAGTTCCTTTCTACATGATTACTGGCAGACTTGAACTATCAAGAAATGAATGGAGCCTGTCTGATAATATGAAGATCTAATAGAGCAACACATACTGTCACTATCTAAGAAATTCAAAAACAGATGAGAAACAAAGTCACTGACCTCTATCATTCAGGAAAAGGTAAAAAAGAATTTTTATGTTTGTTTTTTTCACAAGATCATAGCCCCCCCCTTCCCAACCACAGAAGAGTTATATCTACATTTGTCTTTATAACATTGATATTAAAGTTATATCCATAAAAAGTTAACTTTACAATTTAGTGATTAGGCTTCTAACTTCTGAGTTTCATGTAACCTATAAACTTAAATACTAAAGTGAATTAACTCCTCAGTTATACCGTTACGATAAACATGTAACTTAAAAAACAATC